>JAKULF010000020.1:0-531573 GCA_022661535.1 Eutypa lata
CCTAACCCTAACCCTAACCCTAACCCTAACCCTAACCCTAACCCTAACCCTAACCCTAACCCTAACCCTAACCCTAACCCTAACCCTAACCCTAACCCTAACCCTAACCCTAACCCTAACCCTAACCCTAACCCTAACCCTAACCCTAACCCTAACCCTAACCCTAACCCTAACCCTAACCCTAACCCTAACCCTAACCCTAACCCTAACCCTAACCCTAATTATTAATATATTAAATTCGTTTCGTTTATTTAAATAATATTTATTATTAAAAAATTAATAAGTAAAGTTTTAACGACGAATAAAACAAGTAATAAAAAGAAAAAAATTAACTTTAATAATAATTCGTTTATCTTTAATAATAACATTTAATATTTAAATTATAACTTTTAAAGCTTAATATTAATAAAAATTAATAATTATTATACGTAAATAATAAGAAATTATATATTTAAGCTTATCGAATTCGATAATATAAAATATAATTAATAATATAATTATTACTTTTTAAATTAATAAATTAATTAATATTTTATTTAATATTATATTAACGATAAATTTAACGATATAAAATAAAATCTATAATTAATATAAAATAAATATATAAATATAAAAGTTATAATAAATTTAAAAAAAAAAGAAATAAAATAATAAAAAAAAAAGGATAAAAACTTAACGAAATACCTTTAATACTTAAGTAAAACGTAATTAAAGTAATTATATAACGTATATTTAATTAAATCGATTTAATCTTTTTAAAATTAATTAAATTATTAATGTTATTTTAACTTCGAATTAATAATTATTAATTAAATTTTAATTTATTTAAATCTTTTATTAATTTAAATTTAATTAATTCGTAAAAGATATTCTTTATTAATTATTTAATAATGTTAATTTTGTTTTTATTTTAAATTTTACGGTTAATTTTTAAAGAATTTAAAATAAAAATATCTTTTAAATATAATAATATATCGAAAAAAAAAGCGTTTAAATAAATTTACGTAAATTATTTATTCGAACGATTATTTAATTCGTATATTATTATTATTATTATTTTAATTATTTTAAAAAAAGTTATTTAAAAGTAATATTATATAAAAAAAGCTTAAAGCGTTATGATTTTTTTAATTAAAGTAATAATAATAATATATAAATTAAATAATTATTTAAATAAATAATTTATATAATTTAATTTAAATTTATAAATTTATAAGTTTATAAGTTTATAAATTTATAAATTATAAATTATTTTATAAAATTATAAATTTATAAATTATTTTATAAGTTTATAAGTTATTTTATAAATTTAAAAGTTTAAAAGTTTAAAAGTTTATAAATTTATAAATTTATAAGTTTATAAGTTTATAAGTTTATAAGTTTATAAGTTTATAAGTTTATAAGTTTATAAATTTATAAATTTATAAATTATTTTATAAGTTTATAAGTTATTTTATAAGTTTAAAAATTTAAAAGTTTAAAAGTTTATAAATTTATAAATTTATAAGTTTATAAGTTTTAAAGTTTTTTTAAATTATATTTTATTATTATTATTATTATACTTTTAACTATTTATAAAAAAGTTATATAAATATAATTTAATATAATAAAAGCTTTATATATTATAATTTTTTTAATTAAAATAATAATAATAATATATATATAAAAAACGCATTTAAATACGTTTATAAAGTAATTTATCGGTTTTAATTCGTACGGCTTTATTTTAAGTTGAAATAAATAATAAAGATTTTAATTTATATATTAATTTATAAATTTAACGTATATAAAGTTTTAAATTTATTAAGTTTATTTTAAATTTATTACGAATTATTTTATATTATAATACGTTATTTTATAATATTTTAAAACTTAAAAATCATTAATTAAACTTAAGCCGTTATAATTTGTAAAATTTTTAAAGATTTAATTAATTAAAACTTAATATATTAACGTAATATATAATATATATACGACGGCTTAAGATTTAAAGCAAATAAAATTAACGAAATATATATTATTTAAGTTTATAATTATATTTAAAAAATATTTTTATTTTAAATTTTTTAAAAAATAATCGTAAAATTTAAAATAAAAATAAAATAAATATTTATTAATAATTAATAAAAAATACTTTTTACGAATTAATCGAATTCGAATTAATAAAGAATTTAAATAAATTAAAATTTATTTAATAACTTTAAATTTAAAGTTAAAATAACGTTAAAAATTTAATTAATTTTAAAAAAGATTTAAGATTTTAATTAAATATATTTTTTAAGTTTTATAAATTATTTAATTTTAATTATTTATAACTTATAACTTTTAAACTTATAAACTTATAACTTATAAATTTACTTTATAACTTTTAAACTTATAATTTATAAATTTATAATTTCTAAATTTATTTTATAACTTTTATACTTATAATTTATAAATTTATAATTTATAAATTTCTTTTATAATTTTTAAACTTATAATTATAAATAATTATAATAATTAAATAACTTATAAATTTACTTTATAATTAATTTATAATTATATATAAATAATTATAATAATTAAAGATTTAAAAGTTATAAATAATAATAATTAAATAACTTATAAATTTATTTTATAATATATAAATTTATAACTTTTAAATTTATAAATATAAATAATTATAATAATTATATAATAATTAATAATTATAAAAAGTTATTATAATTAATAAAAGTTATAATAATTAATGTAAATAATAATAATTAAATAATTAATAAACTTATTTTATATTATAACTTTTAAATATATAATTAATAATAATTATAATAATTAACGAAGATAATAATAATTATATAATAATAATAATAACTTATAAATTTACTTTATAATTTACATTTAAAGTTTTAATTATTTATAAATTTAAAAGTTATTAATTTATAATTTATAAGTTTATAATTATATATAAATAATTATAATAATTAAATAATTATAACTTATAAATTTATAATGTATAATTTAAGCTTTAATTATTTATATATTTAAAGCTTTTAAATTTATAATTTATAAAATTATTAATTATTTTATAAATTTATAAATTTATAATTATTATATAATTATATATAAATAATTATAATAATTAAATAACTTTAACTTATAAATTTATAATTATATATAAATAATTATAATTATAAATAATTATAAGTTATATAAACATAACTTATAAACTTAAAGCTTTAATTATTTAAAGATTTCTTTAAAATAATATAATTAAATAATAAAATTAAATAATAAAAGCTTTAATTATTTATTTAATTTTTAATTAATTAATTCGATTATAAATTAATTAAACTTACGTATAAACGTAAAATTAATTATATATATATAAAGATAAAATAAAAGATTTTTATATAATAATTAATATAATTCGTAATATAAAAAGCTTATAATATAATAATTAAATTCGTAAAACTTAAAGTTTAAATTTCGTATAAAATAAAAAAAGTAATTATTTTTTTATTTTTAAACATTTTTATATAAATTTAATTTTCGATTTTAAATTTAAATTAATTTATTATAATTAATTTAATATCGAAAATTAAAAGCGTATTTTATTATAAATGTTATTATTTACGTATATATAATATAACTTTTAAAATTAATAAATGTTATTATTTACGAAGTAAAATTTTATTAATTTTAAAAGTTAAAAAAAAGTTTTTAAAGTTTATAAAAAGTCGTATTTTTTTATATTATAACGATTAATAAAATTTTAAATAAATAAATTATAAACATTATTAACGTTAATAATATTATTTATTTAATAATTAAACGAAAATATAATACGTAAAGAAATATTAAAAATAAATTATAAAGTTATAAAAAATATAAATTAATATATATAATAAAAACGTAATAAAAAAATATAATATATTAATTAAAAATAAAAATAATTAATAATATATATTTAATAACGATTTTAATATAAAAATTAAAAATTTTAAAATATAAAATATATAAATAAATAATAAAAACGAAATAAAAAGAAATTAAAAAATATAAATATAATTATATAATAATTTTTAATATTTATTAATATTAATAATAATAATTATAACTTTAATAAAACGATATTATATTATTATTAAATATATTATTTAAATTAAATTTATAATATTTAAAATAATAAAATAATAAAATAATAAAATAAAACGTTATAAATATAATTAAATTTATTATTTTATAATATATTATTTTTAATTATATAAATTTTTTTAAATAACAATTTATTTTAATTAAGCTTTATTTTAAGTTTAAATTAATAAAAACTATAACGATTGTTATAATTAATAAAAACCACGTTGTTGACATACACGACGTATTAATTCCAGAGCTGTAAGATGGCCGTGTCTTGGTTCAAATCATGGCCGTAGCCGTTAACTTAACGGATAGCAAAGCTATCTTCGTTAGAAACGTTCCAGAAGTGAGATCTGGATATGACTACGTCGGCATCGTCCAAAAGGTTGGGGACAAAGTTGGTAAGACTCACGACGTCGGCGACAGAATTGCCGGACTGATCCACGGCGCGTGAGTGAACGCCGAGAGTACTTACTTTTAGAACATACCACTTACGCGTCTGCGCTTAGGAATGTGTACAACCTGGAAGATGGAGCGTTTGCTGAGTACGCTAATGCTAAGCCTGAGGTCTCGATGAAGGTCCCAGACAACCTCAGCAACGAAGAAGCGGCCAGTCTTGGCGTTGGTGTCACTACGGTGGTATGTCTATAGCCCCCCTCTTATACCAAGGTTGATATACTAATAAGGATTGTGCTATATTACAGGGCCAGGGCTTGTATAAAAGCTTAGGCCTCCCACTACCTTACTCGGGTTCCAAGTGGGAAGGGGAGCCGATCTTGATTTGGGGAGGCAGCACGGCAACAGGCGTGCTAGGCATTCAATACGCGAAAGCGTCGGGGCTGAACGTCATTGCGACGTCATCCCTTCACAACTTCGACTACTTACGGTCACTAGGCGCTGATGCAGTGTTTGATTATCGTTCCCCCACGGCGGCATCTGATATCAAGACCTATACTCAGAACCTGCTGAGGTACGCGTGGGACTGTACAGGTCAAGGTGCGCAGCAGTGCGCGGCCGCCATGAGCGACAAGCTTCTGGGAAAGTACGGGAACATAGTCCCTGTAGACCAGAACGTACTACACCAGACAAATCCCCAGGTCAGAGGCCCATTCTGGACACTAGGATATGATGCGTTCGGTGAGGATGCTCGATATGGTGACATGATACGCCCTGCGAGCCCAGACGAGCTCGAGTTCTCCAAGATGTTCTGGGAGCTCTCTCGGCAGCTGTTCGCTGACGGAACGGTGAAGCCTATTCGCGTCAACATTAATAGGCACGGTGCAGGTCTGGAGGGTGTGTTGAAAGAGTTGCATGATGCGAAGGAAGGCAAAGTGACTGGGCAAAGGCTGATTTATAACATTTAAGACTGACCATGAAGTTCTGTGATGGTGCTTCGATGGATAAGAATCCATTCCATTCATGTCCGTATTAATTATGTTAATTAGGTTAATTAGGAAATGTCCGCTCACATAGCATACGACAGTCAGCTTGATTATGGCTGCAGGATTTAGTTTCTTTTCTACCTGCATTCGCAATGCAGCTGTCTATTGATACACGCAACGTCAAGACAGTCGGTATCTATCCGTAAAGTATGCCTCTGTGGACGACGTATTGGTCACGAAGAAGACTAGTTTGAATGGCGAACTACGATGAGGCGTTACGAGACGTCACTAAAAGAGCGGGTTTAGTTTAGCTCTGGGGGCACTGTTGTGGAATGAAGACAACTGCTATCCGCAGACTCAAAGCAAGGTTGAATGAGAATCTATCAATGTAGGTATCTAGCTCCAAACTCCATTTAGCCATAAGAAATACCGATCTAATCCCACGCTATGATTTTATCATCACTAATGAGTCTACCTTCAAATTTTTGCACTCGAGGACGGTCCGCATCGGAGACTCTGTCGGATCCAACTCTCATATCGACAGAAGGGTATTTATTCAATCTCTTCTGTTCGGGCCTCCGCGGTAGCGAAATCGGATTGCTCGCTCTTGGGGGGGAACTCATGGTGCTCGGCGCTGGAAGAATCACCAGCAACAGTCACACGATCTTTCCTATTGATATAGCCTGGCGGCGTCCATTTAGAGGAGGCCCAAGGCTTGAGACCGTCGGTGCTATACATAAGATCGACGTTCTCCAAGCTGAGGGATACAGACTCGTAGACGAAGAACCATGTGATGAGTGCGGCTGCTAGGTTCGTGCCGACGAACACGAAGCCGTACGCGTATGATATCCCAGCGTCGGCTAGCGGGGTTAAGAAGCCGATCATGACTATCAAAAAGCGTTAGTATCTCGTGACTAAAGAGCTGCTCATGTGTATTCTTACAGTTTCCTAGCCAGTTACCGGCGGTAGCGAGAGAAGCTTGTTTGGCTCGGGTGCGAACGGGGAACGTCTCGCCAATGACGACCCAGGCCATCGGACCCCAAGTACTATGAACGAACAAAGGTTAGTATATGTTCCTGATGAACCGACCAGAAGAGCTTACCAAGCAAATGAAGCAATGAACATGCAAGCGGAGACAATCATCACTATGCCAGTAGCCGTGCTAGTGTCAGGGGGCACAGCAGTGCCAACCGCAGCAAAGACTAGCAGCCATGTCGCTTGCCATAGGCCCCCGAGGAACAGCGGCCACCGTCGACCAAATTTCTCCACAAAGTACAGACCAAAGAAGGTCGAAAAGACGTTGACAGCTCCGAGGATGAGTTGAGTCATGATCGGATCCTCAATACCGGCCGACTGGAAGATCGTCGCACCGTAGTAGAAGAAGTAGTTGACGCCCGTCCACTGCTGGAGGAAATGGATCGCAAAACCGAGCAGAGTTCGGTACCGGAGTTTGGGGATGCCGGACGGTTTTCCGGTAAAGCACTCGAGCCAGCTCCCTACACCAGCGCGGGCTTCCTTCTCAATCACCTCATACATCTCCTGGAAGTCTGTCTCGATCAGGATGTTGTGAGGATCGTGCTTCAGGCCACGGAGTCGCGCCATGGAATTGCGAGCTCCATCCCAATCGTGCCGGCCGGCTAGCCACCTGGGCGACTCAGGGAGCACCAGGACGCCAAAGCCAAGGGGCAGGGAGAAGGCGATGCCCAGACCGATAACGATCCGCCAGGAAGCGCTCGACTCCTGGATGTTGCGGACACCGTAATTGATTATGTTGGACACGAGGATGCCGATGGTGATCATGAGCTGGTACGATGCGACGACGGCTCCGCGGATCTCCCGTGGCGAGCACTCGGACTGGAACATCGGTACACCCACCGAGAGGTTGCCGACGCCCAGACCGGCGACGAACCGACCCATCATCATATGAACCCAGGACTCCATGGCGGTGATCTGGATGATGTTACCAATAACAAAGAAGAGGACGCCGAAGCTCATGCTCTTCCGCCGACCCCACCAGTCCGCCGTGTAGGCCCCAGAGAGGGCGCCGCAGAGCGTCCCGATGCTCATGAGGGATACGAGGAGGGACTGGATGATCGGGACCCAGGCAAAGCTGCCGTCAGGCTGTTCCGTGGCGAACCGGCGCTCGAAGTCGGTAAAGAGGAGCATGGCGGAGATCTGGCCGGTGTCGTAACCGAACAGGAAACCCCCTATGGAGGTGATGACACCGAGGAGAATGGCCTCGGCGCCGCATTCTGCGCCATTGATGCGAACAGACCTGAAGAGTTGACTATGTCAGTATTATTTCCCATATAATCGCGTGGCAGATAGTGACCTACAGCTTTCCCAAACCCATTTTTGTTATCTTCTTTCTACCCACATGTTAGAACTACGGAGGAAGACAAGAAGCCAGCACCGACAGCAAGAGTCTGCCAGCTATATATAGAAAACCGTGAGATATTTTAGCACGCCCGCCCATGGGGGAGATGAAGCTTGTGCTTTCGAAGACTTGGGGCCCCTCAAACCTCCGCGCGACTATTTTACGGTTGCGCACACGAGTGCACGCGGCGTTGAATTCGGGCCTTCTCCATGATGACGTCTAGCTTACCCCCGGATCTGCTCGGGTTACCCAGATTTATTCTATAAAGGCGCATACCAAGATGACGCGGAGAGAGTGGGCTGGCGTTCGTGTTCGACAGCACTGGTTTCGCGGGTCGTCCACGGCCAAGCGCACGGGGTGACCTCGGGGAACCCCTTGAATGGATGGAGACCCATAGCACTAGGTACCTATGTCCAACTTCAAAACTCATCTGCTTGCTGGAGATCCCATTCCACCGAGCGGGTCCGATCAACGTCAGAAATGGGGAGGCCAAGCTGTCGCAGTCGGCCCGTCCAAGAAATGCCGCGCTGAACTCCTGGACAAAATATTCATTTGGGAACGCGCCGTGCCGGAGATTCTTCCCATAATCGTGTCTCTAGACCATGATAGGCCAACTTACATTCCCTAGAGCTCTAGACTGGAGTTTGTGACTTTTTATGAGAATTGAAAAACCCTACGTCATATCTTCCAAAGTCTAGGGACAGAATGCGTCAAATTGTAGATTTGTAGTAATATCTACCGGCACTAGCGAAAGCTAATGAATGCCTTAATCCTCATTTGCTCTAGCTTAGCCTCAAAACGGAGACGGTGTGTAGACTATGAGGCTATTCCTAGTAGTTGCACTAGATGCGCCTTGATTTTATATAGACATACCACCTACATATTTCGTACCTCCTTACTTTTTCACAACCAGATATTCGCCCACCAAGTGCCTAACAAGCATGTAGCTAACGGGCCGCTCCCACTCATCTAAGTCTTATTGCCCGAAATGAGGCTGTCCTTAACAACCTCAATTATTGGACCATCATGACGTTAAGCCTGACTGAGATAGACAAGTTGACAAGAAAGCTAAAAACTTAAAACACTAGATGAGATTCGGCCCGCTGCACGCATGTGATTACAGTGAATCGAGATGGGCGAGCCTATACGTTATATGTAGAACCATCGCCGCAGCCTGGGCCTCATTTCGTTCTTTCTTAGTTCATTTGCCTAGTTGCTTGGAATAGGTACGGTTAGTATTCTAATCTTCTCGTGTTCAGTTGAACATAATTTTGCCCAAACCCGTGAACCTGTCAAGTAATACAATACATACCTAACAAGAAATAGAAGTTCTAGAATATATTTTTAGTAAATTTCTATGATAGCACATAGTGCACCCTGTCAACATAAGAATATAACTCCTGGAGACTTAAATGTTCTACAATTGAAGTGTTGAGATGCATCGGCGGATTGGTATCTGTATTTAAAGCATTGTTTTACGCGTAGGCGAACACTTTATAGCGGTACCTAGTTAGAGAGTTAGTCAATTTAGTGCACCTCGGATAGGTGCATATTTATGGACGCCAGTCAACGAATCACGGCCGACCTTATCTGGATGCTTAGTGTCCCGCGGACTCTTAGCTTACGTCACCCAAGGCTAGAGCCATCCACAGTTCAAGTAGCTTGAGATCCCAACCGCTATTTGTAAGATAGACCCGGCCACGGGAGCACGGAGCCGATGCTCTTCTGGGCCGCCGACTTCGTGAAGAAGACGTACCTATTACGTGGAGTACGTCCTGCCCTTCCACCCGAAAGTGTAAGACCCTGGCCAACCCCTAAACTCATGCCGACCCGGCCTACATTTGGGGGCGGGAGTGGGACGGGGACGCCACCACCGGCTGCGCCGTCCCGTTCCCAAGGTGCCCAAGGGCTGCGCCACGCAGCTCCTCAAGGATGTCACCTGCCGCGCCTTCATGATCAAAAAGATAGTGCTTGAGAACCAGTCCGACCCCATAGTCCGCATTATGTTTGGCGGGAACGCGTTCGATTTCGGGGAGGAGGTCAACCAGGCCGCGAGAGACCTGGCCCAGCTGGACGGTTCAACGGACCAAATAACAAACAATTAATAATTAATAAATTAAATTAATAAAATTCAACAACCTTACGACTAGGCCCCAGGACCAAAGGGAGCAAGGGCCTATGCTACAAGAGCTTTATCTGTGAATCTGGGGAACTAAACGTAAGCAACTCGGAAACTGGTCGTATATCTAATTATACACGGTGTCAGGGACTGGTTCAGGGGGGCTATCCCTACAGGTAGGTGATCGATCCATAGATCTAGACCTGCCCGAATCCCTCTTACCTACCTACTTACCTGATATATACTTAGCTCAGTACACAACATTTCAAATACTCCACGTCGTTTAAGCTTAATTAGGGCATAATGATAATTGTCATGGCTTGGGAAAAAGAAACATAAACCTAACACAGGATAGCCGTTAACTGATACTGGTACGATCCAGCCCAATGCATGCATTCAAATATGCTCTTATTGTCTAATTACGTAGCCACTGCGCAAAAATTACTACCTGGAGGCGACTTATGCCACTTCCTAAAGTAGCTGGGTTGCTGAGAACAGCAGCAAAGAAAGATAAGCTAAAATCAGTACTCATTCTAAATTAAGATGCCATTTCCGTCTATTATCTCTTTGTTCCATTAGGTCTACAATTTACACTACAATAATGAGGCGATTGCGGAGTACAAAGAAATTTACGCTCTTTGATGATTATCCATTTCATGGCTTGTTTGATATCAACCACACACCTTGAAATTACCCAAGCACCTGTCAATATTTATAGATCATGGAGAACGAAATAGCTAAGTAGAAAGCGATATATATACAACAAAATCAGCGACTAAACAAGAGAATAAATGGCAAACATATTAATATTTAACGTAATAGTTATTATCATACTACTATGGTATACAAGAAGGGCTATCCTCACCCGATGGCGACTTAGCGCAGCACGACGAATGATGGCAGCCGCCCAAGTGGACATCAAGATGCTCAAAGAATACTTCACGAATTATCACCGGTTCCAGTTCGTGGTGTCCCTGCCGAGCACTTGGAGCGGCTTACTTCTGTTCAACCAGCTCGCAGCCGACGGCAGCGGTGCCGTCGAGAGGAAGCTCGTCATAAAATTCGCGCTTAACTGGCAGCTAGACCCAATAGTCGCCAACGAGCTCAACTACCTCAGAGCCCTGCGTGGCTCCGAGCATGTCGTCCAGATCGTCAGTTTACGCGGCGTACCGGGCGGCGGGGCCAGCGCTGGTACCATAGGGCGCAGCAGGTCGTCCAATATTATCAATAACTTTCTTAATATGTTTTTCCAGAGAGTTCGCCGTAGACGACCTAGAAGCCGTGCAAGTGGAGCTGGTAGCGGGAGCGGTGGGAGCGACCCGAGGTCTAGTACACTAGATTTTTCAATTTTCTCTAGCGGGTTAGGTAGTATTAATGACGAAAGTACTGGCTTAGGTTTGGGTGGTAGTAGCGATAGTGGCGGTAGTGGCGGTAGTGGCGGTAGTGACGGTAGTGATGGTGGTGTCGGTGGTGGTGGCATAGGTGGCATCATGGCACGGCGAGGCCCCTTACTTGACCGCGCTTATTTTATCCTGGAGTATGAGCTAGGTGGCGCGTTGAAAGATTGGGTTGGTCGGGGTCTTGGCGAAGACGAACTCTGGTGTATTTTTCTTTGTCGTGAGTGCATCCCTTACTAATTTACTTCCTACTTTCCCCTTTCCCCTCACCCATTCACACAGAGTTATCGTTAAAGTGGTTCCTATATATAGGTGAAAACCACCATGATTATAGATACTAATTATTATTACCAGTGATGAGAGGCTGCGTTGCGATGGCATACCCACCCAATGGACCTCCGAATGGTCCTGTACAAAGAGAAGTTATACCACTAGTTGGTGCTGCCGCGGCCGCAGTAGGACTGCGCCACAGCGACTTGAATACTGGGAATGTCGTCGTTGGCGACTATTCCAGAGGAGATAATGAGCACGTGTCAGCTCCAATTATGAAGGTTTGACAGAATTCCTTGAGTGGTATTGTTGGAGTTTACCTGCTGACTGAATGCATAGCTGCTAGACTTTGCTGATATGGATGTGGCTCCCACGTAAGTTGGAGGAAACTTCTTATCTACATTCTCACGCTGTGGTGATGACAGACGAACAGAAATGACCGGAGTGGCAGTACTAAAATATTGATCAATGTTCCGTCCATCATCACCCCCTTTTATAGAAGAATGAAAGCTGACCATTAATGCATCTCAAATTAGCGTCGCTGATGCAGTACAAGAAAACATATACATGATGGCACTTGTAAGTTTTGACGTCCTCTTTCCAAGTAGCAGGCCTGCAGAAACAGTACTGTATACGACTATAATGTTGTTCTCTATTCACTTACTAACGGTCAAACAAACAGATAATAATATCACTAGCTACTGGAGTAGACCACTCAATGGTCGACATAAATTTCGAGGACGCCCCGATATATGAAATCGACGACCCGACTCCAGGTAAGGCGGGGAAATTACAAACGCACGCGGTGCCAGAGCTTCGGTCACGGGCACGCCTTTATACAGCCGACTTTACAAATCTAATTGCATTATGTTTGGCTGTTGACCCAGCCAAGCGGCCGGCGCTGGGTTCTATAATAACGAGTTGTATCAACAAAGTTAATGTTGGGAGAAGGACCACTCGAGGCAGTGCTCTAAACTATTTAAGGTTTGATGCACCTATTTAATATACTAATTATTGTGTATATTATATATAATATTTCGTACTTTATTATAGTTGGAACTATATATTCTCAAGCGCGAAGAAATACAGCAGAAAGTACATTGATATAGACATTTATTCTGAGCTCACAATGATCCCGATGAGTCGTAATTCCATCGGCTCGGACCTCGATATGTACGTCACATAGCTTGCGACATTATCTGCTCATTGGTTTGGGACCTCGAGGTATTGTGGCAAACTCTCGCTGTTGACTTAGTAGGCCGCATCAAAGGCGACAGTAGTGACAGCAGTATCCTCTGCAATTTCCGGAGCATAAAGAACGAAGTACTGTTTAACACCCCCCTGTGAAGGACCTGCCGTGATACCCAGTCTCGTTGTATTTCCTGTATAGTTTCATAGTAGAATATATAGATATCCCGCTAGAGGTTTCATATTTCTGTCATAAGTGCAGTGCTTAATAAGAAACATAGTTGCTGGAAATGAGGTCCATAGCAAGGAGGGCCAGGTCTAGTAGTAACAATAATACAAGCTTGAAATAAAAGGCAAGTGAGCCCTTCCATACGATAGCTTAGTGTTGAATGTATTGAATTTTAGAAAGAATATTGTGCACTGCGAGCCTGTATATGGATAACGGAGATGAATTTGATGTAATGTAGTCTATAGTGTATGGTGCTGTGTGCCCGATGCATATGAGGAAAGGTAGAAATATATGTACAGATTGGAGGAGTCTGCATTTTATAGGTGTTGGGAAGCCGAAAGGCTTTTGCGTGGCAGACTTCTCACTCTACTTCAGACCACCATCTGTATAGCCTAAGAATAAACAAAGGTCCGTTGTCTAGACAAGATACTTTTTGAAATATTTAGGCATCGAGAGCAACGTTAATGTCTAAGCCTCTCAGATCTCTTTCTAAACTACCAAGTCAATGATCTTAGCTCTGCTACTCTTTACATTGTGACCGGGATTGAGGGTTCTCATTGAGTGGCATGCGTTTTGTCGCACCCTTGCAACCCCAGATAACAATGGCTCGATATGGATGGTGACATTACTACATGAGGTTGTTCCGACGTGTCTGTTCAGCTTAATACGTTTAATAACTTCGGAGTTTAGTTAATACATGTACATACCATTAGCCAAGATGCTGTGGAAGACGGTTAGAATTCTGTTCCGAGACTATCGGACTACTACATAATGCGGCTCGATGACAGTTGCATAAGCGCTCAGAATTATGGGGAGATTTTGTCACTAATGCAGCTTGATGACAGTTGCATCAGCCCCAGATTTGTGCGGAGATAAGTACCTCTAGATCGCTTTACTAGTCTTCTCGGCAATTTTGACTTCGAATTAGTGGCCGTTGATTGGAACATCCAATGGACGATACTTCTATTGCCGGTTTTGATGACGACAAACCATTCGGGGTTGAACCGGTTGACCGTAGATCCATTACCCAGGCCAGGCTTTAGACACTACCGGGAGAGCATGTCTGTTCTGAGTCTCAGTGGATGTTAACGGGACAATCAGTCTTATCTGAAATCACACTCTTCGTCCTAGGTTTACTTGGATTGAATCCGTCCATATGTTATGTCCGACCATTGTATTCCGGCTCTAGACCCTGCAGCAGCGGATGCTACCGAGCTCGTTCCTTCATGGCTTGGGCTCAGGAGCTCGCCGGTTTAATATAGTACCATGCCAACTACCTAGAAAGGCTGGGTCGAATATTTTAAGATATGATTCATGACGATGCCGAGTCGGGCCGTTCTCTCCAAAACAAAACTCGACGATTGATTTTATACCAAGAAGTCTCCGCGCCCCCAGTGTGGGTGCTCCGAGACCCCGCGCAACACAGCATTTCGGAAGTGAAGCCAAGTCTGTACATTCAGGGTTCACCTTGAAAACCGGACATGGGTCGTCATCAACAAATACGACGGTAGTCCGGAGCGGTCTCATTGATAATTGGAGGACTTACTTGTTCATTCATAATTTAACAGACGATGTCCGAGTATTTATACAAGGCCCGTTAGCTACGACCTGCACCATTTTCAATCTTCATCAAGGTCTGCCTGAACGTATCATTATTTATCGCAAGGAACTCACTCTTGACTGCGAGATGAAACCTACGTACTTATCTTTACTTGGCCTTCTGTCCACATTCACGAACACTCATGCTGTCGAGCTTCAACAGGGCTGTTCGCCTCCACCTTCCCCGCCCAGCGAAGGGGCGAATTGCCAGCAAGCGGTGCGTGAGAAACTTTGATGGCACTGAAATCGATGTCTAATTATAGTAGTGCGAGGCGTTGGCTTCTGAGTTCCCTGGTAGACTGCACTACGAGGCAGCTGACACCAATTTTACGATCTGGGATCAGAAGCAGTTGCAGACCGTCTACGTATGTCGCGTCGAGCCCGCATCTTCCGAGGAAGTCTCCAGAGTGTTACAGATTCTTGTGGATAGTTGGTGCAAATTCGCAGTCAAATGTGGTGGCCACTCACGATATCCGGATGATTCGGTATCCGTGGGAGGAGTTACAGTCGACCTAGGCTTGATTAATAGCACTGTGGTCTCAGTGGACAATACCACTGCTCGTATCGGTGGTGGGGCTCTCACGCGCCAGGTCTTTGCTGCGCTTGATCCATATGGTCTAGCATACGTAGGGGGCAGGGTTGGACAAGTCGGCATTGGTGGGTTCACTCTTGGTGGTGGCACATCCGTTCTCTCAGCGAAGTATGGATGGGCCCTTGACAGTGTTGTTGAGTATGAGGTGAGAATATTTCCCGCCACGGTCTTGCACAGAGTTATCCTTACTAACTCATAGAGGTCGTTCTACCAAATTCCACCATTATAACGGTATCCCAAAATTTGCATCCAGACTTATACTACGCTCTTCGAGGTGGTGGGAACAACTTCGGTATCGTCACGTCGTTTAATATGACCGTATTTCCTCAAGGTTCTGTCTATACCGGATCGCGCATCTTCGGCGATGATCAAACCGGCCCATTCCTCGAAGAAGCCGAGAAGATCTTTACTATCCAGGACTCTGAAGATACCAATATTGGGCTCGAGTACCGATATACTTACTCCGCAGAATCTGGTTGGACTATGAGTAGCACTCAACGCTATGCCGAGCCCACCCTTTATCCCCCGGTTTTCGATTCTCTCAACACGATCCCGTCTTTGGGAAACCTCACTGGAGGGATTAGTAGCCTGGCGGAAAGCACAAGCTTCAGTGGTCCACTGGGAACAACAAGGTATGAGTTGAAGAGAATATACGCACTTTAACCAGCACTAAAAGGATCACAGAAACGTCTTTGCCACTCTGACCCATTATCCGTCGGTAGAACTCGGCAAGAAGGGCATCGAAATTCTGAAAAGAAATATAGAAAGGGGTAACCTGACTAGTCTAAGCCCACAGCTGATTACGTATTCCATCCCCGCTGCGACAATGGAGAAGTCGAAAGCGAGAGGTGGTAATGCCCTCGGTCTTAGTGTCGAGGGACATCTTGTTAGTAAGTCTTGCTGAAAGATTCTGGGTCTACGTTTCTTGTCTTTCTCTTCATTGCTAATGATGTGCTAGTCAACCTACTTTCTCTGAGTTGGACCGATGAAGTGATGGATAACAGCGCATACGCTTTTGCTGATAGCTTCATCGCAGAGTTCAGACAAGCTGCAGAGAGTTTAAACGCCTTCCATCCATTCGTCTACATCAATTACGCAAATAAGGGCCAAGACGTATTCTCAGGCTATGGTGAGAAGAACCTACAGACACTTAGTGAAATTCAACAATCCATTGACCCACGTGGCGTCTTCACGTCTTCGGGTCTGTGGCCTGGGTTCTTCAAAGTACGATAGCGAACGACATGTCTTAGATGAAGTCTAGTCACCACACGCTGCAGGTATAATAAGCCTAAGGATTCTGTCAACCTAAGTCTTAGATCAGTATTCGAGTGTGTTGAGATAAGCTCTCGAATGTAAATGTCTAAGTGCAGGAGGGCTTGGGCTATCACGAATGTGGATCAGATACAATTTAATAGCTTGTTTACATTCAAACTGATTTCATCACACTTCCACACCGTGATGAATCAATAAGTCCAGGTGCTGAATAGTGTCTGGGTTGACAAGTTCTACTCACGGGTGGACTTGTCCATCACGTGCTGCAAGATGTTTTATGTATTCGACAATGAAGGATATCCAACGTCCGGTTTGATTCCTCGACGAATGGTTCAATAATACGACATAGTATGTACCGATTATGCAAGCTCATGATGCTCTCTTGTTGCACAATCCATCCCAAGAAAGATAGTGGGGCGTGGGAATTCTCCCCTATTTCACTAAGCCTAGTAACGGTGAGTGGGGACAGAACAGCAAGGATATTTGGAGGTAACCTAGAGCGCTAATGCGGGTGATGTGTTACGAATGTCTTCTAAATAATGAACAATGCAGTATAATATACTGTCCAAACCAAGTCTTGCACATGAACAAGTGTTTGATGGAACCTTTTTCACGTCCCCGGTACGGCGGCTTGAGAAAGCCTCGAATTATACCATGAAGTCTATATTGACAAGTGAGCAGTAAGTCATATCGTAGTTCCCTAGTATGCCCCTTTCTCCCTTTAATTGATGCATAAAGCTGTTGCAGTTTAATGTCCAACCATCGATTGGAAGATGGCAGAAAACCTCTCTCCAACTGGTTTGGCATCGTCTACAATCTTCCGCATCGCCTTCTGCTCCTCTTCCGTCAATACGACGTCCCGGGATCCCCAGTTCTCTTCTAGGCGTTTGGCTCTAGTCGTTCCTGGGATGGCAATCAACCCTTGTGCAGCAACCCAGGCAAGAGCAATCTGCGCAACCGTACAACTCTTTCTAGTAGCCAGTTTCTTGATTTCGGTTACTATTGCCTTGTTCTTATAAAAGTTCTCTCCCTGGAATTTGGGAACTATGACCGCAAGTTCAAATTAGTTTTCCCATATTCACTTTCTTCAAATTCCTTTTAGGTGCATGTTAACTATAACTCACCAGTGCGACGAAAGTCATCCGGTGCAAAATCATCAGGGGACTTGAACTGGAAGTCATCCACAAGCCAACCGTGCCCTAAAGGGCTGAATGCCACGAAGGCCACGCCCAATTCTTTGCACGTTTCAATAAGTCCGCTGGTCTCGTGGACTGTCTCGAATGCTGAGTACTCGGCCTGAACTGCATCGATCTTGGCGACTGGAACACGTTATTAGCATCCGCAAGTTTATTTTCAGTTGATAGCAAGAAGACTAACTTGAGTTTGCTTTGCGCAAAGTGGCGGCGGAACATTCAGATAGACCAATGTACTTCGTTTTGCCAGTTCGGCGGAGTTCATCGAGGGTGCCAATGGACTCCTCGAGTGGAGTGTCTAGGCTGGACGGTTAGCAACATCGGTACAGCACGAAGAGAGGTCTTGCGTAGCTAGAACTTGACGCACTAGGGTCAATCCTGTGGAGGTAGTAGAGGTCAGGAGTGAAACCAAGCCTATCGATCGTTCCGTCGATGTATTCCTTGATGTGAGCCGCCGAGTTGGTCACGATTCGGGTAGGACCAAAAACATCAAATCCGCACTTCGATGCAACTGCGCACAAACATCTCGTTGGTTAGCTATTAATTACCATTAAATATTATTGAATCTGTTAGGTCTTGTCTACCGAAAAGCTTGTCGCGGACATTATGCTTCTTCACGAAGTCTCCTAGCAGCCTTTCATTCTCGCCGCTTTTGTAGGCAACCTAGTTAGATCCCGTGATTAGTAAATAAAGGTAGTTTCCTCCAGCACCATTCCATCTTGGGGATGACGTACTGCGGTGTCCCAGAATGTGCAGCCGAGCTCGACCGCTTTGAGGAGAACCGGCTCAGCCTGCTCGAGCTCTAGATTGCTCCCCATAGCAGAATTTAGACCCATGGCTCCAAAGCCTGGAATAGGGACCTGCTGCCCGCCGAACAGTAACGAGTTTACCATCTTGTCGCAGTTTCGTAATTCTAATCAAGGGTTAATTTCTCCGTGCCAGTTACCACTGAGACGGGGGTTTTCTTTCTAACGAACACGGTGTACTTACTCGTTGGCAGAATGATTGTGAGTCTTACTGTATATAAGGGCTGTTAAGCTTGGATAACTTGAACAGAGACTCGAACGAAGCAAGCTACAATACTGGCACACCTTATAGTTTTATACACCGCCAACAGTTAGAATCACACTTGGGCTAGTCATCACTTCATGTCCTGTAGTGTACTTAAAGCTTAAAGCCCCGCTATGATACCAATGCATATTTTAAGTTTTAGCAAACAATTAGTAACGAATCATGTGGAGGGATATGCGGCACTTATGCAAGAGGATGACCATTGCGTCCAGTTATGGCCCTAACGAAACTATCAAGGTTTTCAATATCTCCGTCGCGGAGTTAAGGGGGATACCTCCCCTGTCATATTTTTCAAAGTCCTCACTTCTCATTCATTTGCGTCATGACTTAAATCTTCTGTTTCAATGGAATAGTGTATGATGAGTGTTTCGCACTAGGTAATACTAGTCCCTAATCTAGACCGAGCCTTGAACTTATCCTTAGACTTTCTCGACAGTGTTGACAGTCGGTAGGCCCACTAAATTCCCATACACCCTTTTCCCTTTACCTCCCATGACTTCTGTAGCATAAGCCTCTAGTGTGGTTCCTTTGAACTCGGGATACAGATCCTTAGCCAATAAGTACCCTAGATATCGAGCATATTCAGGACTGTTATCCCCGCGAACGCCGGAGGAGTACCAGTACTGCAATTGGGATAGCCCTACGAATTCTACCGAGTCAGGAGCTGGAAGTGGTTCTTCGGCAGCTTGGATCTGGGCTTTAATTTCCTCCGCCGTGGCCTATAAAAAGATGTTAGCCTAAACCGCAAATGCCAGCCGCTTAAGTTGAATCTACCCACATATTTGCGATGAAGCTTTTCTCCGCTCAGTTTCTCCATCAAGTCGTACATTTGGCTATAGGTGAAGATTTCACTATAGGCGAAAACCATCTTGTTCAAGGTTCGGGGGTCAGAGATGATGCGGGCCACATATTTCCCAACATCGCGCAGATCTGTCACGGCCATTGGCACATTCCCGTCCCCTGCAATGATGTCTGAAGTTTCCATCACGGCATAATCAATACGGCCAGATGGGAGGCGGGGAAGAGTGACCTGGTACCACCAGCCGACGTCGACGACGGTGTACGGTAAGTTGACCTTCTTGATGTGGTTCAAGACATCTTCTTTCTGCGGATGGATGTCAGCGCGTCAACTTTTAAAAACGAATATGTGGTTCTGTACCATATCTCTCAGCAAGAGTACGCCTTTAGGAGGCACAACTGTTGCAAAGAAGCAGGGCAGGTATCTTTTAACACCTGCAGCTTTGGACGCATTTATGAGGGGGATCTCGGCCATCACACTGCCTCCATAGATGGTAGAAATGACGACATCTATACCCACGAGGACTTTGGCAAGATCTTCCTCCGCGCCAGCAAGATCGACGGCGACAACATTCACCCCTTTACTTGCTAGAGCAAGAACTCCCGGCTTCTGGAGAGACGAAGCCCTGGTTAGGGCGGTTACTTCCTAATAGTGAGGTATTAGTAAATATTTTTGTTGTGATTAGAGACAGAATGGTATTAATGGGGAATTTCGCACATATTTCGGCGTCGTAGATTCGAGTAGACCCTTCACAATGACAGAGCCAGTCTCGCCAGTTGCGCCAACAATTGCGACCTTCATTTTGCTGCAGTAATCTTAATATTGAATGAGGACTTCTTTGAGTGATTATTTAGGTATAGAAATGCTAGAGGCAGTTGTTCACATGGAATTGTCTAACATAGTCTATATATATCTATTCACTGCACTCGCCAAGACGTACATAGCAACATTGCTGATACTAAGGCATTACATGTTTTCTCGTGTGATTTGTGAAGTTGTATCCACTGAGGACTCAGTAGCTAGTATCTAGACTTGTTAGTAATCTATAACTTCGTTGATCCGGTTACGTGACAACTAACGCTTACAAATTATGGGTGTTCATGTATGAAAATGTCAGTACTAATATCTTTGTCATAGCAGTCCACCAACGGTAGACTGCATCCAGTCTTAGGCGTGAGTAAGTATATGGCACATCGGACTAGGGGAACACTTGGCACTGAAATTGCTGCTTGCCGTGGACGCTAGACATTGATCAATATTACAATCACCTGTTCTTATCGCCGGGAGATCATACTTGACAAGGTTGGGTCTAAGATATGCCGATTAATGAAAGTATCCGAAATCTCCCCGACGGACTAATATATCTAATCGAAATAGCTGCAGCGCTGCTTATTAAGCGGTATTTTAGGAGAGGTTCTTCGATTTTCTATAACATCTATTGTATTAGTATCTGCATTTGTAACTCTAGAGACTACTACTACTGTGGATAGAGTCACCCGTCTCTATAGCGGTCAGGGTGCTTAGTCGCCTAAAACAGCTAGTACAATAGGGGTGGAACCATTACTAGAGGTCATGCATGGGGATTTCATCCACTATAGCTGCTGATCACTATGAGAGCTCGACACTTCGGCGACATCTACCAATACATTCATTGTATGCCGAGATCCTCGTGCGGTTCGTAAGTTAATATACTATCTTCATTCCCCTAGAGATCGGGGCTTCTATTAGTACTAGGGGATTTATCACGGATAATAGAGTTGTTGCTATCTACCCTACGTTTCCTATAATCCTACCAGCGAGAGCGGTGTCAAATAATAGACTCACCAAGTTAAGGTATCGCGAGTTCCTGGCCATGGACACAAGCATGCCGGAGGGTTATGGGTGGAGACTGGGGCAGAACTAATAGGAAGTCGTCATGTGCTGCTCGAACACGACCTCATTAGCAATGTGGGCAATGACGACCATGCATATTTCACTGAACAGCACTTTGAGACGATTCTCTAACCGCCGAGTTCTACTACGCGTATTAAGAGGTGCTAGTGTTAATATATCAAATACGCACATAGCTCCACCATCATTAAATATCCGAGCCGCTTCTTAATGCTCAAGAATAAATATACCACTTGTGATTTCTAAGGGCGGCTTAGCCATCAATGGTACATTGTGTCACACGGGGAATGGAGCCAAGTGTTGTTAGCTGCAGGATATCTGCAAAGATAGCCAACATGCCAACTGCTGGAAGGCTATTCGACGATACCGGAATGCCAAAGATGCCTAATAGCACCTACACATATTATCAGCGGCTACGACGGCAGAAGGATATTGCAGATACGTACCCACCAGGTAGAAGGACTTCATGGACATTAAGACCAAAGAAAATTATTGGTTGAATAGAACCTTAGTTCCAAGCCCTACAGCCCTCGTCACACATTGAGCAGTTTTATCGTTATCATCCCATCTAGTACGAAGGTCCGGGCACCAATTATGGGAAAACATACATATAACTCGTACTGTAGGAAGTGATTTCGAGCCCTATAGTCACTGTGAAGTTAATCAGCTTACAGTGGGATAAGGGCACACGGGTGGTTAAGCACGCACCGTAGGGGCAGTACGTAGGTGAGCTGTCCCATAATTGGACCCGGACCTTCGTAGAGTGTTATTATATGCGGTTTGTACTATACGAATACGCCCACCAAAAGGGAACTTAGGGGTCCGAGTCAAAATTAGACTCATATAACAGAGGCAATGCAGTACCTCGATCGACGGGAACTTTTAGGTTTATGTAAAGATGGCTCAGATAAAGGAGACCATCTAGAAGTACGGTACACGAGACCTTTTCCTAATAACCCATCTTTTACCTCATCAGTCTCGGCTATAAATTTCCATTTCAGATTGTAGGAAATTCGAATAATAGCGATTAGCAGGAGACGCAGTCCTCATCGTGCCGGCGAACTAGTCTTCTCGTCCCCCGCTGTTGATAAATTGTGAGTATTAAGGAGCTCATGTAATTTGGGTAGTATTAACCTCGAAGTGACTAGGAGAAACCCATCATCAAGTACTTAACACGAACCTCTAGTCATAGATGGCACATCGATTAAGAACCATGAGGTTTTCGTCAAGGCCGCATCGATGGACCGCGGTGTAGGAGCTGGGGGCATCACCTGGGAGCAGGATCTGGTCAGAAGCGGCAGGTGACTAAGAGGATCAGTTCTACGGCCTCCCTTTCTACTTTGAAAGAGCCGGGGTTATTCGTCACGCTGGTCAAACAGGTGCACCTTTCGGAACTACGACAGCATCAGGGCGGGTTAATCAGTCGTCTCAAGTATATGCGTGCCTGTATCCATGAGTCGTTCTGCGTTGTTGACAACGGGCCGAAATAGACTTCCGCGGGTCAGCCCCGGGGCACGGTTGATGACGTGCAATTATATTCCCAAAGGGGTATGATCTATATTTCTTCAATCCGTAATTGCCTGAACCTCTTTATCTCACTCTCTGCTGTGATATCTCTTATCAGACGAAGATGGCTTTGATGACCTACTGTGTTTACACGTACTAATTCATCGCAGGTCTGCGCAGCAAGCAATCCTTCGCCAACCCACTCCACTGCCAGCCGCAGCGCTGGCTATCATCCGACCATCCGAGATAGAAGGTTAAGTACGTCGACGATCAGCTAAAAGGCGTACACCTGTCCACTCTAGGGCCGAGGTCATGCCCAGGCAAGAAGGACGCATGGACACAAATGAGGCTGTTTCTAGCTAAGAGTATGTGGTCGTTCAACCTGGGTCTAGTCCGTGGTCATGACCTGACTTTCTATTAGGACTCTCCCCCGAAATCTACATACAATTTATGCCTGTGGTAAGGAAGAAATACGAGACTCTGGGAAAGCATCTAGGCTGAAAGAAAATAGTTCGTAGGGGCCTTTTACAAACGGCTGACAAGTGGGTACAAACATTTGGAATAAAGGGACATTGACTCATTCGCAGGTCTATTTACACGATCGAATTTGAAAATCAAAGCCCAACCGCAGGTATTTTATGTCTGGCATCTGGTTTCTGGGGTGATGCATACGGCTCTTCTCATTGCACAGATTAAATTTTCAAAGGGTCATTACCTTGATGCATAGTATTAACTTCACCCCCTGAAGTGGGTGGAGAAGTTCGCCCCTATTCATATATAGTGCATGTAGAGATATGTTGGAAGTACGATATCTGTTAGAAGGGCAAAGACAATAGAGGTAGCATCCAAAATGTGCTCGCGCCTATTCTATGCCACAACATCCCTAGATTAGTTACCTCCATAGTATACAGTACTGAAGATAAAACTAGATTAGGTAGTGTCCATCAGTATTCAAACTGGTCATGTCATCAGATGCGTCCACATCGCAACTGGGACAACCACCGGTGGTGGAGAGATGAAATAGTACAGCCTCTCATTAGACATGCGAGAGTAACATGCATTAAAAGATATATACACCGCATACTGCCCACATACATGTATGTAGTCAACTAGGCCCTCAGACTACAAAGTAACACACTGACATTTCCCACCGTCACCGAACTACATATGAATGTGTACATATACCATCCATCAACTCCACTAAACGATAATTTAGTTAAACGAGGCTATTCTAATAGTGGGCAACTCGAAGTTAATTAGGAGCATCGAAAACGAGTACTTTTAGGGCGTGGGTGATGAGTTCGTCGGATTCGCGCACGTAGGTTTCAGGTGGGAACTGGTAGGCTCCGGCTCCCAGGGCGGCGCCAATCTCTCCGGTGAAGAGCGCCGACGCCAGGTCGGGCCGAAGCTGCGGATCCACAGCTAGGCACTGGGCTAGACAGTCCCGTATCCAGGGGTCTAGTGTCGGGTACGGGTCGCGTCCAGTGGGGTCAGGGACGATTTCTGACGCCATCGTTTGAAGTCCCCGGTATATCGTCCCCAAGCCGGCGTATGGTCGTCTAGTGATAAGTTCGACCATGATCTACACACGAAAAATCAGTATTTGATCAGGGTATTCTACGAAACTTGGCTTATTCAAGTCCCAAGTGAGTGGCTGAGAGAACAAGTACCTGTGCTGATTTGAAAAGATTCTGGGCGGCGCCCTGCCCTTGTCCGGCCATCCCAAAATCTATAAACTTCACCACGGGTATAGTAGTATGTTCCGCAAACCCCCCGCTATCGCCTATCATTACTGTTTTCCATAGTTTAGCAAAGGGATGAAACAGTTACGAGTGTTCTCCATGTCCTCATACATACCATTCCCCATGTGCATGTCCCCATGTTCTATGAGAGCCTCTGGTCTACCGTCTACTGGAACATCCTCTAGGGTTGTAGGTGCGTCTGGGTTGGGATTGTTGATTGGATATGCTAATGCAATGCAAGCTCGTATTACTGAATCCGTCGGGAAAATCCAACCAAGGTCAGCAGCCGGTTCGAATGAGAAGGTTGAGTTTCAAAACTGTTGTTAAAAAGGGAAAGGCTAAAGCATTTCTGACTTACAACAGAGGAAGAAAGACCATAAGATTCGATTCGGCAAGAGGAAATCGTGCTCAGATAATCTAGTATGCAGGCGGTCCAAGTCCCCGTTCTCTAGATATTCGATTACGGCAACCGGCCCCGGCAACCCCACCAGTGATGCCGAGACCGTGCCGTCGAACCCGCGATAGACGAATCTGCGGATGTGCCTTGTGCCCCAAATATTAATCGGACGAGATTCGTCGCGGTCGGCGATGAGCTTGGCAATGTGCTCTGCGCCTCGTAGCATCTGTTAGACGGATGTACAACTTTAGAGCGTATTCTCTGTGCATAATACAATATAGACGCAAGGGGATTAAGTGCGTTTCGTGTGAGAAGCGTCATATACTCACCCTCAGAACTGCTATTTCTGTCTGCAGAGAGTCAATACCGTAGTCATCTATGGCCCTCTTAACGACGAGCCTCCGCGATGCATCATTCTGGAGTTTCTCGACGACACGGAAGGTGGCCCCGAAGGCGCCACGCCCGATAAGACCCTCGAAAGTGAACCGGAATTGAGTGCTAAAGTGCCGCCGTAGTAACCTCGTGGCGGCAAACGACCTCCGGCCAGTAAACTGCTCATCCTCGACTCGCCGTCGAAGTTCGGATACTGTGATTCCTGCCATATCAAGTAGCTAAATGAATGTGACGATTATGATGATTGCGATGATCACATTTCATAGACGACAATGCGAGAGACATGGAAGATGAGGGTAGGCCTCGGAGGTGCCAGCATTATGCTGTTAAGACAAAGAACGTGAAATGTTTCGTGGCCAGCTTAGCTACTTCCGGAGATAATACTGCTAATTATACTTGAACATAATGAAGTTTAAGACATTTGCTAACGGTGTTTTAACAAAGTACGCAGGAAACTGAGGTTTCTAAAATGGCTGCAGTGATATGAAACTCTCCCGGCAAGTTGGATGTCCAGTCCTTGGCGGGATCAATTATAGCTTGTTTATAATTCGACTTCCTTGATCCACAATATAAATTGTTAATACCAAATGCATTCGTTAGTGCATTCGAGTTCCCTGCTCCTATGACCTGAAAGTGATGAGTAGAGCAGCTACAGTTAGTTCGACAGTTACCAGCTACTATCCCCCTTATCATACTACAAACCCTCTTTCCAACCCCTAAACAACCCATATTCGTAAATATCACCATCATTGACTGCACCAAAGGATATAGTTGCATACATATGCCCGCGCTTCTTCGAGAACAATTCCAGCTCTCGACCAACCTTGAAACCACCCCTTCGCAACTCAGACCCCAATGGAAATTTAAGTTCTTGTGAACATTGGTATTGTCAATAGTAGACTAGGGTTCGTAGTAACCACCCACCCATTCGTTTTTTTCAACCCATGGTTAACCATAGTGGAGCCGTGGTTAACCATGGGTATTATTTTTTTACCCATGGGTAATTTTTTTACTTATGGTTAACCATTAGAAAATATTTATTAGTTAATACCGAATGGTTAACCATGGGTTTTTTGGACAAAAAATTTTGCATATAAAAAAAATACAACCCATGGTTAACCATTCGGTATTAACTAGTAAATATTTTTTAGTGGTTAACCATGGGTAAAAAAATTACCCATGGGTTTTAAAAAAAAAACCACACCACGGTGGGTTGACCCATTTTCAACCCACCCATTAGTGGTTTTTCAATGGTTAACCATTGGTTAACCATTGCGAACCCTATAGTAGACATGTCGCTAGGAGACCTCATTCTGAAAATAGAAACGGTACGGCTCCTGTGGATCCATCGCAAATGCTAAAAGCTTGCCGTCAGATGTCATCCCATACAACCATGTGTCACTGGTTAGAGTCACCGTCGAGAACACCGTGGCAGGGTTATCCACCAAGTCCAAGACCCTTCCACCTAACCAACGGTATGGCTCAGGATCCCAATGGTTCCCATTAATAGTACCGTTATTATCTACGACAGCCAAGAACACGTGGTTTCGATCCTGAAAAGACGTCACGGCCAAGCTTTGCGTATTCAAGGTCTTAACTGACATCCCAATATCCTTGCCTAAAAAATGATAGATTAGTCCACATTCGACTAGCAAGTTATACAAGCACGCACTTTTATCCGTCCACTCCCAATCTGACTCGTAGTCTTGCCAGGCGGTTGCGAGCCTGCCGCCATCCTGATAAATTGCCCATGCGTAGTCTGACACGTTTACCGGTTGAGGGGGGAGAGATTGTACGGAAAACAAGGCGATACCTGTCGAATCTGAATCCACGCGATCAATTGCGAGGCTCGGGTCCCAATTATTTGTAGAATTCGCCACCATTAGCTTTTGGTCGTCGGTCTCATACATCAAAAAGAATTGACCTAGACCACATTCCGTCGCGTTCTGGCATCGTCGCCAGGTCGATGCAAGTTGTGACGCCGCGCCGATGTTGAGGCTGTGGTTCATATAAGGACCGAGAGTGCCCTGCTTCCAGTAAATCAGATTTGGATCTGAGGTCACAATCTCCATGACGCTACTCGTGGAGGTGGTAAAGTATACGTGTAGTTGATTCAAATTTGGGTCACTCAGGTTTTTGGGGTCAGACATTGCAACAGCTGTCAGCGGTGAGCCAAGTTTAATTGGTAAACTGCTGTTAGAGAATCTTTCGGTGATGTTAACCTTGGTCCACGAGTTGACAGTTCCGGCGTATGCAATCAGAGAGCCATCACTGTCCTGGGTAAAGATCATGTGACGGCTCACGCCTTCAGGGTTATCTACAGATGGGCTCGTCCAGTTAACTGCACAGAGATCCATACTGACTGTCATCGAGGCCGAGTTTCTGCGAGTATGAAGTCCTCCTGCGAGACCGCCTGCTAAAGCACATACGAGAATGAACGCAACAGCAGCCCAGAGGCGCTTTTTCTTCAGGATGGACACCTTCCTTGATAGAGTATGAACTTCGCCTACTATCTCCTCGTCATGAAGCTGTTGCTCGCCTGGAAGCTCAGCATGAGGAGGAACCACTTCTGAAAATCCATTTCTTGACCATGGGTTGCTGACTACAACTTTGCCGGGGATTTGTTTGTCAGGCCTGATATGCGACGAGTTGGTAGTGACAGAATGATCGATAGAATGCTTGTATCGACTGTACTCCACGGAATTGATTCTATCGTTGGCTTCGGGATCAAACTCCTTCTCGGCTTGAAGGGGTTGAGGAAGGTCATAGCTCTCCTCGGGTATCGTAGTCGATTCGTGTGGGCTAACCAGAGCCGGCATCGAGTTGGTCCTCCTCCTCTGAGACGTCACTGAAGTTGATGATGCCGACGATAATTTGTCCGCCGGAGGTTTATAAACACCATGCGGAAGAAGCCTTTCGTCCTTGATGCGGTCAATTGGCATGTCGGCGATGTGTATATAATACTGCGTATTCGGGTAAGAGGTTGTGAGAGAAGAGTGAAGGGAAAGAAAGGGAACAAGGACGGCGACATCAATCATCGAGAGTGAGACATACCTTGATCCTGACTGGCAACCTCCTAACACTGCCCTGTAACCCAGCTTGGGGGTTGCACGCATCGATCGCGTTATCATTACACTGTGATAGGCTAGAATAGGCTCAGCCACCTCGTCACTATGGTCTGCATGAAGTGTGGCTCTCGCTAGAGTCAAATGATACATGACTGGCGCTGGAAAACAATATTCCTTATCATTCACGAGGATCTAAATCCCTGCTGGGCGAATGATCTACATACATGATGTACTTTAATTGAGACAATACTCGCCCTGAAGGTTTCGGTGAGATGGAGTACGAGCCTCATCCACGCAACTTCTTGTCGCAGCAGTTAGGCAGATATGTCAAGTTGGTAGCAATTGGCTGGGTTGTTTTTGTTGAATTCTTGCGGCGATAAAGTTCGGCGCAAAGATAGATTAATGTTGAGAAAGAGATAAAGACATATTTGGTAACTCGGGTATCAGCGGGATGTGTGTACTGGCACCACAGAGACTCGCAGTGCTGCGTGCACACGCAAAGCTAACTCGTAGCCTCGCTCCCCCTTGCTACCTCCTTATCAATAAGTCATACCTGTCATGCTTACCTCCTCCGCAGAACATTAATTAGTCGCTGGGAAGCAAACTTACGACCATGTCGCTATGGTGCTGAGCTGGCCTCCTTTGTATCTTCCATTCAATTAAAGCTCTTCAATTATAGACGGTACACATAAAACACTTCAAGCTTTTTGCGCAAACCCCCTTTCCTCAACACCGCTATCCAGGGATGCTTGGCTGTCCACTTCATCAAGCAATCGTCTAGCAGCCACAGCGATGTTTCCGCTAGACTCGTTGATCCTACGCTGGTATTCTTTCATGTTGTTCCTCACTAGAAAGCTATCGCTCGTAAATAAGAGATTTATCTCCTCAAGGGGGTGCTTAGCGGTTTCCGGGTAGAACAAGTAAATAACGGGCATAGCAATAATATTCATGGAACCAAAGAAAATGTAGGTGGCCCATCCAAGTCGGTCTAGCATGATGGGAATGACAAATTGTGTCATGCCGCAGCCAACAGCCCAGCCGAAGATGGTGAAGCTGTAGCCCTTGGCACGGATCTCCTGAGGCCAGATCTCGGTGCCATAAATCCAGCACGGGACAATGTTGAACATTGTGAAGAACCTGAAAAAAGTTGTTGGTTATTGAGGGTTATTGAGAAATCTTGCAAATAGCACAGACATGTTTACTTACCAGATATAGATAAAGACAAAAGATGCAGCCGCTGTGCCTAATTGAGTCGATAGCACCACGTCATCGACAGCTGCGGCATCTTGAGACGTCTTGATGAATGCGGCAACGAGGAATAGTGATATGCCTTGTGTGATAAATGACATTATCAAGGACTTGATGCGACCTATTCGATCAATAACTAATGCTGCAGCCGCAGTTCCCGGCACGCCAATGCTGTTAACCAAACCTGCTAGCCACAGGGACTTGTAAGAATCGAAGCTTGCGAGGTGGAACAGGGTCTCTGCCCAAGCAACGATGGCCAAGATACCAGTCCATTGCTGTATCCACTGAAGGGCAAATCCCATGACAGCACGGCGTCCCAGGTGCAACCTGCCTGAATGGCGACCGCCGAGAAAGATATTAACTAGCCGATTGCGCGCGTGCTGCGTCACCTCGATGATGGCATCAAGTTGTGCAATCTCGGCCCTGATCTTAGGGTCATCAGCCGAGAGATCACCACGAATCTTGCAGAGAATATCAATCGCTTGACTGCGTTTACCGTTGGCAATGAGCCATCTGTGCTAGGTTAGAGATGCATTAGTATCCCCCGTTTCTTTCCAAATACAAGGAAGCGAACACAGGGGGCACATACCGAGGCGACTCAGGTAAGAATGGGATTGCAGTATCAACTATTAGCAGAGGAATCACCATCCATGCGAGCGGGAATCGCCAGCGGAATTCTAAGTCCGTATTGCGGATGCCAAAGTTGATCCAGTAAGCGATGACGATACCTAAGTAATTGGCGACGAAAACCAGTGAAAAACTAGAACCGCGGTCGTGAGCTTGCGACAGCTCGCTAACCCAGGGTGGGATAATGGCGTTGATGAAACCGATACCAAGTCCCGTGATAACCCTCGCGCAGATAAACATGTTAGAGTTTGTGCTGCTCGCCATGAGGGCAGCGCCGAGTATACCGAAGGTTGTGCCTATAATGACTCCACGTTTACGACCGATCCTGTCTCCAGTCCAACCTAAAGAGACCTCCACGTCAACTTACGAAAGCTTCAATGGGGAAGAGTGGGAGAAAAAAAGGCGACTCTAAGCATACCGCCAATGAAGCATCCCCACATTCCGCCAAAGTAGTATGCAGCTGCAAGACCACCTTGCTTGGTTGAGTCGGTCACAATCCCATCCGCGCCAATACCAGCCATATCTATAAACCCGGGCGTTTGACTGACAGTGCCCAGTACACCTTGGTTGTATCCTGGAGAACCAGTATGTCAGCTTGAATAGATTCGTATGTTATAAGAACTGCAGATATCTTACCCTCGAAGACAAGGGCGGTCGCCGACACAGCATTGATGAGGAATAACAACGTATTGCCCGGGACGTACCTCCAGAGTTGCACCGCTGCCATCTTATCTCACGATCGAAGGGGATAGCTATTACCTGAGAAGGAGGGAAATATGATCGGTTGAAGTTGACAACCTTTAAGCATATTTAAATTTATTTTCTGTGGTGCTGACAATATCTCCAACGCATATACCTATCCAACACCACCCCTACCCCTAAGTAGATACTTATAGCTGAGCAGCAGGGTCACCCTAGAAGCGCCCCGCCTCCAGGCAATCCGGGGGTGGGGCAACAAGAGACCACATAAGACCTCATCTCCTAGAGCATCATTCTACATAACCCTGATCTCTATTTTTGAGACGCTTAGGATGGATGCGAAATTAAAGAAAAACCATGATTATATGAAATTTGAGACGACCCGGCAACTCTTGAGATTTGAGTGCTTAGAATCAAATCCAAGCATGAAAAGGATCTTCTTTTATCAGGTGTCTATTCGAATGCATGTCAGAAACACTTAGTAAGCATCTTGGCGGGAGGTCATCCGCGGAACCAAGCTACCTATCAGAGCCTGGTAATCAGCAAGGGCCCGCAGCGGCCCACATCACGATGTCAGATTCAGGACCAACAGGACGGATTCTAATGTAGAAGTTGAGATAAAGACGAAAAGGAGCCTCTTCTGAAATGGACCCGTCACTACCTACCTACCTATGTAGTTTTATCGGCAATCTGCCGAGACCGAGTAACGGAAAAAAATCTAATAGATCACATCTGAGACTGTCTGCACCATGTCGAGTACCGTCATACCTAGTCAGCCTCTTGATATTACAGTCCTGGGCCTTAACTCGGGTACCTCCATGGACGGCATAGACTGTGCTCTCTGCCGCTTCAGACAAGACTCGCCTGATGCTCCCATGCACTTTGAGCTCCTCAAATATGACGAAGTTCCTCTCGAGCAGAGCATCAAAAAACGCGTCATGAAGATAATTCTGCACAATTCGACAACGCCGGAAGAGCTGTCGGAGGTCAATGTTCTCCTTGGTGAGACCTTTGCTGATGCTGTGAAGAGCTTCTCCGTGAAGCACGGGATTCCGCTCTCCTCTATTGATGTTATCGGCTCCCATGGCCAGACAATTTGGTTGCTCAGCATGCCCGACAAGGACCAGACCCGATCGACTCTGACCTTCGCTGAGGGTTGCTTCATCGCCTCTCGGACAGGTATCACCACGGTGACAGACTTTCGAGTCTCAGACCAAGCTGCGGGGCGCCAGGGCGCACCACTCATAGCCTTTTTTGACTCGCTCGTCCTACACCATCCTACCAAATTGCGTGCATGCCAGAACATTGGCGGTATCGCCAATGTGTGTTTCATTCCACCTGATGGGCCAGACGGCAAGCTTAACGATGAGTTCTTCGACTTCGACACAGGTCCTGGAAACATCTTCATTGATGCTGCCGTGCGGCACTTCACTAACGGGGAGAGTGAATATGACCAGGATGGAGTGATGGGCAAGGGCGGTACCGTGGACCAAGAGATGGTCGACGAGTTCCTTAGCACGCACCCATATTTCCCCCTCGACCCACCTAAGACAACGGGCCGTGAAGTTTTCCGCGACACTATCGCGCGTGACCTCATCGACAAAGGGGTGCGCAAAGGTCTATCGCCCAACGATATTGTAGCTACCATCACGCGTATCACGGCACAGGCCATTGTCGAGCACTATCGACGGTACATGCCGACGGGGTACGGGCCTCTAGCTGAAATCTATATGTGCGGCGGTGGTGCCAAGAATCCCAACATTACCAGGCATTTGCAAGAAGCATTTCCGGAGACGCGCATTGTTATGCTAGACGAGGCAGGAATCCCTGCGGACGCGAAAGAGGCCATCACCTTCGCGTGGCAGGGCATGGAGGCCATCGTAGGTCGCAGCATCCCTGTTCCGACACGCGTTGAGACGAGAGCCGAGTATGTGTTGGGCAAGATAAGCCCTGGCAAGAACTACAGAAGGGTCATGAGGACGGGTATCGAGTTTGGTGCGGGAAGGGATCACCTTCAGCCGGTGAAAGAGCTAATCAACTATGTTGGTGGTAAAGTATTCAACAACGACATAGAATAATCAGATGGAATGTTCTTAGGGGGAGAGGGGCAAACGAAGCAAATTTATCGTCATCTAAGATCATGTTTCAGAGACACGAAAAGCAACTGCGAATGCTTCGAAATCAAAATAGTAGACTACTTACTACAAATAGTCTTTTGAACATTGCTAGCAGTGCATGAATTTACAGTCATATCTATTAATAGGGGTTTTTGCTAATAGGCTCAGTTGTGAGTATGATCATTTATGACATGATTTCAAAGTGGTATTTCTGTCTATTTTCTGAGCCTACGTAGATAGGCTTCAGCATTAGCTACGGCCGAGGTTGCGGCCGCCACAGGGTATTTTACTTATTTACTACTGCTTGAGTTTCCCCTAAACAACTGTTTAAACCTGGAGCCACCTTTCTTTGACGGCTTCTTTGGCGCGTTACTCTGAGCAACATTAACCTGATCAACCTTCCTAACAATTTGAGGACGTAGTTCCATTGGCCACATGTGCATACTAACTTCCCATCCGGGTTCTATCACTTTGTCCCAGACCGCGGGAAGGATGATCTCCCCCATCGGTCCTATCAAGTCGTAGTGGCCAACCTGTACGTGAGGGCCGATAATATCAACATACTGAAATGCCTGTTTGATCAATTCCTCCATACCCTGTCAAAACAGATTAGTATTTATCTCTTGACTGGAACCCACTTGATACTAGTACTTGCCGTCCATTCCCTGCATAAATGAAAAGGGAACGAGAATTTTCTCCCAATCGCGTCTTTAAACCGAATTGGAGCATCCTCGTTCCCCGGATTCAATTCGCCAAGTTCTGGTGTTTTCTTCCCCTCCATTTCATTCGCCTTGCCCTCTTCTGCAGCTGCAGCTTGCATTTTGATGCCAGCTTTATCTGCTCTGGGTTTAGCTGAGGCGTCTGTTTCAGGTTTTGAAATAGCTTCGGGTATCCCCTCTTTGTGCTTCTGCTCTGCCTTCATTCCAGTTTCTAGCTCACTAATTTCTTCCTCGCTGATATCGGAACCAGCTTCAGTCTCATGGTCCTCTAACGCAGATGGTAGAGCGAACAGAGCTAAATCTTCTTGGTGGTGTCCAACATGATGTTGGTATTGCTTGACAGACGTAATTATTTCTTCGCATAAAGGGCATTTCTCACTCTGAAATTCGGTCCTGGGCCGTCCGCTGAGTGTCACCAATGTTGGAACTTGGCTTAGCTCAACTGTATCCATATGCAAGCCTTCCAGGTGCTTTCTGAATACATCAGGAGAGGAAAATACTTCAACACACCCAAAGGGGCAAGACCATGTTTTCCAGTGTTCTTGTTGGACGTGGATGATCCAATGATGACGCCGGTCGAACTCGCGATCGGGCGAAGAACAGTCTTCGTACAGACACACATAAGGCCGGAGGTCCGCGAAAACGTGTCTCCTATGTCCAGATTAGGGCAAATATAGAGAGAAGAAAAGAACAGTGAAAGAGCGATGAGTATAGAATAACGAAAGCTTACTTCCAAGCCCCCTTTCTACTAAGCGAGATCATCATGAAGCAAAATGGGCATTCGAATGGTCCTTTGCTAGCCTGTTTTGGTATTGGCGGTATTTGAAGCCTTGCTGAATCGCCAGTCGCGCTAGTAGTGATAGAGGTCTGAGTGAAGCCACTATCCGAGCGTTGGTCCTCATCAATGCTTTCGAACCCTCTAGCAATGCTGCCGGTTCCTTTCAAAGCTTCTGGGATTGACGATGCGATGGTGCTCTGTATCCCCAGCTCTGTCTTACTTGAGTCGAAATCCAATCCCATGGCGAGTTTGTCATGGTGTGACCCTCTATATTTGAAATATTGCCGGCGATGGGAGATCGCTTTCCCTAGCCGTTGCACGATAAGATCTTCAGCACTGGGGTATTTCTCTCTCACATGATTAATGTCAGTTCTCTCATAATAAGTGCACGCTAATGACATGAATCGATCATGTGGTGTCGGATTTCGTAAAGAGGTAGAGATGCGATATAGTGTATCAATGACTTTAATAATATCTGCGAAGATCTGATCGATCTCCGACTCAAAATCGAAATCCTCGGCATCTACATCCTCATAAGGAAAGTTGGAGATATTGTCTTCATCCCAAGGCTTTTTGTCACCAGTCAAGATGGCAAGAACTATTTGGCATCAGACAACTTGTAATCTAGAGCAGGGCAGTCCATGAAGGGTAGAATATCTTACCGTCCACAAGTGATTCGTTTAGGTCTTGAAGAAGATCATTTACGTGATTCTTCATATTTGATGCATCCCTCAGGCGATACTCTAAAGAACTCCTGCCCTTATGGTGGGCTCCGATATTGCTGCACCATACTTTGAATCTGGCCAACTCCTCGGTGATGTTTGGTAGCTTGCCTTCTCCATCTCCTTCATTTTGACTTAGACGTACGTTAGATTCCACGTTATCAAAAGCCTTTATACAATTGCGGACATTGTCGCTGATACTCGATGTCATTTTAGAGAAACTGTGGCTAAGGAAGAAATAGCGCTGAAAGTTGTCGTCCTCAAGATGGATTGTGAGGCAAAACGACGTTCAACGAAATCACTTTTCCTTTACCCCGCAGTGAATATGAGGAGTCCACGGCAGCTCTGGAGTGATAAGTAACCCGATTGGGCACATGCAATCAGCTGGCCTTTCATTTTTATTATGGTGCATCAAGCTGATACTACATGTACTTCAGTTGAGTTCGTAGGACTTGCGGGGTTTTCATTCCGTAAGTAAGGCTACCACATCAGGTTTATGTTCATCTTCCTCACCGACTGACGACACCCACCCCAAAATGTCTGGATTTGAGATAGCTGGTATCATCTTAGGTACCATACCGGTCGCCATATCTCTTGCTCAAGAATATAGGAAGGCTATTCATTCGTGGCGAAAATACGACCGTGAGGTCAAAAGCCTTATATTGCGACTTAAAACAGAGGGGAACATTTTAGAGACCCACTGCGAGAAGCTCCTTAATGGCATAGTCAGCCATGCTGAGATCCAACCAATGATTCGAGAGCCTTTCGGACCACTTTGGAAAGAGACTCATATCAATGACATGGCTAGGCAGAGGCTTTGGGAATCATACGACGCTTTCGAGGAGACCGTGTCGGGTATGCAGGAAGCGGCGGAGGAGCTCACAAACAAGCTCAGGGTCAATTCCAGCTCACAGGTTTGTGCGCTTGTCAACTATGGCCTGCCAGTATCTGACAGATTATAACCAGACCCGTAATGATGAGAGCGGCCCCAGATCATGGGGGCTTGATCGCGCTAGATACATGATAAAGAGGTCGCAGTATAATGAGTTCCTTGAAATTATCGAAGACGGCAATGCGACACTTGAAAGGCTCTTGAACGCCAACATCGATCCTGCTGTGGAATCAAACCGGCGTATCCGTTCTGGAGGAAGATTTCTAACAATAGCTCGAAATATATCTCGGAACGTCTACATAGCACTCAGCTCCAGTATCTCGTGCAATTGTTCTGTTTCTCATGGGGTCAACCTCGAGTTACTACACCCCCCCTCACGACCAACCCCAAGAGATGATGATGATCTCATTGCCAGCAAAATGTTATTTCGATTGTCCCTGGCATACGATCCAGATTTACGGGATGTCAAGGACACAACCTGGTTGTGGGACGAGGTCGAGCTACGTGTTAGGCGGATAGAGCCTCAGTATCCACCAGGCAACATGGTAGCCATACCAAAGGCATCTGGTAAACCTAGAAAGACGGTTCAATTTTCTATGAAGACAGCCACAGATGCTGGCGGACAATCACCGCAATTATCTACTACCCTTCTGCCTGCTGAAATGGCAAGTCTAACCGTACAAGCTTCTCTTGGCATTCTCAACAAAACAGAGCAAGCACCAGAACTTAGCGACCTCTGTCAAACAATTCAACGATGCCAGAACCAAAAGGACGTACAATGCTATGGATATGTCTCCAGCCCCTCCGCAGCTGAGTACCATAAATTTGGTGTATATCCAGTCAGAACTGAGCAGGACTATAGCAACTGGTCTACGATTTTATTGAAGAACGTTCTGGACAACAAGGCTTCGGTTCCACTTTTGAGATTTAGAGACAAGCAGAAACTTGCCGCCATAATTGCTTCAAACGTGCTACAACACCCAGGGTCTTCTTGGCTTCCCGATATGGTCACCAGTGATGACATATTGTTCATCAATCGCCAAGGCAAGGAACTGTATGAGCAAGCTTTCGTGGCAAAGCGGCTGCCTGAAACTGAGGCTGTCGAACCACCTTGTAATCCTATGAATTCAACAGACTGTATCCAGAATCGAATGCTGTTCGGCCTGGGAATCGTACTCCTTGAGATAGCACTTGGTAGAACACTCGACTCTTTACGGGGACCTAGCGAACAATATCTCCGTAGAAGTCCCAGAAATCTTCTTCAGGACTACAAGATAGCCGAGGAACATCTTGACATGGTTAAAAGATCAGGCGGTGAGGATTATGGTCGGGCTGTGCAACGTTGTATTCGGTGCGAATTCTTGTCTCGCAATCACAGTCTCGATGACGATGAATTCCGGCAGGAAGTTTACGGTACAGTGGTGGCTCCCCTCGAAGAGAATGTGAGAGCTATACAGGCAGGTTCTAAGAGATTTTATTAAATCTTCTCCGCTAAGCATAAAATTTTGTTCCCGAAACCAGAAACTTATGACCTTGACCTAATTGAGTTGGTTTGGATTCAAGACGTCATGATAGCATATTTACAATAGCACATTTAGACTGAAGAGACCGAACCTTTCCCTCCTTCACAAGCTAGGAGGTTATATATACCCCTAGTTTATTAACATTAGCGGTGGCACCAAGTAAAGAAATTTTTGACTTGATTAATTGTTTGACTTAATTTGCTTGACCAAACAAAGGCTTCTTTATATTTGACCAAAACAATTAATAGTTATTTTTTAATTAACGTTTTTTAATGGTTAATGTACGTATATACCCGTAAGTATTTGATCGGAAATTCCTTAGAAAAGTGCTACCATAAAGTTATCCGTATTACCCTTGTTAATATTACAAACCTTTAAAATTATCCGTGACACCCTTAAAACTATCGTAATACCTTGTTAATATAATAAACCCTTGTATAAAGGGGTTTAACGCTTCAATTCCTTCGGATTAACTATCGGCCCGATTTTTTGATGTATTTAATCAAGTTAATTAATAAATGGCTTCGGAACAATCAAAAACAAGTAATTTTTTGATTGTTCTTATTTTTGACAAGTAATTCGATTTGGCTTTTTTGATTTGCTTGGTGTTACCGCTGATTAACATGCATTACTCATAAGTGTTTAGTTACGTGAACAGAGAAGATATGGATAAGAATCTACATTCATATACCCTCGGTATACTTTTCAAAGATGTGAGCACTGGTAGTGTTGTAATACAGGACCTTACTCTATGACCTGGACGTGGGTCCCGCCAAGGAACTGAGAAAGGAGTCCCACGAGGCTGGCCTACCTCACTACATAAGAATGAGTCTAAACCCAGTCGCCGAATGTACCTTTGGCAGGCAGGAGCTCCAAATGGGAGAGCATCAAAACAAAGTAGCAGTGAGAATAAATGGATATTGCGATAGTATGATATAGGACTCGAGGTCACTGCTGCGTAATTCGCATCAAGCTAGTACCGCCAGGTGACGGATATGCTCATGCCCCATGCCTTCAATATGATCCGTTCAATGTATGAAGCGATAGTTGTACGCGATGAATATCATGATAAATCAAATTGAACGTTCGTAGTCGCATTAATATTTATTATTTGATTCGTTGATATGTTTCATTCATCAAAAAACGTAAGTTGTTTCGTTGCAAGGCTGTCAAGGACGTATTTGCCCTACCAGGCTCACCAGCTCATGATAATCACTATTGTTCTTCAACATCTCCCAAAATGGTCCCTCAATCCGTATTAAGTCCGCAGGGGTTCCAATTCTGCCAAATGTTAGTATCACAAGCATGTATGAGGGAAATGATGCGAATATAAAGAGATGACATACTCAATGACTCGGCCTTCTTCCATAACGATCACCCGGTCGTAGTCCATTACCGTGCGGAGCCGGTGAGCAATAGTGATGATCGTAGAGCCCGCAAACTCGGAGCGGATGAGCTTTTGCATGCGCACGTCGGTCTCATGGTCCACCGAAGCGGTCGCTTCGTCAAGGATAACGACCTTCGACCTGCGGCACATAGCGCGAGCAAGGCCAAGAATCTGCTTCTGTCCATTACTAAAGTTACTGCCGTTGCCTGTAACTTGTGTCCACGCCGCAATATCAAGGTTATTGTTAGATTCGCCATCATCACTCCGGCTATCCTGTAGTAAGCTGCATGATGAAAGGACAGACTGTAGCTCTGCTTCATCAAGCTCTCCCAAGGGGTCTAAGTTGGATTTAATGTCCCCGGAAAACACTACCGACTCTTGTGGGACGAGGGTGATACACTGCCGAAGATGCTTCAGAGGGATATTATTAATGTCCACGCCGTCAATAAGTACCTTGCCAGAGGCTACGTGTGTGGAACGGATAAGCGTCCTTGCGACAGTACTCTTTCCACTTCCTGTGCGTCCAATAATGGCTACTCGTTCACCGGGTCTAGCAATGAAACTTATGCGGCGTAAGATGTCGGGACCGTTCTCCACGTAGCGGGCAGTGACTGCCTGAAATTCAACGCGGCCAGACGTCGGCCATGCCGCCGGAATCTCATTCTTCCCCAAGGCATCCGCTTGCGCAGGACTCTCCTCGGGCTCAATCTCCGCATATTCTGATATACGCTGGAACGAGTTCAATTCGACCTCTAACTCGTTCATGTTCCGCACCAATGTCAGTATGGTCTGGCTCAGGCCAATTGCGTTCGTTAAAGAGAACCCAACAAGGCCCGGGGACCCGGATTTATAGTAAGCGATGCAACCAGCCGTTGTGGCTATGATGGCCGCACAGCAATCGGATCTGACGGAAACCCAGCGGTTGCAGTTGTACTGGGCTTCATATGCTCGCATGTGTGTTGCGACCTTGTCAGCCAAGATCTCTTGAAAGACACGGTCTACGGACTGTCGCGCTCTAATGACAGCGATCCCCGATGAGGTGTCGCTGAAATGAGAGAACACGGGAGAGAAGTTCACAGCGCAAAGTCGCTTGACTGATATTTGTGCACGTGCGTACACCTCGCCAGTAGCAAAACCAATGAGACAGAAGAAACCGGCGGGTAAGGCAAAGATTGGCATTATTGCCGCGATGCTTGCCTACAAAGGTTTTAGTGTGAGATAACAGTTTGGTGTGGAGCATTAATAGGGGTAATGGAGACAATTGGTGGTTATTACTTACTAAGCGGAGAGCAAACCGAAGGCCATTGTCAAGAGTCATGCGGAGCCAATCCACCAGGATGCTATCCATAGACTGTGTATCTAATCCGAAACGGTTGACGATACGACCAACCGGGTTACTATCGAACCAAGAGATAGGGGCTTGAAGGACAGCGGTAACTAGTCTCCCATGCATCGTCTGTGCCGCCTTCCAACCACCTCTTTGAAAGATGAAGTTGTTAGTGAACTGGAGGGTTACGAATGCCAGTACAGTGCCAACATATATGAGGAGATAGGACGTCGCTTTAGCCGCGTAATTGTCTTCGTTGGCATGTCCGGTCCAGACGGATAGCCACAAGGTAATCGAAAAATAAGCAACCTGCACTACAAGTGCGCTTACAACAGCGAGTGCGACAATGGGATAACCGCCAAAGAGTAGCATATACTTGAGAACTGTGCAATTGTAAGTTTAAATGGCGAAGTAAACGATGGAGAAAACCTACTAAGCCCACGAGGAACACGTCCTGATGCTTTGTGTTCTTGTGTCCCTGTCTCATCTAGATCTAGGACATGCTTCACGTAATCTTCGGACTGTTTTGATAAATATTCTGCTTCTTCCCCGTCTTCTATTAGTTCTCCCTCAGAGCTGGTGCTGCAGTCAGGCATTTCATTAACATAGAGTTCCGGCTGATAAGCGATTTCGTCCGACTTCGCATCAATGAATTGCTGTATGGGCGTCGATTCGATTGCGGATAGTTTCCCCTGGGTGAGAGACACCACCATGCCTGCGTTCTCAATGGCGTGTCTAAAATGAGTCACTAGAATGACTGTTCGCTCGGCCAACAATCCACTACTAAAACATCTCTCATAAACCCGAGTGGTTGTGTGCGTATCGAGTGCTGAGAAGATGTCGTCAAGGAGAAGAGTCGAAGAAGGTGAGTAAAGTGCTCTCGCTAACGAAACTCGCTGCTTCTGGCCTCCTGAGAGACTGGACCCCTGCTCTCCGACGTGAGTCAGATCTCCTTTAGGAAGTTGTTTTAGGTCGTCGACGAGGTCGCATGCGTGGATGACTTCATTATACCTACGCTCATCGTACGAACTAAAGAAGAGAATATTCTGCCGGATTGTAGTGTTAAGAAGCCATGCAGTCTGAGGCACGTATGCTACATCTGAAGGGCAGCTTGCTTCTCCCGACTCCATAATAGTCTCCCCCAGCAGTGATAACAGCAAGGATGTCTTGCCGCTGCCAGTAGGTCCCGTCACCACGGTAAGGGATTTCTCGCGGAACGAGATTGAAATATCGCGCAGGCGGAATTCGGAAGATGGCCCTAGCCTGAAGGTCGCATTTTTAAACGCAGGGGGGCCGGTCGGGTGCCTCTTCTTCTCCACCACTGAATCAAAGAACTTGTCAACGCGCTGCACCGACTCATATCCCTGTGCTACCCACAGAGCAACTTTTGAAAGCCAGACGAATTGTGTGCGCAATATCTCCGTGAGAGCCAGTGCGGTAAAAGCTGCAGGAGCCCGTAGAGGCTGATCGGTAAAGAGGACCAAAGACGAGAATGTGCATAGGAGACTGACGAGAGACAACACGTCGCCAGTCATAGAAACAAGCATCGAAATAATGTTGCGTTTCCAGATTCTCTGCTGCTCCGTCGCGCGAATGGCGTTGATCTTCTCAGAAGCCATTGTCTCCCAGGCGAAATATTTCAAAGTGCGAATCGAATGCAAGTACTCCGAGATCCTTGAGAGTCGAGCATCCGTGGCTTGCATCACGAACCTGTGTAGCCGAGATAACCGTCCAGAAAATAGGGCGGGAATCGGGCTCAGAGATATCAAGACGGCAACACCAACAAAAGACGGCCATCCCAGGAGGTGATACAGGAATGTCATGGCAATTACTGCAGACATCGTACTAGCCGTCATGGCGTAAACGATATCGGTAGCGTTCGAGATGTTATCGGCGTCATACGACACAAGGCTTTCCGTTTTGACGGAATTAAACCCGAGGATATCTGAGGGGGATCTACCTAGCGAATCTGGAGTCTCTTCGAGTTCGCCGTTCCGAGTCCCTGAACCGTCATCCAAATGCGATGATATCATCTTATGATATATATCTTGAATCATGGTTGCTTTCACTCGGACGAGAAGTCGGGTGCCTACAAAGATGGATTGCTGATAGCAGACAGACCGTGTCATGGGTCCTATAAAAAGGAGGGCGATCCATACGAATGGATGCACAATTATAGCATTCGAATCCGGCTTCTCCAGGTAGCTTAGAAGGTGTAGCATGGCAAATGGTGCAATATATTCAGCAAAAGCTGTAGTGACTGACCAAAATAGGATCGTTCCGATATCTTTTTGGAATACTTTCAGTAGGGTCGACAGTGTCTTACCTCCCCTAAGACGTATCCTGCACATACGACTTAACCACTCTAGCGGTGCATCATACGCTGGTAGAGGTGGAAGGTCTTCTATGGTAAGGTCTCGGCGGAAGCCTTTCAAGGTGAGATTTGTTAGCCAGCCATATGAAACATAGTAAGAGAACCACGAGCACGTCTCCTCCGGCGATGGTATTTCCTTGCATTCTCGAACTAGACTTTCTGGGTTCGGCTTCTTGTTTCTCGAGTGCCGAGGGGTGATGAACGAGATGAGTGGCACGAAGGCTAAACAAGCCAGCTTCCCGAGCTCAAGAGTAGTTGGTGTATTGTGCGAACCGATAATCGTGATGGGGAGTAATTTGGCGATATCCAGGGCTGTAGCGGCTGCTGCGACTCCGTTCATGTGGTGGTTCATTAAGACAGTGAGTTGACTCGATTTAGCGATGCATAGTGAGAAATTCAGAATAAATATGTAACCAAGAACGATTGTTTCCTTCCATGCAGATCCATGTCGTAGCGCAGCGTAGAGCGTGAGAGAGAAGGCGGCGGCTGCGAATACTGCCTGTGGTATGGCATATTCAGGAGAGGTATGTTGTCTGGATGCTTGCCTAAGCAACGCCTTGGAGACATTGAGCTTTCCTTTTCGTCTGTTGATTAGAGCCACGGATGCAAAAAGCCAGATGAGAGACAGGGCGAAGAATGCGATATGTAGGTAGCCTGTGTAAATAAACTCCGATATAGTACTCGTGCGGTGTAACCATATCGTTCTTTTTGATAGTCCATCACCGAAGCCTAGCTCTAGTTCTCCAGGGGCTATCTGCAGGTCCAATATGGCGCTTGCGTGTTGAAGGGGGATTTGCGCCATGTTCGTTGAGCTGACCCAATGACATTGCGAGAATCGTCTGTCTGGTCGTCTGTCTATATTATAAGTTTCATGATGACGGCAATGCAACTAACTTTAGAAGTCAAACAACTGTGAATTCTCGTGGTCTCCATCGGCTCGCCACCGCGGCGCTTCTATGGTAGGTATAAACTACCTTCCGTTCGCCGGTGCTTAGCAGGCGCTATTCTCAAAAACCCAGCACCGTTTCAAGCAGCCTAAGGGGCGAAAACAGTGCTAAAGGTTGGCGTCGACAATTCACAGCTTATTCCCGGGCACCGGGGCATGGGGAGCCGCCTTAGGAAACTACCAGTATCGGCAATGAAGATTTTCAATACTGCCCTATCATTGGCTGGATTAGGCGAAAGGGTTTCCTAATATGGAAAGTCTTGACCCGATAGGCCTTGAGGCTGATCGACATAGGCTAATAAAGTATCAATTAACTAATATATTTTACCTTACGAAGCGAAGAAGAGCGAGTTACACTCAATTATTAATAACTATACTAAAGTGTATCCATCTATACATACAGCTACAATAACTTTGGGTGATCGGTTCATGACGGGGATTTGCCGATTTCATATTTCTAGAGGCGATGAGAGCAAGTGGGACAGTTGCATAGACATCCGCAGCTGATGATAACTACGAGGGAGGGGAGGAGGATTTCAGACAAACGCAAGTATCTAAAATTCAATTTGTGTTGACACGCATTCTACTTATGTGCTTGGAAGCCTTGCATAGGGGTAAGGCCTTGAAGGCAATTTGATATGTGACATTGAATATTCATAATCCGTATGCATCCAAATCAATTCCCCGAATACCACTATCACTTCATGATGATACTTATTGTTATACTAGTATTCACTCTGTCCAGCCGTCGAAATTGCGAATCAAATCTTGGATAGTTAATATGTCATCTTTCAGTGCGTCTTAGACCAATATCGGAACTTACCATAGTAGAGCCTCATGCCCTCCAAGTGGGCTGTCATGCCCATGCGCTCATCGACGGCATGTTGATTTAGTCTTGTTCCATCTCTGGCAGGAGTGAAGCGGTATATATTCTTAGTCAAATTCCAATAATGCACTGTGTCCGTGTTGCCCGTCATTATATTTCCAGCAGGAATCACCGTCTTGCCTTGTCCTGCTTCAGTGCTCTCAAACACATAGCGTAGCGTACCACTGAAGACCGTCCATACGCCACCATCAGTAGGAGAGATCGGGGCTAGATCTAGCGTCTGAAGCCCTACCAAACTCAGAGATCCATTCGAAGTATTATTGCTACCCAGTATTGTTGTGTTGAAGTACTCAAACGTGAGTCCGTATTTGCGCGCAATCGGGATCAGAACTTTTCGAAGGTGCTGGTTCACATACGTGATAGATTCATGCAGCGCAACGCGATGATTTACCTGGATCTGAACCTCCTCCGGGAGAGCGTTGACTTTATGGCCCCCAGTAATGACATCAACCGCTTGACTCGTCTGCATCAACCACCTTTCGTCCAACATGACATTAGCAAGCTTATCCGCAATTTCTTCCTCGCCGTCGTTGAGAAGCGCATCGCTTAGCCACTCTGGGACTGCATCGGGTGAGTGCTTCGCATTGCATTCTAGGACTCTTCGGAATGGGTTTGACTGGGTAAGACGCGGGAGGTAGGGCTCGTTTTCCAGGGCTAGAATGGCATCGGCCATGATGCCAATACCCGTGTGCACGGGAGGCCTTGAGCTATGGCCGCCCTTAACTTGAAGCACCACCTGGACGTCATGATATCCCTTCTCACCAACGCCAGGATAGGCATACAGGACATCTCCAAGGGTCTGTACACCCATCCCACCTTCGTCGAGAACGAAGAGGAAAGAATCCGAGCCCCATTCTTCAACCAACGATATATTAAGTGATGCGGCACCTCTTAGGCCACCCGTCTCTTCGTCGAATCCGAAGGCAAGTACGACAGTGCGTTGTGGCGCGAACGATTGAGAGAGAAGGTCTTCGATGACGGACAGAACCCCTATAAGGACGTTTTTGCAATCGGCTGCTCCACGACCCCATATGAATGAACCGTCGTAATGGGCGGAGAACGGTGGGTATTTCCAGAGGGAAGAATCGCCTGCGGGAACGACATCTTGGTGCGCTGTAAAGAGGATAGGTTTTAGAGAGGAATCCGATCCCCTCAAGGTATACTGAAGACCATAACGGTTTATCTTACGGAGCTCGAGGTTGGAATGGCTGTGATCGTAATATTATTAGAAAAGAAACCCATATGGGAAGGGAGTATGCTACATACACAAGGGGGAAAAGCTCGCTTAAGACCTTGTGAAAGTCCTCAAATGTCTCCCAGCGAGGATCCTCGTTGGCGTCACCGTTGTCATCGAAGCTCTCGGTGGGGACTTGGACAGCTGCCGTAAGTCGATCAATCTGAAGTTGCAGCTGCTCGGGGCTCATTAAGTGGTTACTTGGCTTCAGGCCGTCATCACTAGAAGAGGTAACATTTGGCAATGGACACCACTCATCTGCAGTGCGTTGTCTACTGAAGGAGGATTGGGTCAAGCGACGACTGAGTTCTGAGGCATTGACGAAGTGCAGGGGGGAGACAAGGTAAATTACAGTAACCAATAAAAGTAAGCCAAGACATTGTGTCCGTCGATTATGAATGTTAGGATTCCCGGGGTCGGACCTGGCACTTCCATGATATTTCTCCATCGCCGTAGAAGTTCCTCCTCAAGCTCAAGCACAAGCACAAGCACAAGCACCACCTTAGCTAATGACTAGACCCTCCTACGAGAGACTCTCCGTAGTCTAGTCCTTGGTCTTATGTACAGGAAGTAACCTCAATACTTTTAATTATCTCCAGTTCTACCGACAGACTTTCCCAAATTGGAAAGTGGACTCTCCGGAATACTACTAATCTCTCCGCACTTACTTAGGTAATATCACGAACATTTTATGCACAGTCATGACATGAAATAAGCAGCATGAAGATGATATCATAATTGTGAATATAGTAAGACGCTGGTCTAACTTATTATTTCAATAAGATACTGGTACATATGAGATTATACACTAGATCCTTTCAACTCTCTGGCTATCAGATAATAAACAGACCTGTGGTCTGCTTCATGACGTCTAAATAATCAACCCTGGCACCTTCTCTACTCTGTACCTTAATGACTTGCTCAAGCAGTATGCGTGTCTTTCCAAAGTTGGCACCCCATACTTCGGAATCAGCAAGTGTTCTTATCACCCAGTCCTGATGTACTATGTCCGTAGTTTCGATGCCAGCTAGGAAGAGGATGCGAGGCCAAATGTTTTGCGGCGAGGGCGGCCGAAATCGACATACCGTAGAGGCTATACGGATAGTGCGGGTGGCAGCGGATTCTGCGGAAATCAATTTTTTGGGTAGGCTATTTGCTACGACGGCAGGTAGCATCCTGTGAAAGCAGATGACTACGCTGTAGAATGTTGCTAAGAGGAGAAGGCAGTTGAAGCGCTTCATGGATATCTTCCCGCTGAGTGAGCGGGTAGGGTTTTGTAAGGTGGAAACAATGGAAGCCATCGTCACGTCATCTTCGAGCCGCTCCTGGATCGATAACAGTTCAGACTGCACGGCTGCCCATATCGCAACCGGTGCTGTGACCTGCCTACGATGTAGATGTACGATTCTTCCTTCTGCTGTATCAAGTTCTAGATTCAGGCGGAGACATGGCTTGGTTTCTTGTAGCCCGGATGTAGTAGGCTTCACATCTGGAAAGGCTGCGCTGAGAAAGTCATGTTCTGAACTGAACAGTTCAAGATTCTGTAAGAGGCGCCCCGTGCCTCCAATCCAGGAGGCCCGAGCGTCATAAGCCGCCAGCCAGACTAATACGCGACTACCAATAGGTCCAAGAGGAGCAGCCTGTCCTCCAGCCTTTTGGTGGCGTCGATGAGCATCAACTAGGTCGGCAGTGAACTCTAGATGTCGACAGAAGGGGGTGATACCAGAGGCTGCCAGAAGTTCAAATTGGAGGGCGAACCAGATTGTGATAAGGGAAAGCTCGAAATGATGAGCGACGTCTTGATCACGATGCATCAACGAGACAGCATGGGAATACCGGTCTCTAGCCTTTTGAATTGAATCGGGTTCGGATCTCTGCTGAGCGAGATGTAGGGCGGTCCATGCCATTACAGAATGGTACAATGGCGCATAGAAGAGCGCCATGTCGCTGAAGATCTGGCCGTAGAGATTTTCATCACCGGAGTATCGTATCTTTGCGTAACCGGTCATAACGTTAAGGTAATGTTGGATAAGACCGTTGTCTTCTGGACGGATGACAACAGTGGTATCTTCTTGGTCGGACTCTAAAACATCGACCGGACGAGCCGTCGACTCTGCCATTGACCCATCACCTCCTGTTTCTGGAGACGGGAACCAATTTTCATCAAGTAAGTCGAAGTTCATGTCAAGGTCAAAGAAGGACGGCATGTGTCCTGGGTGCACATGGGCGTCTTGCGCATTCAGATGTTGCGGGTTCAGAACAACGGCGACATTAGCATTAGCCTGATCCTGTGTTACCCCGAGGGAGACATCATAGCGAGACGAGCCAGCAGTGGCGGGAGTTGGGACAGGAGGTCCGTCTCGTATGTAGCAGTTGCGCAAGGCTTCCATGTTTTCTTGCATACCTATGCTGCCCGTGTTAATATTTGATGGCTCTGGGCAGCCCCCCCTTTCGGGCACAGAGTGCAGGCGAGATTGCTCGGGTGATGAAGTCTTAGTCTCATTTTGCTCGGCCTCGCCGCGTGGGAGCTTTGTGTATTGAGAATTCACGAACCGCACACGGTATCGAGATGTCCCCGTAACGCTTGCCGCCCGGTCAGGCTCGAAGGAGCAATTCAGCCCGAGGCGTGTGCACGCTCTGCAGACGGGCTTGGTCTCATCACACCGGACTTTCCGTCGACGGCATGAAGAGCATCCTGCGAAGATTTAGAAACGCGCACGCCAAAGCGGTAAGTACAACAACAAGAGAGGTGAGAAAGACCTGTCTTGGTCCTGGCCGGCCGGCTTCGCTTCATGCCGGGTGCCGCCTCTGCTACTGATCTAGTCATGTGGAACCGAGCCTTTCAAAATCCAGCACCCGGCCGATTACACGATTACCATTCGTCATCCAGAGTCCAGGCACGGAACGTGGCTTCGGCTAGGTCACCTATGTATGTAGGTAAAAATAAATAAAAATATGGACGAACAACAGGGATCGCTTACTGAGTACGGAATTCAGTGAACAAAAGACTTCGCATCTACCCATCTGACGTTGAATCCGAGTCCAATCGCGAGGTGGAGATGAACTGGAAACATGTCTCGGGGGGGAGTTCTCTAATTCGATTGCTAATGCTCGCTTCAGTTCTTTCTATATTGGGTAACCAACTCGGATAGACTAAACCCCGCAATAACATTTACAAAACCTTGGCCTGCGAGTCAGAAAACAACTGGGGATTGGAGACCTGCTAATTTGTTAGTGTTGTCTAGTACGAGATCCCAGAGAGGGAAAGGTAAGACCCCTAAAATAAATTGATAAGGGTGACGTGCAGCTAACATTCAGCAACCATGCGCAACAACCCTGGAGATAAGAAAGAACCATACAGGGTCGAGAGGGTTGGCGTGATTTAAAATAAACAGAGTGCCTGCGCTCACCAACGATCAAAGACATGTAGCCCCTCTTCTCAACCTATCTACACTTGCTTTGTTGTAGTATCGAAAGAGCCTCTGAAATGGAGAAAAGTATGGAGAAGTCTGATGTTCAATCAGTTCCCGAAGGGGGAGTCAGCAATGGTGACAAGGCGTACGAGTTTGCGGAACAGCATCGCATCGGACCGCTGAGCGACGCGGACAACAAGCGCGTTCTCGCCAAGATTGACCGTCATCTGCTGCCATTGGTATGATTTCCCATCCTAATAGGGTAAAATATGGCCCCGTGTGGATCTTAAGGGGCTAACAGTAAATCAAGATGATCATCACCTATACCCTCAACTTTATGGACAAGAATGCCTTGTCTTATTCAGCCAACTTTGGTCTCCTCACAGACAACGTGAGTACCCGTGCGGTCTATCTACATACTGATATAGAGTCTTGCACTAACAATACTCTAAGCACTTGGTTGGAAATCAATACAGTTGGGCATCCGGTTCTATCTTCTACCTTGGTATGCACCACTGTCCACTCTATGTAATTAATCGCCGTGTGCATTCAGGGGCTAATCATTCATCACAGCGTACTTGGTGTCTCAGCCGATTGTTGCTCGGTTGATTGTACGCTTCCCCATCGGCCGCGTCGTGGCTATTGCCACCATCCTCTGGGGTGCGGTGTTGATGACAACGGCAGCAGCTCGATCTTTTGCTAGTTTAATGGCCATTCGAGCCATTCTCGGTTGTCTCGAATCATGCATCAATCCTGCTTTTATCATCATCTCCTCTCAATGGTGGACTCGTGAGGAGCAGCCCCTCCGCATCTCATTCTGGTATCTGGGCAACTCGATAGGTCAAGTTTGTGGTGGACTCCTTGGCTATGGTATTGCTCACATCAACTACTATGCCGTTCCAAATTGGGCTTGGTTCTTCCTTATTTTCGGCGCCATCACTATTCTTTATGGTACCTTCATGCTCTACTATCTACCTGACTCGCCTATGACCGCTCGTTGGTTGTCTGAAGCCGACCGAGCCATGGCAATCGAACGTGTGCGAAGCAACCGGACTAGTATTGAGAACCACGTGTGGAAGTGGTCTCAGTTTAAGGAGTGTATCCTCGACGTCCAATGTTGGATGCTTGTTTTGACCTTCTTCCTCGATGATATACCCGCGGGTGGAGTCGCTTCATTTGGGAGTATTGTAGTCAAAGGCTTCGGCTTTGATACTCTTTACTCCACGCTCCTTCTTGTCCCTCTTGGAGTAATCCAAGCTATCTGTATTCTCTTTGGAGGTTTCATGACCAGGTACTTTAAAAACATTAGGACTTGGCTCATAGCTGGTAAGTTTCTCGGATGAAGTGAAACCCCCGGTACTCCTTACTTTTGAAGCTAATTACTCTAGGTTGCCAAATTCCTGCTCTCATCGGGGCTGTTCTACTCTACACTCTGCCCCGAGAAAACATGCGCGGACTCCTGGGTTCTTACTACATTGTACAAACCCACGGCATTGTCGGCACGCTTACGATGTCTCTCGTATCAAGTAATTTCGCCGGATACACCAAAAAGGCCACCGCATCAGCCATGATGTACATCGCCTTCTGCGTTGGTCAGGTCGCCGCGCCCCAGTTGTTCCTCCCGAGCGAAGCGCCAGTGTATCACAGCGCTTTCCTCGCCGCCTTCGTCTGTTTCGCGCTATGCATTGTTATCAGCGTTATCTTGCGGTTCTACCTCATCTGGGAGAACAAGAGACGTGATCGTGTGGCCATAGCGGAGGGGGAGATCAGTTCCACTGCTGGGGACTTTCTTGATCTTACCGACAAGCAGCAGAAGCCTGTCTTCCGCTATGTATACTAGTCAGTTAGGGTTTTATCACTATAGAACTTCAATTATGTTCATGTATAGTGTATTTCTTCTTAGGCGGAGGCTGAAAGGGGCTATTAGGTGATGGGGAAGATCAAACTACGATTTTAATGCCAAGGATAACCATGATCTCTCGGAGGTAACCGTAGAATCTGCAGATAATCCATACCATGCGCCACTCTCAACGCGAGGTCGCAAATCTAGAGACTCCAAAAGTGACAAAGCCAATCTAATCAAGTTCTACGAACCGCCCCACCGTGATCAATTAGTAGTAACATGAAATGAATGCATATCGTTGTTACAATGGCAGACTAGTATCAAGGCGCGTGGATTATGCCCATGTTCTCTCTTTTTCTTTCTCCGATATAGGATATGGCCTCGAACGCGTAAGTACGCGGAGATTCAACGGGGAGACACGAAAATGTGATCTTTACATGTTCGGATGCATGCGACAACATGCAGTTGGAGGCATCTGAGTATGTTCTAGTTTCTTCAGACCACTTATCGGCGTATTGCGACCATTCCACACTTCATAGTTATCGTAGGTATGATATCCCCGGTTGTGTTCGGCAAACAATTTCCTATTTCGGCATAAGCCTAGCGACTGTCTGGTTAGCCTCCCCTTTATTCATAATTCAGGTTAATCAATGGAGTACGAAGTATTAATTTTGATATCGGTATGATCATGTTGGGCTACTACGTATGAACAGTTGGGGTGTTAGATTCAGTTATGTATCAAAGGTTAAATAAATACTTAAATCATATTGGCATGTTTTTTCACAGCCGATATCATTCATGCGTTGTCGATAGGTGTTGTAAGACATGGAGAAGGCCAGGCAGATGAGCCCCAACAATAGGGGTAGTAGTCAACGCTATAGCCAGAGCAGCAGTATTGTACCTACTACCAATAGGGCTCTTGTATTGAGTGTTATTGCATCTATCTCTACAACTTATTTTCTCTCAAATTATTGGCATTTACCTTACAAACAAGAAGATCGTATAATTCCACATGGAATCCCTAAGGCAGACTTTGAATATGGCCTTACACAATGTGCCCTCAACCGAGAACGTCCCACAGTGGATCGGAATTTAGCATCCACTCGTCTTGCCACACATACACGAACCGGATCCGGTTCCGGTCCCCGGAAAATCCTCTTCAATGCGACGCTGGTTGATGGTGATGGGACTGTCACATGGAACTGCAACATTGAGATGCAAGATGGCATTTTCACGCGGGTTTCCACCGACCCCCTGGATTTTATGGAACTCGGCTCATCCCCGAACACGGAGTTGGTAGATCTTGGCGGTCGAATTGTGACGCCGGGCCTCATAGACATACATTCACATGTCGGTGTAAGGGAGACGCCACAAATTTGGGCAACAGAGGACGTGACTGAGATCTCAGCGCCAGTTACTCCCTGGGGACGCGCTATAGATGCTTTCAAGCCCCATGATGGCGCGATCCCAGTCATCGCCAGCGGGGGCGTGACGACATCGCTGGTGCTCACCGGTGCCAAGAACCAGATCTCAGGTGAAGGCGTCGTTGTGAAGATGAAGCACGCCAATTCGGTTCTAGGTATGCTTGTCAACCAGACAGAAAGTGGCGTAAAGCCGCAGAGATATCTTAAGATGGCTATGGGAGAGAATCAGAAGAGGCAATTTCAGAATGTAGCCGGCGGACCATCAACTCGGATCGGAGAGTCGTACTGGTATCGCAAGGCATACGAAAGTGCACGCCGGGTTAAGTTAGAACAGGATATCTGGTGTGCTGCGGCTTCGAAGGCAACCGGTCCAAATTCGATAACTCAAGAATACCCCCATTCTTTGGAGTGGCAGACGCTAGTCGATGTTTTGCGAGGCGATGTTAACGTTCATGTGCATGGCTATGAGACTGAAGATATCCTAGCTATGTTCGACCATGCAGATGAGTTCGGATTCAACATCACAGCACTACACCATGCGCTTCATGCCGATTTACTTTTAAATCAGATCAAGGATAGGGGTATCGCTGTTGTTGGTTTCTCAGATTCATGGGGAGACAAAAAGGAGCTCTATGATGTAAGCTCATCATATCCCCAGAAGATTGCCGGGAGTGGCATTCCTTTCGCTCTTACCCGTGACCATCCCGCAGAGCATGGTCAATGGCTAGCATACGAGGCGCAAATCGGACATCACTTTGGCCTTGAAACAAACCATGCGATTTCGTCTATTATTTCAGTACCGGCTCGGCTTCTTGGCATGGATAACAGACTTGGATTCGTACGGCCTGGCTACGATGCAGATCTCGTCGTCTGGGACAGACATCCTCTGCGAGTAGGTGCGTCGCCTCTTGAGGTCTTTATTGATGGAAGTAGTATCATCAAGGCTTCCGATAGCCTTTGGACCAGGTCAAAATCACCGGACTTTGAGAATGAGGCGCCACAGCCGCGACCAACGACGGTACCCCGGGATGAGTGCAAACCAGGTTACTCCGATGTGGTTATTCGTGGTTTGCGGGAGAGCTTCATTGGCGACAATGGTACACGGAGTGAAGAGACCAAGATTGGAGACCTCACGGCTGTGATACGCTCAGGTCAAGTATTATGCGTTGGTGGAACAGAATGTGATGACATGGCAGAGAAAGCCGTGGACGATGATGTTCCAGTCATGACACTCGAGCAGGGCTATATGCTTCCGGTATGCTATTCCCTTATTCATTATAGGTTTACCTCTTCTAAGTGCACACCAGGGCTTGACAATTGTTACTCGACTACATGGCTTAGTGGAGATGCGCCAAGAGCCTTCAACTGGGGATGGTGCCTCTGTAGGCGATAGATACGAAAGACCTCTTGAAAGCAGATTTGGCATTAAGTTCGATGGCGCGCATATAGAGAGAGCCCACCGGGGTGGAGTTACTCGCATCGTAACGCCGCCGCTTACTGATGGCTTCTTCCACGGCATTAGCACTTTGTTCCGCTCGGGGGCAAAAAGTGGTACGTGAGCTTGCCTCCTAATATACGATCGAGAGACTAACATAGATTAGTACTTGATGATGGTGCAATTGCTGTATCTAATGTCGCGCTGCATTTCACCATCGGACATGATGGTAAAAGTAAGTCTCTGTCATTAGTCCACCCCTCTTATGCCGAATCATTCAAACCTCTAATCGGTATTCATAGACCCAGCAACGCCGTCCATCACGTCGCAGGTCAGCAAGCTACGGGATCTATTGACGATAGACAAACACATCCACACTGTTTACCAAAGAGCCGCGAAGGCGGAGATTCCTGTTGTCGTCCATACCAACAACAAAGACATCATCGCACAAATGATCGCTCTAAAGCGGGAGACAGGCGCTCATATCGTCATAATGGGCGGCGCCGAAGCCCACCTACTGGTGACTGAACTCGCAGGGGCAAACATGCCTGTAATTTTCACCCCTTTCTGGGGATGCGAGCCTCTCTTCTGGGATGGCCGTAACTGCCTTCCCGGTCCGCCTCTCCAGGATCAACTAGGTCCCCAAGTGTTGATGGCGGCTGGTGTCAAGGTTGCCATTTCGAACTTCGATGACACGAACAACCACATCCGGAATAGCATATGGGAGGCTAGCTGGCTCGCTGGGCCCGGAAACCATAGTCAGGCGCTCGACTTAGTTTCGAAGAATATTGAGGATATCCTGCTGCTTCCACGAACCCAGGACTTCGTAGTATATGAAGGTAGCCCATTTGACTTCGGGTCCCGTGTTGCCCTGATTTTCGAAGAAGGCAAGATACAACGCTGTTATCCAGACGTTGATGAAGTTTCAAGGCAGGATAAGATTGGGTTGAGGTCGTAGGTTTTAACCAATCAATTATTAATAGACATCGCGTAATAGTGTGTAGATCTTTTCACGCACGCGTCAAGCATTGGACATGGCGAATGACGTAATGCTTCAGCTGTGACTGTTACACATCCCCCTTGGTTATTCGATTTACTTTATATTCACCTGGCACTTGATCTCTTCAGTCCATAAATCAGCCGATATATATTCTTGAGGGGCTGACTCCCCAACTCACGTTCATAGGCAGCACCACAAGGTGGTAGTGATCGGTTAGGGGTTTACTATTTGTACTTAAGGCTTAGTTAGTGGACTACCTCTCTGGGCAGTTAGGACCTAACTACCCCACTTAGCCCAGTTGCGTTGCAGTGATTGGCAATAGGGGTTCAGGGGCTACAGGTGTATGTATACATGCAAATAGTCCAATGTTTCTTATGACGAAAACCTTCATGGACTTCAAGTTGTGCTAGAGCTATATCTACCCACTTACCTCTAGTTCTAGCTTGTTCTTGAAAAACTTGAGCAAACCAGCATCTTAATGTTTCGCTGAGTACCCACTTATAGTAGGGTATGGAAGTTAGGGAAAAGGGGTACGCTCTGTTTCGTAGTACAAGCACAATTACCATGGCTTTTGAGGTTGGGCTTTTCCTTGAACACTGTTTTTAATATACTATGAAAGGAAGATGAGTACTCAAAGTACTAAATAGTAGCCGTGGGTAGTTAGACCATTAGCTCGTTAGATTCCATGCCGTTAAAAGTAGGAGGCAGCCTAATAGACATGGCTAGGAGTAAAATGCTACCGGGAAATTACAGGTAGAAGATTTTAGAGCAATCAAATATTATTATCAGACAGTTCGAATGCAATATTTGGGTGTTGATCTACTCCCATCCTCACATAAAAGACAACACCTTCATCTACATTAGAATCAGAATATCTCGTAGTATAAACTTAACAACATATGTTCTCCCTTCCATATTCACCCAGCTCCATCTCCATAAAAATAACAGCGTTGAATTACTACAAAGACAATATACGTTTCGTAGTTCGCGCACGAAGTCCATATCTTGTCTGTTTGGTAAGCCTCTTTACCTCCCGAACCGGCGCCTTCCGCTTCAACTTATTACGTTCATCAAGCCAAGGAGATCGCATGCGAGCGTTCTTGATAGCCTTCGATACTTCGAACACCATTCCTGTGTTAATATCCCCGTCACACCGAACCTCGAATCCAGCGCGCTTCTCCGGGCCCTCCTTCATCTCGTATAGAGTTGTGCCGTGGTAGTCTTGCGGATGCCATGCCGAAACGGTGTTCGTATTGGGCTGCATCATAATTCCGTATGATGCCATATAAAAGTTTCCACCCTTGGTTGGGTCACGGGGAGCCTCGGCAGTGTACGCTACGAGCCAATTGTTCCCGTTGGTCTCTCGGTGTGTGTAACGCGCGTAGTTAATTGCCGACATGCCAGAGGGAGGCGGGAGCTCAAGGTCTCTGAACGTGACCGATCTCCCGTCGATTCGGAAGCTGAACGTGTCATCGTCTCGCATCATATCCATGCGCGGGAGATCGTTTTGCTCGATGAGGTCGTTATATGCGTTGATGATCTCGGGTGGCAGACGGGATCTCATCATGTTCCATATTAGGCCGGCCATTCCCTGGGCTTTGACGTTTAAATTTCTCTCCCTCTCCTGCTTCTCCGGCGTGTTCAAGCGTACGCAGGGAGAGGCCATTTGAATTTGGGGTTCGTGGCGAGAACCACAGGTATAACCGAAATGCACGAGCATCCCGGGGTCTTCCCTTCTATCGTCCCGTCTGTACTTCAGGATTTCGCCGCACACGTCTACCATAGTTTCCCTGACCTTATTGTCCGGCGTGAAGTTCCGAAGAACAACGAGCGCTATCTCTTTAGTATCCGCATCTCGGAATATGACACTCTCGTCCTGTGGAATAATATATTGGAGGCGGGACATATCCAGGTCAATGATCTCGCGACGCTTCCCCTTGTTGTACCGGGGGTCTGCTAGGGGTTTTCCTGCCCAATAGGCATCCCATTCACGTTTCGCTTTAGGAGTTCCGGCTGTAAAATAATTGTTGATGGGATAAGGCTCTTCTAAACGTTTGAGGTAAACGGTTTTAATGTTCTTCTTATGATATTCATCTCTTTGCTTCGGAGTCCAATCAAGCCCTAGCTTCTTCTTGTACTTCTCATCAGCACGCACAGCTCCCTTGGTCCTTGCCATGACTAAGATAATATTACGACAGTGCTCAATTACAATGAACGCTTTGGGATCTAACTTAGACGGGTAATAATCGCTGAGTAACTGGGCTTGATTGGCACAGGTTGGATGGAAACCTGTAACTCAGATACTAAACTATGCCGCATGAAACGTCGTATAAGATAGGGGACAATAACTATATATCAAGTTTCAAAAGCTTCATACCTATTCCGGAGTTAAAAGAGCATACTAGCTATTAATACCCTACGATGCTATATACTTAGCCTTTGTTCGTCATCATGCAATTACTCGAATCGTGCTGCTCGCTTTCGTCAAGTACAAAGGCAGTTGGTTTGTCGAGTGTAGTCAGACAAAGATTATTATTGGCCGAGTCCGGTCTAGATAGAGCTAATCCCGACTTTAAGGGACGGAGACATAGAATTCGGAATGAGAATAGTGTCGGATCGTTCTCGACCACGTTTAGAACCTATTAATTGAATCAATTTTCTCAGGGAGGCTGCGTTGTCTTCAAAGACTACATCTTTGTGCAACCGAGAAAATATTCTCCATTGCGGACATTAACACTGGTAGTCTCTATCACTTAATCATACAATACAAGCTGTGTATTGTGTCAAAAACGCGATCCTGAAATATTTAGATTCCTCACCAGCAGAACCTGCAATGGAGTATGAGCTATACCCTCAAGTCTTGGAATCATTACTTATCCAAGATCTGCAACATAGTTCAACAAAGATTAGAAAATGGGTACACATCTCGTAGCTAGAGTACATGGTTTATGTAACGAAGTAATTTAAAAGGTATGAACATTAGGTAGAGAAAAGGAGGCAATATCACGTTATGGTTAAGTGACTAATGATATATTATGGCTTTAACTTTAATGTATATCAGTGGTTTCTCTATCCAGGTCAAAAGAACGATTATTTACATCAAGTTAAAATACTATTTCATATGCCATAATGAACCATGAATAAACGGAGGATGCTAATATAAGTCTACATATGAGAAGCTCAGCTTTGATATACCCGTAAACGCAGTCTGGCAGTATGTCGAAAGTCCTTAGAGAAAGCTGGCCCATTGTGTATACTACTCACTTCATACCGAACCTATTCAATAAGCAATAGTGGTAGGTCTCTTAATGTTATAATTATTTTCAGACCGTGGGTGGGGCCTCAAGAGTCTCCTGACATGAGTGAGGTATGTAGGAAGACCGGACAAGACGTGTACTTAGGTAACTAGGTAGCTCACCCACCGAACAAGCCACTAATTAAAGCAGGAGTGACCAACCGCCTAATATAGGTTCGGTACCTAAGATCGAAAAAGATACCTACTACGTACTTGCAACACTTGGTTTCTAAGGAAGTCAAGTTTCTACCTCACTGCTATACCTCACTACTATACTAAAAAGGGAATAATGATTGCCACAGATATATAACACGCCCTCATCACCTTTTCTCATGATGAACTAGAGGTAGATGTCAATTCATATACACCCCAGAAACAGGCCACGATAGACCGCCACGAGTTCATCCTAGAGGAAGAGAAGAGAGCTTTACGGACCCTCCCCCCAGGATCCTGTCTAGTTCACGCCACGAACTGCCTGGGCGTCTGGGGCGCTGGGATCGCGCTCGAAATCCGCGACATCTTCCCGGCAGCGTACAGCCAATACCAGGAATTCTGCGAGAAGGAATTCAAACAGGGAACAGGATCCTCCTCCTCACATGCCTCCTCATCACGTAACTCCTCTCAAGGGAAGCTCGCTGCCGGCCGTTGTCTGATCATACCACCGCAGAAGGAAGACGTGGATTCGGGAGGAAGCCCGAGGGGCATATTCGTGGTTTGCTTGTTTACCAGCTACGGGTATGGGCGGGGGACTGCTCGCAAGCCGGGACGAGATCCGGAATCTCTCATTGTGGAACAGACTTTGCTTGCGCTGGAAGACTTTCGTTCACAGGTAGGAGGAGATGCCATGGTGAGCGACAATATCCAAGGAAGGGAAATGGAAATGCAGGATGATCGGGACCGGGACCAGGACCAGGACCGGTTGATGGTAATATTTTCACCAAAGTTTAACTCGGGACTTTTCGGGGTCCCGTGGGAGGAAACAGCTGGGCAGATCGAGAAGGCGTTCCAGGGATGGGATGGGAGGTGGATTATCTTGACTCTGTAGTCGACGTCTGGCGTATAAGGCACCTAGGTAATGAATCTCGGCTCTGCTTCCTGGGTGCATGATGCATTAGACTATCTTATAGTTTGTGAAGCATGATGTGAGTAATATGCAGAATACACAGTGCCCACGAGGGAAGAACGATAGAGCCGATCTTACGAACCCCGAACCTATTTCTTCATATAAGTCGAAGAACTCGGAATTTCACTTTAGACCAATACAAACACAGCATATCTCATAACAGCAAAGCGTAGGGAAGAATATTATTGGCTCGCGGCAAGTTGAAAAGCTGGCATTTACCAATAGTCTACCAAGGAAAGGAACAGTGCCATGTCTAATAACTAGACTCTCCCTCCCAGTCTCCCAAGCCACACACAGCCGCCAGAAAGAAACAATAAGCATCCTCTAACGGTGGGAGTAGCTGGTATGACCACCTACTACATCGTGTAATCCCAGCCAATCCTTATCCATGATTCAACATCGAAACGCGGTGAAAAGAAACGCAAGCAAGCCGTACCCATAACGCCATCGAACGAATCGGTCATTGCAGGAACTTTAAGCGGCTTCCTCGCCAAAGGTGTTCTCGCCGGAGTAGGTGATGTAGAGGAATCTGGAAGTAGGCAGTCTGTTAGTGAACTGTGATAGACGAGTTTGGATAAAAGGCAGGGAAACTAGTTTGGATGAAGGGGGGAAGGAAGAGAGGAAGGGGGCGTATCATACCCATCTTCGTCCTTGTGCTCCTCGTAGATGCTGCTCATCAGGGCAGCAGTCGGAGGGAGGACCTCATCAACGAAGATGAAGATGGCCTTCTCGGGCGAGAGCTTGATGCGCTTCCGGATGACGTAGACAAACTGGCCTACGGTGAGATCTGCGGGTACGAGATACTTCTTCTTATCAATAGTTGCGATATCTGATTTCTCGACCTTCTCGCAAATGACCTGTATTTCGAAGAGATGCGATTAGTTAAATATGTTCGTAGAGCGAAAGAATGGTTTACAGGTATGATGCATGGTTCATCAATGCAGAGATAGAGTTCGAGGAACAAAGCGGGGTACGGAGTTGTCGGACAGGGGAGAAGTGAAGTTGGGAATGATGATAGCTGCTGGTTTAAGGGAAACACGCGATGATGCAATGATCAAGGAAATATATGAAATAGTAACAGTAACCAGAAGTGTGCAAATATGGGAATATCAAAGGATATGGTAAGGAGAAAACAAGCTATGCATCGAGGAGATAGGACATACCGGAATGCGGTCAGCGTACTTCTGGCGGATGCGCTCAGCCTCGGCCTTTCGCTTCTCGAAGGGGTGCTCGTCCTTGAACTTGGATCGCATATTGACGATGGTGTTGGGCTGGGTATTGGGAGGATGAATGACTATCGATTTGTTTGGGTTGATGGTCGACGATTAAATCGATGTTACTGTCGGAGTTGTCTCTGTATTGCTACTGCTGGTATGGATGGTGCGCTCTGCGGAGTAGCCTAATATCTGCACCTAAAATAGTAAGTATCAAGTAAGAAGAGTTGCACGTTGTAGGTCGCCTTTTGCAAGAAGAGAAAAAAGGAAAGATGGTTACTGACGTCGATGGTTGATGGTTGATGATGAATTGAATTAGGTGAATGAATGAAGGTTTGGTTTGGTGAGAGGGAGGAGGAAGAAAGAGAGATCATGAAAGACGTGCGGCGTGTGACTACTGACTGCAAAGTGCGTGCGTGAGTGTGTGTGTACAATACATACATACATACAATACAGAAGGGAGCACCTAAGGCACTGATTGTGAATGGTGGGTATGTATGTAGTAACTATGTATAGGCATTCACTGTAGGTACTTACTTAGGCTTATGTAGGTACATGAAGTCAAAGGAACGTTAAATATGGAAGATACAAGACAGCACAAGGTTAAAAGAAATCAGTGGTAGAAAGAACTAAGCGATTCTACATTTATCTAGGTGGAATATATGTATTTCATCTCGCAAATTCTAGAATAATGCACCTTTTCGTATGTATCGATCACACGGATGTATGTATACAGACGGATACCCACAGCACGTCAGTTGCTCCTAATTAAGCACCGAGCACATTCAAAGACGGTGTGTAATACGTAGAAGGCAAATGATGCTTAGTTAAGCTTTCTAGTTAATGCCCACTATACAAAGAATAAATCTACTGTAGCAGGTTAGGGTATTATTCTCAATCATCTGGTGGAAGCTCTCACTGACCTCTTCTACCTCTAGAGGTAGGTTACGTAGGAACGGAGCTGCCTAGATGCCGCTGTAGATAAGATGATTTATTCATGTTTCTTGTATGGACTCTGTCTCGTCTGCCTGATTTCTCTATCTGCATGTGCTGCTGACGAATGATCAAACTCCCAGAGGTGCAGAGGTGGTGACATCTTATCCCGTCCATTCATGTGTCATCGGTCAAGCGGTCAGGGGGGTTAGGTCTCCATTCCGTCTACATGTATGTACCGCTCTAACTGATACTTACAAGTTTGCAGGTATGTCATAGGATAGCTATGATAGTGCACAATAGGAGCTACATAGCACTTAAGCTGTAAAGAGGGACCATGCCATGGCTTTCTAATCTCTTATCGCTACGAGGCACAATATGATCTGAAAGGAGAGGCTACGGCCATGTACAATACCGTCCTGTATGTATGAGGCGCGGGGCGGGGAAGGCGGACAGGCTATGCCTATGATGCGGGGCAGGTGACCTAACCTAGCACTAACCAAAGGCTGCCTAGAAATCCCAGTGCTAAGGAGTAATTAAGATAACGTGACCAAACCAAAAATAGCTTAGTGGCTAGGTAGGTATCCCAGATGTCTGACTTAACACTTGAAGTTGATGAGGCTCGTGATACTACCTATGTAAGTAAGTAGGTAGTTCCATTAATTATAGCTTAATTGATGGATTCTCTCCGCTAGAGTGGAAGTGGCATTTATAATGTCTTTGTTCCAGCTGAAGAGCTACCGGGCCAGAAGCCTTTGATTACATCAACCCCTGAACGAGTTAGTTAGTACCTACCACTGCAAGCCATTTTGAGTATCAGGAGCTCCCAACAGTAGGTAATCTAGAAAGACCTGTAGCTGGCTTGGAAATTTTCATACCGCTATGGAATACTGTTCTATCCCATGATGACAAGATACAGTATCAACATGACTCCGGCACTACACCAACTACCTAGCTGCAAGCGACTAGGCCCGGGTACTCAGGGAGACTTTCCGTGTCTAGCCTCCAGAATGTCTAAAAATCATTCAATCAAGCATGACATCTCAAAACAAAAGAATGCATCGACGGGTTAAGATCTAATTCATGCCTCGATCTACCAGACATAACTAAGTACTGTTTCTATCCATGTCCTGCCAACCATCCATCCATGGATCCATCCATACCCAGCTAGTTAGAAGATCAAGCCCTCACTCAACCAATCTATCTAGCTCTCTCTCGTTCCATCCACAGCCATGTATGTAGGTCCGTCTCTCAGCTACCTAAGCCTCATCGAATCACATCACCCTCCTTGTCAATACCCTCGTTCATCTCCAAGATGTCGCTGCCGGCGAGCACTCCGCTATCTAACCCCGTAGTGGCCTTGCGTCCGGCGGTCCACACCTCATGGAACTTGACGCTCTCGTCGCTGCTCGCAACGACAATACACCCCTCGGCTGCGGTCCGGCTGCGCAGCCGCTTCCTCGTGCGGTAGGTGTCGCTCGGGCCCCCGGGATACGGGATCGCGTAGAGGGCGCGGTGCTCGCCCTCCTAGGGAACGGCGGCAACCTGACGGCACTCGGGCCAGCTGAACACGGCGATGCGGTACGGGTGGTCGGGCTGCGCGTATCCGAACGTGGCGACTATCTCGCGCCGCGTCGTGCTCCAGATCAGCGACGTGACCTGGGCTGCTACCGAGATGCTGGCCAGTGCGGCTCCCGACGATGTGTGGAAGAAGTGGATGCACTTATCGTTAGATCCACCACCTGTAGCAATTAAACCCTTGCGCCAGGGGCAGAAGGCGATCGCCTTCACGGCTGCGCCATGCTGCCATCTGTATCTCTCGGAACCAGCTGGTAAACTCTTACTGGTAGGAGGTGCCTCTTGACCCCCTAGTATCTCAGCATCTACATCGATGATCTTTTTCCAGTCAAATAGACAGCATAGATTATCATTTCCACCTGTAGCGAACTCTTCTCCAGTGTGCGACCATGCTATGCCGCAAACCTGCTGCGAATGCACTTTGACTTGTGCGAGGAGGGTTGTTGCTCCGGGCCAGTTGTGTTTATTTACTTCCTAGGGATCTGGCCATTCGACAGAGTAGAAATAGACATCTCCCAACTCGTCACCAAGTAGAAGACCCTCTGTTTGGACTGGCGCTCCTGCACTCAATGGGTTTAGTGATGCGTGGGTCATGGGAGTCGGACGCCAGCTTAGACATGCTACTGGCGCTACTTGCTGGGATTCAAATCGAGGTAACATGTGTTCGAAGGGAGACATCAGTGATAAGCGCCCGTTCGACCGACCAAAAGCCAAAATGGACTTTTCTCCTTGCTCCGACGAGAATGCCACCGAGGTGAGCCATGAGCCATCGCTGAGGCCGGCATTGAGGATATTGACACCAGTAGACTCTGACCAGCCATACAAGAGATTGCCAAGGCCAACTGCGAGAGTGTTGCAATTGACGTCGTATGCCATAATGGAGCAGTAGAAGTCATCACGAAGACCAGGTGCATCGAGAACTCTGACTATACGTCAACACACTCTACACAAGCCTTAGTCGGGGGTGGTGGGGTGACTCACTTGAAAGGAGCATTCGGGAGGGCTCGAGTTTCTTTCTGTATCTTGGGGACGAAGTCGTCATTGCTCCATTCCGTGCCATTCCACGTAGTCCTCGAGTCGTCTATTCGAGACCGGATCCGAGGATTCCCCCTCCATCGGGGAAAGGTCGCATAGCCATCAAAATCTAGCACACGTTGGACACGATCCATCTTTAGGGCTAAGGCTAGTCTTCCCTCGTGGCTCTCCTGCTCCTCGTCGACCCTGGGTCGCGTGTTGGAGAATGAAGTGCCATAGAGACGGGCATTGGTACCTGGACTGAGAAGATGACCTCGGCCGGTATTAATGCCAGATCCTCCAGGTGCCAGACCTCCGACGGACTAGACGGTGCCGTGGCTGACCTGACGCTCTAGACCACACGTGTTGGATCCTACACCTACGGTCAAGGTGGTACCTAGTTCGAAGGTAACCGGCAACCAGCTATTAGCCCTAATCCCACAACGTGGTGGTATCCCAGCCTACACGAGAAGACAAGGTTACGAGTCCAAGCACCTACCTACTCGACGATCCGTGCTGTCAGACCGTGAGACCCTGCGTGCGTTGGCGGGCAGCATTGCGATTCGACGATGGCCGGAGATAAAGACATCGGGTGCAAAGCTGTCGGTGCGAACCAGCCTCTCCGAAGTAGAGAGCTCTCGAGGGTGTTTGATGGTGCGGAAACGGTCACCTAAAGGCGGAGCGCTGCGGATGGGCACGAATCGATCTGGGTTTGATGTCGGGTTGGGCATGGCGACGGCTATCAAAGTAATACCAGTAATAAAAACGAAGGAATATTATATATAACGCTGCCGTACTTAACGCCGTGCTTAAACCTACCTTTACCCAATGATCCCTCGAGTGCACGCGGATGATGCAATGTAGACCACGAGGGTCATGGTATTGACGATGATGATGTTGATAATGTTTGGTTATGATGAAGAAGATATTAATACTTCATAGGAAGGAGAAGGTATGCATGTAGTCCCTTAATGATGTAGGTAGGTTTGATCCGTGTAAGCGGATAAGTGCTCTCTAGGAGATGGCATAATTACTTAGTAGATATAATGATACTACAGCGTTGATGTATGTATATAGTATGAAGATCACTCAGCACTTGGAGTAGGTACATATGATGCCCTTAATATATAATACGGGAAGTTACGTCTATCGGAAGAGCTGTTGCTGTGATAAATCCTCATAGAAACACTCAGGAAGTGACATCATACATGTCCTCCACCATACTATCAGGCACGCGATGGACTGTGGCCAAGAAAGGATATATTGTTATTTCCCGTGATCGAAGATTTATATTTATACTCAATACATAGTATACCTCTGAGAAGGGAATGTCAAGTTCAATATTAAAAGGGGCTGCATGTTTAATGAAGAATACAGTGTTAATATCTGCAACAGCTCATATCATGCACTGTACTTCCTACACTTCCGGTAGTTATCGATAACCCCCCTCTATGCGCCAGCTCCGTCATAGCCAACACCTCCTCAAATCAACTCTCAATCAACGATATCACTTCTATTCACTTCTTCTTTCTTATTACCCTTCTTGCTTGAGCATCATCTTCTCCTGGTGATGCTCATGTGAGATCAAAAACCAAGGTTTCGGCATGGCAAGTGTATGTACTTGAGTATCTACCATCATCGTTCGTCCCGTCCGTCCCTCCGTCTGTCCTACATACAATACACACGTGCTATAACAGAACAGGCGCTAATCATTGACCATTTGGGAGGGGTTCGTGATAGCATGGCGTAACCCGCACCGACCGAGCGCGAACAGAAAAACAACGCCAACAAGAGCTCGTCAAGATCGAGACGTACCGAGACCTAGAGAAGCAAATCCGTGCCAAAGTAGCTGCCCCGGGGGCCTACGACGATCCCGACCCCGACTCCGACCTCGACCTCTTCAAGCTTACCACTAAGCTCCTGCGACTCAACCCCGAATACTACACAATATGGAACGTCCGTCGCCGCTGTCTAATCTCTGGCTTATTATGCAAACCGTCGGGTGGATCATGGCCCTCGAAGGAGTTGCCGAGTTCTTCACAGAGCGCCACTACGAGACCGTCATCCGAAGCCTCATCGCCTTCTTTCTCGGCAGCGACCCGGCCAAGCCAAAGCTCCCCGACGACTGGGGAGAGTGGTACAACAGTTGACGAGAAGAACAGCGCCACCACCACCACCACCACCACTACTACTACTACTACTATAAAGGAGCAAGAGTCGGACGCGGACGTTCTGAAGGCTGAGCTAGAGTTCACCATTCCCCTCCTACTAGAATATCCAAAATGCTACTGGATCTGGAACTTCCGCCGCTGGATCCTATCCCAAGCCATCATCCGCTTACCCGTATCCAAGGCGCGAAACATCTGGGAGATGGAGCTTGGTCTGGTGTCCAAGATGTTGACCAAAGACCGCCGCAACTTCCACGCCTGGGGCTACCGTCGTTACGTGGTAACCACTCTCGAGAGCCCCGCGCTGCAGGGCAAGAGCATGGTCGAGAGCGAATTCGCCTACACAACCAATATGATCGAAAAAGACCTATCCAACTTCTCGGCTTGGCACAACCGCAGCCAGCTCATCCTACGACTGCTCGAAGAGCGCGGCGCAGATGACGAAGCGAGGGCGAGATTTCTAGATAACGAGCTGGAATGGGTGAAGGAGGGGCTAAATGTCGGGCCTGAGGACCAAAGCCTCTGGTATTATCACCAGTTCTTGATGTCTCAGATTGCCAATTATCAAGGCCGGGCTACCATAGCACCAGCTCTAACCCCGGATGAGAGAATTGACTACATCAGACGTGAAATTGACGACGCTAAGGATCTGTTGGAGGATTATCAGGACGTCAAGTGGATCTACGAGGCTCTCCTGGAGTATAGCATCACGCTTAGACGGGTAGAACTCGCTGCAGGGCGCGAAGGCGGCAAGGATGAGGACCCGCGGGCTTGGCTGGAAAAAGTGCGAGCCCTCGATCCGATGCGCAGAGGTAGATGGAGCAATGTCGAAACTCAGCTACTCTCAGCTAAGTAATTGTCTATATGAGTCTGTATTTAAGTATCTACGTCACATGAGATGAGATGGACTAAGGAATTGTTAGGATAGTCGCATGGACACTGATTGGCATCTTGTTCACTGTAGAATAAGTAAGGTTTCATAATAATACAGCATGTCATATCGAAAGAACAGTGTATACAGAACATTTACCTGGTCGACAGCCGCCTTGAATTCTCATAACGCTTCCTGATATCCTCATTATAGGGGTAAAGATCCATCACACTTCCCTTTGATCAGACTAGCATTTTCACCAACTAGTCCTTCAAAATACGAGAGCAGCGTTTCAACAGGCAGCATATCCATCACCCCGAGACTAGGGTTAGATGACGCAAGTGTCTGGCCACCGAAGAGGACTCGCGTATAGTAGCCTGTCTCGCTTGTGTTCTTGTTCTTGTTCTTAGGCATATACCCATTCTCAGATTTCTTGTACAGCTCAAACACGATCTCGCTCCCCATCCCGGGCCACACCTATCATATTCGAGGTTAGCAAAAGGAGACGGACTTTGGAGACTAGAATGAAATGAGGTGATGACGAGACTAACCATGACGTCGGCCTGGAGTATACTCAGAACCCGACTTGTCGACCCATCGTGCGCAACATTATGCAAATACAGCGTCCCTCCCTTCCCAGCCACCACATCCCGTAGGTGCGTGCTGAGTTCTGCAATCCACACCCCGTACGAGGCCACGGACGCAGAGAGCGAGGCATTCGCATCCCGGTAGATCTGCGAGTACTCCCACTGGCCCATGCGATACACGGCATCCGCCAGCTTCTGGTCGACGCAATCCGCAGTAGAGTTCTGTCCGTCCACCAATTTACACGGGAGAGGCTTCTCGTGGCACTGCCGGGCGGACAGGTTATCGAAATAATGATCGAAGCTAGCGTGGAACCCGGAGTCGTCTTCCGGCACCCCGGAGATGTCGTCTAGGGTGGCGAACAAGCCCGCGCTCGAGTCGAGATGCTGCTGCCAGTCCGGGTTGGAAGACGACTTGATCGCGTCGAATAGCGACGCTCCGGCATCGCAGCTGTACTGCGGCTCTAGGCTGTCAATGCCCGTGGCTTGGATCAGGAGCGGGATCGAATCGGTCGTGTCCCACATTCCGTTGATTACCATGCCGGCGACCTGGCTGGTGATCACGTTGTTCGTCACGCGGTACAATACCTTGCTGCGCCAATCGTTTGAGACTCGGTCGGGGAGGAACGCCAAGAGGTCGTGGTAGACACCGTATAAGTCGTGGCCGTGGGTCCACGAATCCTCAAGCCCATCTGACGTTATCTGGGGAAATGAGCAGGTGCCTCTCCAACCCGACGGCACGAATGGGTTGATGGGTGAGGTGAAACCGTGCCAATAGCCATTAGCGGCTTGCTTGCTTCTTTCAGCGAGCGGCTGTCCGTAATAATATAGCCCCTGGTCATCGCAATTCCACTCATAGGATTCCACGGGGAACGCGTTACTTGCGTATGGGGTTCTCTTGTGATGCCTTTGGATCTAGAGGGGACGACTTAGCTTATACGTTTCATCCGAGCACTGGAATAAGGGGGCGTGAACATGGGGTGGATGACTCACTATCTCAACATACTGCAGCTCGTACTCATCCGAAGCCTTCACGTACTCCTTGCTTCGGACATGGGGCATATTGCACCAGTTGTATGTCCCATATACCTCGTCCGGCGTGTCAGACGTATTGAATATGAAGCCATACACCCCTTCGCCAGCGAGCACGCTGGTCAGATTGTTAAGATCTGTTTTGCGCGGTGCATGCCAGTTCAAGTCCATAGCTTGACCCGTCGGTAGTAACGCCGACAAGGTTAATAAGGCTGAGCTCAGGTTGGATATGAACCGCATCGTTGCGACAGGCATCGTGAAGACCGGGAGATACGCCAATTCAGCGGATGAGAAGCCCCATTTGAGGATGAGAAACTAGATATTAAGGTGACATATCAAGAATATGTGTATTTATTCAAGTCATCGCAAAAGCTAAATGAACTTGTAGGGAGCTTTATCAAGGAGATGAATGCACGTTGTGACAAGGGTTTATATTACTGGCCAGCCCCTCGGTGCTCCCTATAAGGAATATGTCTTGGCAGGCACCTCTCCACTTAAGCCTTCTATTAGTCTTGTTCTAGCTCCCTAAAGGGCAGCTACTGTAGGTACTTAAAGGGGGGCGCTCTGCATTGTATCTTACCAGGGTCGAACCCCGCCTGTAACACTGTGCTGACTGTACTTCTACGAGAGGATTGATTATCGGAGTCTAACTCAACGATCAGTATATGTTTTATTCTAGACACGTGTGCTATGCCATATGCTAGACATCCTTGACGTCATTTTATAAAGATGTTGAACACCTGCAAAGTAGTTATAGATTATTAGATTATCTATTGATTGTTCCTAAGGTAAAACCATGCTCTTGCACCTACACCACCCATTACTATATATACATATGCCGGTGCTTTCTTCCTAAGTAGCAGCTAGTTATTACCCTGCAAGATATTGACCAAGTCCGCACTCATATGTACTATTTAGGTATGACAAGACGACTTGGCCGCGTCTGCTTTCCAGAACGTGCCTTCAACCTCAATAATATCATCCTCATTTAACCTGTCTACCTCAATGATAGTCCGTGGAGGATAACTATTGGTATTATTTCCCCAGAGCTCTACCTGGGCATCGTTGGCCATAGGCCTATAGCGATACATGTCGGTTGTGTAAACGACGACTGCGAAGCGTCAGTGAATGAATAAAGTATCAAAAACACCAAACCCTGGAGGTCCACGCGGTTGCGAATTCCCCTTTCACTATGTATCTCTCTTGAACTCCCCCCATCTTAAGAGTAAAACTTCAGGGGTTTTGAGTTCTGTGTGGCTCTTGAAGGTTGAAGCACAACTCGGATCCGGAATTTCCTTACCCCTGACACATGAATCAATAGCATATCCAGCCATTTTCGCCAGCGACGCCATGTTGTTAAAGGCCTGCTGAACGCGAGGTTGACCTGTAGGAGCCAAGGTGCTATTCTCTGGGTAGATGCCCCTCATGCCTAAGACGAACGTTGTCAGGATCGCGGGGGAGGAAATAGGTAGCAGTATCAATAGCACCATACCTGCAATGTAAAGAGTATCGCCGGCACGAGACATCATGCTCCAAGGGCCCGTTGCGTCGAAGAAATCAGATGGGTTGAAGATCTCGACCCCGGATGGCGAGACATAGTCTGGTGGTATCGAAGCCGATGCATATGCCAAGAAGGGCACGACGACCGCTAACAAAGTCGTATACACATTCATATTAGGTATCAAAGTTCTCTTAGAGACACCCAAAGTCATGATTAAAGTGAATCGTGTTCACAGGCAAGCTAGGGAGGGGTCTCACTACCCCCTTATTTATATATCACATAGTCACGGAGCAGGCCGACTAATATCGGCTTTGATAACTAATATAACAACCCCGGAGAGCTTGGTTACGAAGCATGATGGTTTAACCCGATAAGAAGTTACAATGTAGGCAATTCTAGGAACTAGTAGATAACGAAATCCGATCCTTCGGCTCCCCGTCTTGCTTGCCGAGTTGCGCGGAGAAAACGTGGGGAGAGTGAAGGGAGTGGGGTATTTACTTGATAATAACACTCGGAAATTAGATACTGTTAACAGCATACGCGCTACCGATAACAAGTACGTGAATGAAGTTCGAACAAGAAGATCGCAATCACTTCAGTTACGCTCAGAGAGTATTACGTAGTCTTTCTCAAAATATACATATAAAATTAGTATGTTTAAGTCGTATGTATGCCAGAGCAACAGGTAAATCTTAAGATACGATACTGAATGTCGGGTTACGTCATTCTCCTTCGGCATGTTCCGAACCATCTTGTACTACATATTGCAGTTCGGACTTCAAAGCGCGGTTATCTTTCTCGGCCCTTTAACTGACTATTGAGTAGGTAATCTCATCCTTCCTTCTCGACCGCCCGCCATTTTCTAATACTACCACTAACACGTCGGAAAGGGTTCCTAAGACCAGTGAACATGTGCTTCCCCTTATTGTGCTTCACTGTGCTCTCTTGATCGGGCTGTGTAGATTCCACCATACCGGCAGTAGAACTATCCATGCCAAGGGCTGCAGGGGCTACGGGTGAAGCGACCTCCACTGCTGTCGACTCGCTCGATTCCGATTCGAAATGTTGGTTCGCGGCGGTTGGGGTATCTAGTCTCATCGAGTCGACAGTCCTACCACCATTTGCCTCTGCCAATAGATTGGCTTGGTTGATGATGTTCCCTTCTACGGCCATCTTGATCTGATCGAGCAGGAGCAGTATTTCCTCGGGCGTCTTTGCCTGTCCGGGGAACCCCCCAGAAGAAGATGACTGCGTATCGGTCCTTACCATCTGCACTCGCTCCTGTTCCATCTCCCTGTTGATCCTCTCGCGCACCATCTCCCTCACGGAGATGATTTCAAAGTCTCTGCCATCGGGGGATACTGGATGGTACGGCATGATCGGCCTGACTGCTTCCACGGCGTCACAGGCAAGTCGGTCTGCGCGGGTGTTGCCAATAACCCCGCAGTGGCCGGGCACCCAATGGAGCTCTATATGAGCTCCCGCCTCGCTAAGGCTCTCAAGTAAGCCGGGAATCTCCGCAGAGGATTGCTGGTAGAGAAAGGCTTCTTTGACAGATGGCTTCCTGTCGCTAGAGAGGAACCTCTGGATGGATTGTAACGACTCTTGCGAATCGGTGAAAATGAAGACACCGAACTTGGTCTGAGGCGTCTTCGTGACGGTAGGTTGGCTGTAGCGTAACATTTCGCGGACTGCGATCTTCAAGGCGCAACTTATCGCAAGCATCTCTGCCGTGCTAATGCTGTGTGTCCCAATGATTCCGTATGATTCGTCATTCCAGACCATGTCCTTGGATTCGCTGGGGAAATACTTATACGTAACCCCTGCGCCTTGGATGCCTTCTTTATCATTCGAAGATGCGTCTGCGTAGAAGACTATTCGATTGGTCATGAGACTGTTTGGTTTGATGGCTTTGGTGGCGAATGCTTTTGCATTGTCCCGATTCCGGATGACAACTTTGACATGTTTCGGTTCCGCTTTAACATCTTCTTCTTTCATTTCAGCCTCCACCTCGACAGTGCCATCTACGGCCTTTCGAGATTTGGGCTTTACACGCATTTTCTTGCGCCCATACTTCGGTGAGGCAGTTTCCTTTGGCGAGTCGTAAGATACAGGTGTTAGTAGTGCCGCACTCGTTGGGTTCTCTTGACAACTGATATCCATATTGCCAAGGTCACTGTGGAGGTCTGGACGTTGAGAGTCTGCAGAAAGATTGCTGGTGGGTTGGCTGGCTATTCCTGCTGCAGCCTTTCCGCAATCTTCTGCTCTCGACTCCTCGATGGCATCCTCCACAATATCCCGAAGGACTTCAGTGGCGACCAGATCACATGATAAATCCACGTTGTGTGCTTTGTCACTGAGGAGCTATTGAATCGTATCAATCTTAAAGTTCGACCAAAATAGGATGAGCATTCATACCTTGGGTTGTTTTGCCGCTTCCAGTTTATTGATTTGAGCTTCTACCCGTCTCATGAATAGCTGGAACCGCTCTGTTGTTTGAAGAAGGCCTACTTGTGACAATGGCCTGTTCCTTGAGCGACTTGATCCATCAAAGAGTCTCTGTGCTACTGAGAAACCAGTAGTCAAGGACTGCATCTTGTTGATATTGGAGTGCAGGATGGCACAAGCATTGAACAACGATTCACATGGCCAAAGTTCTTGTTAGGTTATCACAGACAGCTCTCTCTATGATGAATGGATGGTGGTCTGTGATTTCAGTGCTGTAAGGTGTTAATTTTCCGGTCGATAGTCCGAACACTTTTCATACCCTCTCATCCTCCACTCACGATCGCGCTTACCTATAAAGAAGCTCTAAGGTCTCAAATCTGAAGAGCTCCTCTAGCTAGATCAACCGGTAGCGATGATAGAAAACGGCAAGCTTTCAAAGGCAGTTGCTCATTTCATGGTGTTAGTGGCTTTACTCAGCCCGAACTGAATCATGGAGGTGCGATAGTGGTGTTGCTAAGCTCACCTGACTAATGGATCGGATGAATGTCGGTTTACCAATGAATACAAGAACAAGTACTGGGAACGTCAGACAGATATCATGTATCTTTAACAGCTAGGTAGGACATGGGGATACGGATGCCAAACTCTGAACTTATATGGGAAAATGTATTCAAGATTGGGACATGATGAATTCGAGCCTAATGAATCAGAACATAGCCCAACGCGATGACAGTTAATACTTTAGATGATTCTCAAGTGTATGATACGGGAATCTACCATACCCAACCGTGCCACACCCTCTCAATGAAATGTAACCTCACAAGCTATTAGGGCGGCCTATCACAACGAAGCATCGGCCAATGAAACCGGTATGCTGAGATACTAGGCAGCCAGTAGTGCAGAGACCTGAAAACCTGAGGATTGCGTAGATTGAGTTGTATAAATGAAACACGTATGTTATTTACGAATCTACTTGGACAAATAGTTAGCTGGAGAGTGAGGTCCCTTCTTTCCTTGCTTATTAGCTACTTGATACATATTAAGCGTCTGTGTGTGCGGGATGTTGAATGAGTGATCATTACTCCCATAGGATAGTGACTATTGATCATATCCAAATCATTCTAGATGTAATAGGACGAGGCAACCTTTACAGACTTTACTACAGCGCACATCAGTCGCCCACGCATTCCTATAGGAGAGAACCCAACCAAGTATCATCTTTCACGTGGGTTCATGATGCAATTATTGACATTTCGTTGTTTTCCGAAACGTGTTAAGATCTTTCCCCTAAAGCTGATGGGATGTTCCCTAGGGAAGGTAAACTTCTCATGCTATCCCAGGGTAAGAACGAGTGGATGAGGAGAGGTCATGTGATGCTGACGCCTAGCTAGGGGTAGCATGATCATAGCCATGGGGGCGGGTTTCTTGCATGACCCCTCTTCGAGATGTCTTGATGCTGATTAGTGGATGAGCCGCCAATGGATCGATGGGATACCTTGGAGGCCTTGACCTACCCGTAGGTTAGATATTTTCCACCAACTTATATGAGGGAGATTTTTCCATCGCAACTTCACAATTCCGTATACTACTTGGCTCTATAGTTCAGTAGAAATAGGAGAGGACTACATAACTGTACAAGGAATCGTCAACAGATGATGCAATTTATCAAGATGTTCCAAGAGAGATCTTAGAATATTTTGCTACTTGAGCTCCTGCTGCAGGTTAATATCTATTCAAGACAATATAAGAATTGCTAACTAGAGGACACAAATGCAGCTTCTATTTCAGAATAATAAGTAGACAAGTATTTCCCAAGTTCATTCAATATATTATGTTTCAGTTTCGTTACCCCTTACCCCTTTAAAATTGAGAATGCTGTATAATTATACCTACTAATTGCATATATAGAGAACAGGTGTCAAGGGGTTATACAATCAACAATAGTACCAAGTATAAATAGATTTATGCTTAGCATATCATATCTATACATCTCTTCGTATCCACATAGTTTGACAGATCGTAAATCTACGGTACAGGTACCTTATACATCTGGATGTAGGTACTGTCGATCCCGCTAAAGCGATATCAGATAATGAATGACCTCATCAGTGAGCGAACAAAGAGATATATCCATCGATGAAGTCACCATTTCGATTATCATATGGCACATGGGATGGTTGAAACGGATCTTGCGGATATACTACATAAATACAAACCATCTTGATCAGATTAAATAGTGAAAGTCTCCCCCTTTTCACAAACTCTAGATTTGTAATCCAAACAATTATCTGACTACTTATTGCAGTTCGCATCAGATGATTCCTGGCTATCTTATAAGCACCGTGTAGACAACAAAGTATTAGCAAGTATCGCTAAGCATCACTTAATTGACTCTTCATCATGAGCAGCTGGGGCAAGCAAGAGTCGGTCGGCGGCAAGGCGGGCCAGCAGGGAGGTTCCAACGCTACCAACACGGGCGTAAGTCGATTTAACATGATCCTATGCTTATTACAGACAGCTGACAATATCATATTCTATCAAAGCTAACCGGTCCCAACTTCGATACCATGTACGAGCAGAAGCGCTCGAAGGACCCCTCGTCAACCGCACGCCGTGAGAGCATAGCAGAGCAGCGACCAGCAGGATCTATCGGCGAGGCATTTAAGAAGTAGGTTGTTTGATCTATACAAGTATACAATGGCAGTATGATATCTCAGTTCTCTGACTCGCTATTTCCTACATAGATTTGTCTCCGGGCCGGGTGGACCTAATACGAGCGGAAAATAGCTTTAATAGCGATTCATATGGAAGGTATTGAAGAATCAAGGCGTTCTTTGTGAGGGCGATTTTTAATTCAACAGTGTGTTGTCGCTAATGGCAGGCGGCTAAATAAATGACACCATGAGGCACCTAGAGATAGTATTTGGCGTTTTAGGTTACGGCACATTAGACACTCGTTTATCACGGGAACTGTTGCTGCCAGAAGCCTCTGTTAACATAAGGGGTACCTGACTACGATTAAAATATATGTATAGATAGGCAATACTAGAACTGCTAACGTGACACCTATTTATCATATTTCAAAGTTGACCACATTGATCATTTACTAGTTAGGTAGAACCTCATCCATGTGTATGTACATACATACTACGCATAAACCAACCAATATTCCTATCGAATATCTAGAACCCTTACTGAGTTCAATCTAACTAGCTGTCATGCGGTTGACATCGGTAAAGCCCGAGCACTGAAGAGACGTTATCATTATCATTTGAACACAAGGTCATGAATGATCTACCCACGATATTATCCTCTTATACCTCTGTATTTATAGCAGTAGCATGGAGCGAAACACTTTTCTTTCAACCTAGTCACCACATAGTACTCTTGAAAGTCTACTTATATATACACACATGAGATTATCAGACAGCCCCTGAGTAGTCCGCCCACCCGAGGTTCCAACTAAAGAAGGGCCCATTCTGCCCCAGCTCGAGCCTGTTTTCCGACTGCTACGGCTCTTTTATACATATATAGTCTCTTATCTAGTGATATCCAGAATGATATAAATACATACACGCACACGCATGCATGCACGCACGCAAAGGGCAGTTCTCACGAGTAGTACCTACCTATGTTAGGTACACATCCATCTACCTTCAACCTTGTGATAACAGGGGCCACCATTCTCGTTCTCGTTCACACTCTTACACTTGCACTCATCTCATCCATGGTTTACTTAAAAGAACTTAAAACCACCAATTAGGTAGTTTAGACATACACGAATCCCCCGGCACGCTCTGAACACAGACACAGAACGTAACATAGGACTCCGACGAAGAAAAGAGTCAGCATAAGGGGGTATACACATTTGCCACCAATCAACCAACTACCACGAGTATATATTTGTGGTAGTGGGCTTAATGAAGTAACTACCGTATCAATCAATCAATGGGCCCAATCTATCGTAGCCGGCAAAAACAAGACGACTTCACTCTTAGGTTCGTAGTGAGTACACCACGAGCGGCTTGCGTTTTTATCACCTCTCCCTCCTCAGGACGGCTTGCTTGGACCAGATTTCAATTTTCGAATACCTACTTATCCTATGATAAGACAGGAAGATAGAATGGTACAGTAAAGTCAGGTAAAGTAAAGTGCGCAGTTCTGCGTCTTTCTCTCTTTATTTTGCCTCCTACACGGTGTCTCTCTTTAACCATTTTTTCGCCTTTCCCCCTTTCTCTCCACTCCACTCCACCCCACCAAGACAACAACCAAGACGAATTACGAAAAAAATGAAAAAAGAGAACGCCGCCTAGATAAAGAACAGCTAATTCACAGGCGCGGAAAATTCGGGAATATCGTACAAAATATGATGGGGGACGGGGAGGGGAAGGGACTCGCGCCGACCGAACTATGATTTCCAACCCAACTTGCCATCAAAACACAATTAATGCTTAAGTATTTTAGTGCCTTTCCATTATCAAATGAACTCGTTCCAATGGCTCGTGGTTCGACCTAGGGTATTGTTATACGCGAAACCATGTTTGGGATGCGTTCATGAGAGGGGCAATAGACAACACCGTTGGAAGAAAACAGTAAGTTGAAACGCGCAGGAGGGGAAAACAGCCAGTGACCTTGCTTCTCATCAAACACGTCTAGATGTCCATATAAAAATAAAACCAGATTTGATGCGAAGCCAGATATCCTGAGTGTTGTAAAATCCAATAAACCAAGCCAGAGGACGAGTGAGAGAAATGAAAGATCCAAAAGACGCCAATATGCTGAGTACCCATGCCCGCAAAAGATACAAAAGATTATTTTTTGGATCCTAGTATCGAGATCATCGCGCTATTTTGACTCCTGCTAAGATATCAAGCAAAGACACCGAGAACCATTATCAAAGAAACGGCGGCGGCGCGTAGATGAGACGTAACGGCTCGAGGAGGATGTGTTCCTATCGTCTGGTTTAGGCCGGATTACCCTTGAGACGCTTCTGCATCCTAGGCGTTGGAGGTTTCTTGCCGGCCATCGTAACACCATTGACCTGAGGACCAGCGCCCATGCTGGCGGGTGTTGGAGCACCACTTTCATCCTCCGTCTTCACCCCCGAGGGCCTCCTCCGCTTGTTGCTAGCAGGGCTTGTATTCGCACTGGGACCACTGGAATTTGTACCTTGTTGACTCTGCTGCAATGCCATGCCGGGGGCTTGCATGTGTCCTTGAGCTGGGCTGCCCATGCTGGGAGAGCCTGGAAGCTGCAGATGGGTCGCAGCTGGGGATGCGCCCATGGGGAACTGGGCAAAATTGGGCGTCCGGGGGCCTGGCGGAATGTTGCCTTGATGCTGTCCATTTACAACCACTCCTTGACGAGAAGTGTCGGGAATCGACGACGAGACGTATCCCTTCAGAGCATCGATTGGCGATAGATTGGGATGCGTATGATAGAATTGGAACAAGGGCTGGGTGGAGCTCTATTATTAGTCATCCCATCGTTATTCCTGAACAAAAAGGGGAGGAAAGGATAAGAAAAGAAGTTGTTCTTTTTTTGTAGTGACTCACGTTCATTTGTCCCATAACCTCGACAATCTCGAGGAACTGGAACACGGCCTCGGTAATGCCCATTTTATGCTTGACGGCTGAGTCGGGAAGATCAAGATCTGGCGGTGGGTTCTGGGGCGACTTCAACACCTTGGATTTCCCTTTCTTGCTGATTTCTGGGGAAAGCTTTGTGTCCTGAGAGTTGACCTTGTGCCAATCTTTGACCCAATTGTGAGCAGGCAAAGCTCGTTCGATGACCATCTTCCTCGAAATATACTCGTCATGGCTTTCCGTATGAAACTCTAATAACTCAATCTTCTGCTCGGGATCAAACGAGGCCCGCAGGCTTCCATTCGCCACAACCTATATTCCAGAGTGTCAGACGCCTCATACTACATGGCTCTATAGTAGTTGTAGTGTGCGGTGACTTACATGTGAGTTATCGTACCAGTATATCAAGCTAGCCTTCGGGTTCTCGATGAAGTGACTACCATTCGATAGGCTTTTGTCCACGGTGCCCTTGTCGAAAGTGAGCTGCATATTCCTCATACCACTGGTGAAGTGCGTATGGAAGTATCTCGCTAATGCAGGCTGGGCTATCTCGTATTGCTTCGATGTCCCCTGTTCTTCGCCATTCGTTTCGTTATTGGGATATATAAACAAGTTGAGCCGAAAGACACCCCTCTGGGAAAAGAACTGGGAAACAAATGACTGCCAGTAACTCAGATCATCCCTAGATTTGGAACTCTTTACTATATGTTAGCGGCTATGGAAAGAAACAGAAATATACGACTCTAATATCTAATACTAACCGGATATCCACTGAGATGTTCGGCGAACAGCATAAGTTTTAATAAGCAATGTCCCTTTAATTCGGCATTTTTCTGTTGTTGCTGTAGTTGATGTTGGATGTTGTTCGCTAGTTGGTGCTGTTGAGCGGCGTTGGTGTGGAGCATTTGAGGATTTGGTTGCTGAGGTTGATTCTGAGGTTGGTTAGGATGTTGGTTCGGACCCTGTGGTTGTTGCGGTTGGTTGGCCTGGGCTGGAGTTGGTGGTTGGCTTTGTGGTTGACTAGCTTGTGACATAGCTGGAGTAGGGGCTCGCTGGGGAGGCTGAGAAGTTGGTTGTGGTTGTTGGCCTTGCTGTTGCGGAGGTTGTGGTTGATTTTGGGGCTGTGGTTGGGGTTGCTGTTGCTGTTGTGGATTTTGGGGATTTGGCTGTCCTCCTTGTGATGATGCCTGAGCTGCCATCTGTTGTGCCATTTGTTGTTGCTGCTGGAGGTGTTGAATATGTTGAGGCGTCATCTGACTGGGATGCGGTTGACCACCCTGCTGCATCTGGTTGTTCGCGGCCTGTTGGTGTTGCTGCATCGCGATCTGCTGTGCCATCATCTAAGAGGATTTGTTAGCGTCGTGTCGTGTCATGTCTTGTTGTGTCTACAGTTGATGGAAGTATAATGTGGTGTAAGGGTGATGCTGGAGGGGATTATGAGAACTCACCTGAGCATGCTGTTGGGGATTTGGATGTTGCCCCTGTTGTTGAAGATGTGCCTGCTGCATGTGTGGTGGCATACCCACCTGGCGCATGTTATTATTTCTCATGGCGGCGAACTGTGCCGCATTCATATTCATGTTCATAGGTATTCCGTTGGCTCCTATGTTACCATATCCCATCTGCTGGGCCATAAGTTGCCGTTGTTGAAGAACTCGTTGTTGTTGTAGGGCAACCATATTAGGGTTGTTGGCTACTATGATAATGATAGTTAGAATAGCGACGACATAAGAAGAGGGGAGAAGGTGGAAAGATGACAAGACTCACATGCGAACTGCTGCTGCTGTTGAAACATCTGGGGGTTAAGATGGTGCATGGCATGCGCATTGGGACCTGCGCCCGGGGCCATACCGCCGCCCATCATGGCAGCAGGATTCACCTGGCCACCGGGTCCGGATACACCCATGTGAGCGGCTGCCATCTGTTGTGGCATGCCGGGTTGGGCGCCGGGTTGGCTGGGATTATGAGCCATACCGGGTGCCATATGATGGCCTGGAGGGACTCCTGGGTGCTGCGGCGGCATACCACCGTGATGAAAACCACCTTGCATGGTCTGCATCATGTTTCTAGACTGACTTCCTTGGTCGATGATCCACCTGGGTGGATTATCGACGCCCCAGCTCTCCTTGCTCTCTCATACGTTTTCAAGGGAAATCCTCGATGTGGATGTTAATTGCTAACAACAAGGCGCTTTTTCTTCTCTGGCGCCACGATGTTATGTATGACGTGAACCGTCAAGGGGACGCACGAGGCGGAGGAATAGCGACTGGTCGGCAGTAGATGACGGGCGAGGCTTTTAGGGAGCAAGAGATAAGCTGATATTGATCGTCGCTAGTTGTCTTTCGCAGTGTCAAGTATTTGTCGCAAGATGTTTTATTTCTTATCGCGTTCTTGTCAGAATGGACATTACATAAGATTTAATCGAATACAGAACGCCGATCGTACTCGTCTTGCTAACGTGACGTTGGAATTTGGAGATGGTTGGCAATTGATATGGTTGGTAGCAACATGCGTTACAATGGTGGATGTAGCCGTGCAGTCGTGTAGTCGTGTATAGGAACCGCAACGAAAGCGGTGAGGTGATGGGATTTACCTATTGATACAAAGTGTGAGTGAGTGGTAGGCCCTATATTGTTTGGTATGCGTGTGTATATATATGCATGTATAAAGGTAGAGTGGTAGATAGAGGTGATTGTTATTATCGTGTTATTGTGTCTGTGTCTGTGTCTGTGTCTGTGTATGGGTTTGGTTGAGTCGACCAGTGTTGGAGCGACACGCGCCCAAATTGCAGGCCAGAACAGGCCGGTGATGGACAGCAGCGGCAGCAGCGTTACCTGATAGCCCTGATAACCGATCGCTGATAAAAAGTTCTCAACACGATTAATCATGTCTTGATTACTATACTTACGAGTTAGGATTCTCAATAATCTTTCCGGTTATGATACAGTTGTGCCTCGTATCTGTATCTGTATCTGATCTCTAACTAGGCAGGATGTATGTAGTGTCTGCTGGCTGGCGTAGAGGCGTCGCGAATGAATTGACGGAACTTTAATTATTCTAGTACCTATCGTCCGAACCTTTCCCCTACCTTCTTTTCCTAGTCGCAAACCGTTAAAAAGCTAATTGCGACGAAATTCCTTGGTGTCGGGATCCAGCGATCGTAGTTAGAAGGTGAAATATGAACAACTGACGGCGATCTCCCGGCTGAGTGTGGATTGGTTTGGTCGTGTTTATTGAGGCGATGGGTTGCGAGTGACGGGTGAGGCTAAAAGAGGGAAGATGGACTGGGATGATGGGGCCGCCTGGGCTGGGGCTCTGGATCTGCTGTGCTGTGCTGTGCTGTGGTGGGCTGCCCAGTTGCTTCACTGCTACATATCCCTACTGAGCTGGATATGGTAGGTATTGTATTGTACAGTGAGATTAGATAAGCAGCTGAGTGTACTATAATTGTATGTATCTTAATACCTGCCCACCCATCAAACAGGCCTGGCTCTCGTAGATGGATTGTTGTACTAACGCCACAACAGTAAATACTAGGTAGAAACTGATTATGAAGTCTACTTGATTATCATATACAAAATACCAGAGAGAGATGTAGTAGATCTACACGTATGTATGTAGGCTGTGATGCACAGCCGTTATGTAATGTGTAAGTCCTCCCGTTTATCTGTCTGTGCCTGATGAAGTTTTGGAGAGTAACACGGGATACACCGTATAGTTGGAGATCCTGAACACTGTGACAGTGAGAATGCACATACAGATGCTACATACCTGTTAACAACTTCAATTTTGTTAAATTCTAGACTGCACTGGTTTCTTGTCCCTGTATATACAGGTTTGAATTGCCATCATTGTAGAATATTGCCATCAGAGACCCTGTTCCTAACGACTTCCATTTGTATAAGAAGAGTATTTCCCGGATGTAGGACGGTCATCCGATGTAAGCCGATGGATCTAATCGCATTAATCGAGGTTCTAGACCCGTCCCACTACACTGATCTACTACGTATGGTCTGAACATTATCTAAGAGCTACTGATGTTGGATAAGGTTTCATACTTAAGTATACAACCCCATAAACAGGTAGAAAATATGAAGAAAATCACAGTTGTCTAAGTGCCCTGAATTAGTTAAGCTATAGTGTAGTAGATATCTGGCTAGCTATTTCGTACTGGAGGGTTACAATGTGGTTTAGAAAAGAGGCTTACATGCCTACGTCTCCAGGCTATCTGATACGCATCCATGCGATCTGGTGGTAAGTGCAAGTCCACACGCGCATCTAAAGATGGACACTATGATACTACCTAACATCGACGGACGACGGACGTGGCGTCGGGATAATCTCGAATATAAATGGGGTTCCGGGCTGTCTTCTCGCTGGTCCCTTGCAGCCCTACGCATAGGCAGTAGGTACGCATCTGGGGAACGTAAATTATGTATGTAGGTCTAGGCATATGAAGTGTGGTCTAGAGCTTTACAAGCTACTCTTTGCGCTCTTTGCAATGCTTATTACATAACGCTTATGGTAGTAGACTAACTGACTCCTTGACTACGTCCACTCTGTCTATATCAAGACATGCTGTAGTTCGACCATCACACATTTTACCTTCGGTAATGACAGATGCCTTGCTAGATGATCTAAAAAGGGGAAGGGTTTTAGTTAAACGTTCCTATAATTGACAATTAGGTTTAGCTAGCTGCGCCTGCAGAGACTTCCATGATGGCAGATGGCTGGAGGCAGGAAATCTTCAAAAGCGACACAGTGTAAATGAGTGCAAGGAAAACGGTGGTGATAAGTTAGTAACAACCGAAGAAAAAATTGGAAGAAAAAAAATCTATTTTTGGTTAGGGCCGGCCGGCATTTGCACCGACGATCAAATCGCACCCTGGCCATCAGGCGCCACGTGATAACTATCGGCAACTTTGAAACATTTTTCTCCGGCTGTAACCTTCAACTGCAAGTTTGAGATTGGTAAGATTGGGGGGGGGGGGGGGTCCTTCTTAGGTAACAGATGGAACAGCTGCAGACAACTGCTGGACACCGGCTCAGGTGTCAAAGAGACCAAATACCTACCTAGGTACTTAGTTAGGTAGTTAAATCCCGGTGCGCGCAACGGCTCGTGCACCATCTAACAAGCTTGAAGTGCGAGAAAATTTTACTCCAGTCGTAAATTCCTTACCTAGCACCTAGAAACGAGGGCACTTGAGGTTGAAGGTTTGAAGGTTGTTTTCAAGCAAACAGATTGAACAACTAGAGACACCTAGTGCCAAGTGTAGAACAAGCTATCCAAGCACGCCAATATAGTTTGTCAGCTGAGCAATGCATCGATGAAGAAACGTTATGGTACTATGGTAGCTGCATCAACTGTCCACAGATGGAAGGGAGTTAAATGTCAGCTGGCTGAGATTTGATCTAATCTGACCGTAATCACCTATGCAACTAACTAATGATCCCTGCCCCACTTCAACTATTTTTTTTCGCGACTTGAAAAAAGCTTTCTGCATATAAAATGCGATTGACTGCAACCTTCCTTCCTTCTTCCTCACCAAATCATCATCACCCGATTTTTCCAATCCATACATACCATACCACACCACGTCTCCCATCATGTGAATGGAGAGATCAAGTCAAGGTTTGAGCTCTTACTCTCCTTGAGCTTGAGAAACAGTTCTAGATTCATTCTATTATGTATGATCATGATTTTGATCCATTTGTCTGGATGTAGACGAGAGAGGCTCAGCATGATCCTCCCTCCATCCAGACAGACTGTAGTCCACAATGGTAAGCCTCAATCAACAACCCCTTCACTCATTCCGAGCTCGTCTTGTGTGTGTGACCCTTCCCCTTCCTCTCTATCATTTAATATGATGACATCCAAACAAATTGTCTTCTTTTCCCAACTGAATCGACCATGAAGAAATTCAGATCTGCTCGGGCTCAACTAAATGCGCGTTGCTTTTTCAAGGCGCGCGCAAGCCTGTTACTTGCCAGTATCACTTGTCTGATTTTATGAGGAAGGGAAACATTCTTTGTATCACATTCCCGACGAGCTCGGTGATGTCGCACAGACGAAGTTTTTTTGCTAACTTGAAGTGCTCCCCCCTTGTAGGTAAATATAACAGACATGTATGCATTGGTATGGTGCATACCTACCTCGGTAGTTGCAGTGACACAAACACCAATTCTTGACAGCAACAGAGCATCATCGTCGCCACTACACCGGATTCCCATTACTCACAAGGTTAGTCCAACCCCTTCCCTCATATTTCGAGGCAACGAACGACACGACAAGACATAGACGGTTTTGGCTTGTTTTTTATGATGAAACTTCCTACCACATTCGCAGTTTTCACTCGAGCTCCATTAGAGCCTTTTCGGAGCAGATGAGGGCCACAACCTTCCTTGGATGTCTGATTACACAGCAAAACCGTCTATGATCTTTGTTGACCTTGTTTCTATTCTCGCTCTCGCTTCAGGTCAATAGCTAACAGACAAAAAGATTTACTAGGTACTTAACTACGAGATATGGTCTCATCGTTCCCTTGAAACAGTGTAATCGTAGATCTCTGATGTTGTACGTTGGTATTCACATCTACCTAGCCTGATGATTGTCTGCATTTGACATTCACATTCCCATAGCACTATACCATCGCCTAGAAGCTCTTAATATAATTCATCCTTGTACATCAAGACAACCCTAACCGTTCAATGGAAGCATGTGCCTGTGTTTTCGTATAATGTAATGCGCCTTGTGAAGTAGGTAGGTCAAGTAGGTATCCGGAACCGTAGTTCCTAGCCTTTCCTGAGCCCTCCCCTGCCTGAACGCCCAAAGTAGACCGGATCGCACAGCGACTTCCATACGCCAGCCCGAAACAACCCAACCCAGACGACGCTGTAAATACCATCGTAAATCATAATGCGGAGTTGCCGAGACATGTGCTGAATAAAATCACAGCACAACACACCTTAGCCTCAGCCCCAGCGCTGTTGCATGCATGGTATCTCCATCCCATCCATCCATCATACGCCAACTTCAACTCCTTCCCTAATGCCCTCCCTCATAATACCACTCATCCCACTAGTCCTTCCGCTCCCACCGCCAATATTAACTCCCGACCCCGACCCCGACCCCGACCCTATCCCCGTCCCCGTCCCCGACTCTTCCCTCTTAACCCTGCCACCAACCATCCCTCTCCTATTCCTGCCCGTGCGTCCCCTACCCAGCCAATTCAATTTAAGCAGTCTCCCCAACTCTACGACCATCTTGTTGCCTTCATCCCCGTTAGACGACGCCGTCGCCGTCACCGTCACGCTAGCGAGCACGCTCATGCATTGAAGCATCCTCCCCACCATTTCGGTGACCTGCTTGCTGTCCTCGACGTTCTGCTCGCGGTCCGTCGCCGCCGCCGTCCTCGTCATCTGTGGTGTGAACGGCCGAAGTAGGCTCCCGGAGCCTCCACCACCACCAGCGGACTGCGGGTCGGAGCCAGCGCTTGCATAGCTCACGTTGCTGATGGCGCGACTGCGGCTTGGATTGGAGCCCCCGTCGCCCAGTAGCGTCGTGCTGCTCGAGTTGTAGCTCGATGCTATGCTTGGATCTAATGACATGGCGGTGCCGGGGCGGGGGAAGCTGTCGTTGGGAGACGTAGATAGGTTTGAGACGAGGGTGTCCTGTTGGGTCAACGTTGTCGGTGGAGGGGACGTCAGGGCCAGAGATGACACCAGAGAGGAAGGTAGATGTTCTAAGGATAGTCGGGAGAAGATGGTCTTGAGCTTCTCATACCGGGGTAGGATGATGGTGTCCCGGTAGGCGATCAGTACTAAGCTCCGGATGTCGCGGAGGCTAGACGAAGACAACGGAAATGATTCCGACGTCCAAAAGTCACGAACCTGTTCTGGTGGTATGATAGAACCGCATCCTTGGAATTCTAGATCTAGAGGGAGAAAGACGGCCTGCATGTAAGGCAGAATACTAGTAAATGTAAAGATCCACAGCTCGACGAGTGTGGGTATGAGCCTCTCCACGGGGCTATTGCGTAATGTATGGTCGAGGGAAGCGAATCCGGTGTTCAGCAGATCCCTAAGGTCCTCGAGAATGATATTTCCTGAGCGACGCTGGACACAATATTGTATATGCAGCACGACCATGCGGTTGTAATCCTCGATACATAGTGGTGGATCTTCACCCTGGAAGACATTCAGGAGAGCAGCTTGAAGAACAGGCCAGGCATCAACGGGTCCCATGCCGTTGTTGAGACCGTACCGGCTGGGGTCGACTGTATCTGTGTAGTGTAATGGCGTAGCGGTACCGGCACCACCAGTCCCGAGACTACCAGGACCTGGCCATTCCGATGCAACCGTTAGCACAGACTCGTTATCATGGCGCATTATTACGTCTAGTTTGTCTTCTCTCCTCCTCTCCCGCAGCGCACGGCCGCCGTGTCGTAGGTCGAGACCGCTGACGCTCTTACCTAAATTACTACTGGGCACAGGACTAGGCGGGGCATTAAAGTTGTATAAACTGATGGGGGCAGCCGGATCGACGGGTCGAGAGTTACTGGCGGCGGATGATAGTGGGAGGTGGTATTCGTCCTTGTTACTACTGAGTTTGTGCTTCTGTCTCGATAAGAAGTGGTGCTTCTTCTCCTTGGCTTCCTTATCCACGGCGGAATCGATGGGTCGGATGGTGGCAGACGATGAATTTCCGAGGTTGTAGAATGACTGGGTGTCAGCTAAACTTGTCGTACTGTAGTTCCCACGTTGTAAAGAAGCTAGAGCAGACCCTATCTTGCCCGGACTGGGTAGAGGCTTCTCCTTGACATCACCTTTCGTATCTATCTTCTTGGGTCTCGAGAACAGCTTGACCTTGGATTTCTCGTACTTGGTCGGTTTCTCTGGTATGATCAAGGGCGGTGGTGGTGGAGGATCATGGGATGGATGACCTGGAGTAGGTGTTGCCTGAGGTGATTGTCTTGGAAAGACGACATTAGCTGCTGCAGTTGCGGCTGATGATGGATTTCCTGCCAGGCCATGCTGGTAACTCTGAGTTCCTTGATGTCCAAACCCATTATCTCTAGGGGCGCTCGCTTCTGTCAGACTTAGCATAGGCGGGCTGAGAGGACCGGTATTCGGTTTAGATACGACTCGCTTTCCCGGCTCGTAGGTCCCTTCGCTTCCAGGGAATGGAACGGTCTGAGATCGATGTCGGTTATGTTGTTGTTGTTGCTGCTGCTGCTGCTGCTGCTGCTGCTGCTGTTGCTGTTGGTGTTGCATGGCAACTTGAGCTGCTGCTTGACTAGCAGACAGCGCATCGTTTCGTTGGGCCATGGCAATATGTGAGAGATTGGAGGTACTAGTAGAAGGGAGAGTAGGTTCGAAATGACCCTGAGTGTGTGAGTGCTTGCGTACGTGACCGGAACGACCAGGTGGTAGGGTCAAGGGAGATGAGGTTCGCGCCGAAGAAGAGGAGGCGTAGTCGTTTCCCGGTCGGGTAGGTCTCGAGTAGTTCTGCTGTTGCTGTTGCTGAAGACTGCTAGTACTAGAATTCGCATGTAGTCCAAAACTAGCAAACGGGGAACCAGCTGCGCCGCCTGGGGTTTGAGGTGATCGTGTCTTGTTGAAGCTGCTATTGCTGACATTGTTCAAGTTACTAGTGTTGAGACGGAGGGGGGTGGAAGCCGTGTTGGTATCGTCGCTCGACGACGAATCAATTCGGCGTATCTGAGGTCTGGGAGGAGGGCGGGAATTCGAAGGCGCTGCCGAAGATGCTGCCGCAGCGGCTGCTGACGAAGAAGCAAAAGCGGAAGCGGAAGCAGAAGCGGAAACACTCCCGGGAAGAGGAGAGAAACTCCCCGGGGCTCTTTGCTGCATTCGCGACGGTTGCATGATCGTAGGTTTTAGGTACGTTAGTAGTTAGGGAGATCAAAGCGTAGTACAGGTACCCAAATTATATTAAGTGGTGTGGAGACGGATCTGTCACATCTTGACCCTGTCTAATTCAAGTATGTAGATACTGTAAGTGGGTGGTATGTAGTAAGTATTTTGCTACCTAAGAAGCGGTAGGTGTGTAGGTGTGAGGGAAGTCATGAACAGGTGTTCAACTTGAAAAGAAGACAATGGATCAAGTAGTACAGTTGATTTAGGTTCTTAGAGGCTCTAGCAGTTGAGATTAGGTTATGGCTGGAGGTTTGAGGTGGGAGGTCGCTGGCTGATAGTGAAGTTAAGTTGCACAGGGCCAATTAAATGGAAACGATAAGATCAGCGAGCCCACTAAACTTGCTAAAAATAGATACCTACTTACCTAGGCACTCTAAATAGGAGCGCGAACAACAACATCTGGCTATAAGGTTATATAGATACGTGTAGGTAGTGCTTGAAAGGGTAATATCATCATCTCCCTATTAGTTTGAAAATTTTGCTCTTGTTATTAGAAGAATCCATGTAACAGAACGTCCGCGACAAGCGGGTTGCTCATGCCCAAGTCCTTGAGCTGCGCGTTATCATCATGTTAGAGAGTCAACTGCAAGCTTCACAAAAAAAAAAAAGGATGCTATAGTCTATCCTGTGAGAACGAGACCCTGCGAGGTCGCCAAAGTCAGCTCCACCATCATGTGACATCGTCGACCAACCATACGCCACAAGATGTTGATTCCTTGGACAGCGCAGCGGATTCCGCCTTGGGCACCGCTGACGCTCTTTTCTCACTTAGAGCCCATTGTTCTATGTGTGAAGGTAGTGGTGCGGAGGGTGTGAAGTCGTATACGCCGGTGATTTCGAAACTCGCTGTTATATAAACCATCCAGCCTATCTAGCTCAACACCCCCGGAAACCCATAGATAACCAACTCCGTAAAACGCATCCCACCTCTATTCGCTTCATATTTTGGCCGGCGCTTCGGGCTAATCTCATTCTAAACCAATATATCTACGACAGCGAAGATTGTATTAACATACTCTTTTGTTGTCTCAGACTCAGATGGCCTTGGAACGAGTCCGTCTTGGAGCCAACCGACAACGAGGAACTGAAATTCCGAGCTACCTAACTTTTAATATAACACCTTCACGAAGCTTGAGGGCTGGGGCTTGACTAAGGGGTTTATAGACGGATATCCGTCGCTGTTTAAAGATATGGATTCTTCGTCTATCCATTACGAGCTCAGTTAGGATTCTTCTTCGTGTAATAGTACTACTCAGGCACTGGACCGTGTAAATTCTCCGGTATAATTGATTTCCACTTCCTAGACGCCCACTTCTCCCAAACTGCCTATAAATTGGGCTGGTAGATACTCTAGACACGGTTAATATACTTATTTGAGAAAGGGGGAGGTTGTTGTCCGACTTCATCATATTGATGACTATTTTAACACTTATGAGGGACCGTAGACTGAAACATGACCCCTTTTTGTTTCTGTCATTTCCACGTCATGCCTTGGCATACAAATGATAATTTGGTTTGCCCTCTAGCTGCTATCGAACGTGTGCGATATTGTAACAATCCACCATAGGGTTAATGATCTTAATACTAGCGTATCCCGAACGAACTCAAGACCAATCCGGTGCTACAGTCGTAGTAACTGTTAGTAATATAATGTGAGTATAAATACTGAGCCTAGTGACGCACCAGACTCTTTTAAGTTGCCTATACAGTACTGTCAGCCCAGCTACTAGGTATGGAATTTAAGCCATCAGCATGCCAATAACAGGTACCTCAGTTTGCTATCTTGGGCTATGATTATAGGTCGAGGGTCCTATCTTACTCTTAGTGAACCATTATATTCGTCTCATCCACGTAGGTTATGAATGTGGCAACGTAAGACTACAAAGAAGGCAAATGTATAGTCTATAAACTCTGTAATGACAACCTCTTACTAGCTGCGCACTTCTACAATCTTCCTGAACACTTATAACCTTCCCCTGGGGGTTCTTACTCCATAGCCTATTCGGGTATCGGGGTCTGGGGATCACCCGAATCATCCATAATGAGATGATTGCCCGTATCATTCATTGACATGGCACTGCAACCCAACTGAAACATACGACTGGCTAAATAGGGATCAGAAGAGTTCATCTACAAGAGTAAGGAATGGTGATTAACGTATAACTCACATTGCGCACTGCTGAAACTCAAGTGTTGTAACCCATTCTTTCGATATGAGATCCGCCTTGCATCTGTGCGTTGGAGTTCGATAAGCCAGACAGGCAAGGCGAGGTTCAGTTTCCCAGATAGAGACGAGAGACTATCATCCACTACTATATATCTTGTCAGCTCATTGGAACTTTCGTCGATCCTGGATCTGGAACTTACAGTCTTGGCTCAATATGGTGCAATTGTCAGAGCTGACGATGATCAGGCGGTGTTTCCTACCCGAGGCACGAACCACAGTGATACTCGCGTCTTGAATGAAGATCTCATCACATTTCACTTGTGCAGATTGCCTGGGACTCCGTTAGCCACTAGGGGATGAGAATTGATAGTTATTTCGATTACAAGACAAGAAGTGTGCTCTCGTCCTCCCGAGGATATTTCAGACTCGAGACGAAAAGTTCTTCGCGAGCATTGTTGACCTTAGCATAAAATCTCCTTGCGGCTGTGGGGTCGATCAGTATCGTCTTGGGAGAATGATTTTATTCTCGTATCATAACAGGACTCGAGACTAACCATCTTCTTGTGTAAATTCAATGGTCACGTCAGAGTTGGGTAGTTTCAACGTCCGTTCATCAAGGAAGATGCCTATAACTTCCACGCCTGCAACCTTTGTGACGAAATCTTCCATATCCAGGCTGGTTATTGTGTCGTGCTTAACTTGTTCGGATATCAGCTACTCATAAGAAGAACATGCTTATAATAGGGACTTACGTATGATTGCAGTTTGCGCAACATCTGTGCTGCCTTCGTCGCAATCGCCGTACGATATCATCATTTCAGCAGAGCTCAGATGTTGGGAAGAATCTGAATTCGTAGCTGTGTCATATGAAAATTGAATGTCGTTGACCCAATTCCGAGTGAGAGTTCTACCCGCCAGCTGGAATGTGATCGATTCTACAGTAAACTGCGCTTCGTCCACGTCCATGCCACTGGCTGGAGATCCATTACTACTTCGTGGAATTGTCTCAACGTCTTTGAGATTGTCAATATACCAAGTGTGAATATCTTTGAGAATGGTGGACGTCTCTTGCATTCCGGTCTCGATTCGTGTGGCCTGAGTACTAGGCAGATTTAGTTGCAATTGTCTTAGGTCATATCCGATCAGCAGCACCTACTTATTAATCACGCCAATTATTAGGTTGAGACTGCTTGTATGAACCACCAACTGGCTCCTTAAAGTCGCGAGGTCTCCAGATTCTGTCGTCCATGCCACTTTCTTCCAATTCTTATATAAACCCCGACGCCGTTTCTTAAAGCGTGGTCTCGTGGGATCCTGCGGCTCAACAATATTCCCATACTTTTCGATAACGGACTCTAGATGGCCTAGAGTTTGCCCGCAGTTTTCAAGAATGGACTGAATTGCATCCCAGTCGTGGCCGGCCCCTGGACTTCCGGCCCTCGGGGAGTCATCTGGGTTTTGGACCTTACTCAGAGACTTTAATGCTGAGCTGAGGGAATATAGCTGGTTTTCAACTTCTCGAAACTGACTTGGTGCGGACTTTCGTCCTTTCGTAATTGCCTGGGCAAGTTTCCATGCGATCTGACCCATGAGCACCACATCACCTATGGTGACTAGAGCAGACATAGTGCTCTAGTAGTAACAAGAAGGGGATATAATGAGTCAGAGTGACAGTGGTATGTCATGTAAGAAGCTCGTTTTTGACTCGTTGATGTTTGGATTCTTATTATTATGTGTTGTTTCTGGTCTTTTACTATTATAGGTCTAATCCTGTATGACGATAACTAAAAAGAAGGCTTGTCTCACCATAGAGCTATGGTGTGGGAGCCTTATTGGAGCCTAAAGCTGCGCCTCCGTCCGTCGATTGTGCTACCTAAATTTCCAATTAGTGAATATCTTGCTCTGTATAAGATATATGTATTTATAAGCCTAGAGCCTTGCGCCTGTGAGGAGACCTGAAAACCAAGCCACGTCATCATTTGAGCAAGTTTAGTCTTTGAGACCTTTCAACTTTTCTTACCTCTTCGTTTACTCTCAATTGATATTAGTTTAAGTTATCTCAAGACCGTAACGTACCACTGATATATCACTGATATCTCTCCATGAAATGTCAGGCCGAATTTTCGCGCATGGGATTGTTTGGGATCCGCGGGAGCCACTGCCCCCCGAACTTGAAGATTTGCAAGCGACCAATAGTCGCTCTAGTACCGTTCGTACTGTAGGCACGGGCAATACGACTCTTACTTCGGTCCATATTCCAACTGGAGCCTGGAGAACAATCTCATCTGGTGGCAATAATGTACCGAATTTGCCAATACGAGCAAGATTGCCCAAGACAGTACCAGAAACTGCTGTCTGTGAGCCGAACCGGAACGTCCTTCCACCATTATCAATTGCCCTGAACGCTCAGGTCATCCAAGATACCGCGAGGGTCACGGTAACCCAACAATTCTGGAATGATGCGGATGTGCCTATTGTTAAAGCTTTGTTTACATTTCCCTTGCCTACTGGTTGCACCCTGACAGAATTCAGCTGTCGCATTGGCCGAGGAGAGATCTTGAAAGCTACCGTTAAACCCAAGCAAGATGCACGGGACGAATTCAATGATGCTATTCTAAGAGGAGCTACCACTGGCCTGCTTGACCAAAACACACCTGAGATATTCACGTCGTCGCTCGGAAACATTCCACCAAACACAAGATTGAAATCAAAGATTACCTTCATCACCCTCCTGAAACATCAATTCAACGATAAACGAAGTGTTACGACTCTTACAATACCTACGAGCATTGCTAGTCGATATGGCGAAGCTCCCTTCGAAGACCAAGGATCTGCGTCTACCGATATGCGAAAAGGGCTATCGATCGAGATAGATATCGTTGACGTTAATCGAATCCTTTAATTGTTGCAGTTAAAGCTGCTTACTAAGCTCTCGGAGCAGGGTAAATTTATATCCGGGGCTTTTATAATATATATAAATCTTTTTAATTATTTATTTTTAATTTTAAAGCTTTTTAAATAATATTTATATTACGCTTTATATTATATTTTACTTTTAAATTAATTTATACGTAATAATTATAAACTTAACGTTTAATTAACTTTAATTTTAATATATTATATTAATTTTTAAATTATTTTATATATTAATTATTACGTAAAATTAATTATTTATATATTTATTATATAACTTTTATTTATATATTATTACGTTTTATTAATTAATTAAATATTTTAATTTTATTTATAAAGTTTTAAACGAGTTTTTTAAATTATAATTTTTTTTAATAAAAACGAAAAAGTTTTTTTAATTAACGTTTTTATAATTAATTAACGAATATTTTTTTATTAATATATATAATTTCGCTTTAACGTTAAAAATTATAAAATTTAATTTTATATTAACTTTAAAAGCGAATTCGTTAAAGATTATACTTTTACGCTTTTTATATTTATATATACGTAATTTTTTAAAAGCTTTTATAAATAAAAGAATAAAAATTACGAAAAGCGTTTTAAAACGTAAAAAAAATTTTCGCTTTTAAATAAAAAAACGAAGTTATAAATAATTAAAAAAAGCATTTTAAAAGTTAAAAAAAAATATAAATAAAAATTTAAGCGTTTTTTAATTAAATAACTTAAATATATATAAATTTTTAATTAAATAATTAATATTAATAATTAAATTAATAAAATAATTATTAAAAGTATTTTAAACTTTATTTAAATTAAATAAATTTAAAATAATAATTTTATTATTTAAAAGTTTATAAAATATATTAAAAAATATTATAAACTTTTTAATTTTATTATTTTATTTAACGTTAAAAAAAGTATAAGTTTATATTTAAAAAAACAAAACGTAATAATATTAAGTTAAATATTTAATATTATAAATAATTAAAAGCTTTTTAAAATATTTAAATAAATAACGTTTTTAACGTATAAAAGTTATTTTTAATTAAAGATTTTTTATATACGTTAAATTATAAAATAATTAAATTTTAAATAAAATAAAAAATTTAAAATTTAATAAAAAAAAACGCATTTAAAATTTTAATTTTTAATTTAAACGTATACGAAAATATATTTTTTATTATATTTAAAAAGAATAAATTTCGTATTATTTTAAACGAATTAAAAGTATTTATAACGTTTAAAAAAATTTACTTTTAGTTTTATAAAAAAAATTTAATTTTAAATCGAAAAAGTTAAAAAATTAATAAAATAATAATTATAAATGCTTTTATTATTTTAATTTTAATATAAAGTATATTTAAAAGTTTATTATTTATAATAAATTCTTTTATACGTTTATTAAAAAGCTTATTAAAAAAGTTATTTAAATAAATAATAAAGTTTATAATAAAAGTTTTAAAAATTTAAAAGCTTTATATTTTAAGAATTTTCGCGTTAAACTTATTAAATTTAATTTATTAAACGATTTCGATAAATTTAAAAAAAATGCTTTATAAAGTTTATTAAAAAGAAAAAATATCTTTATAATAATAATTAATTTTTTTTTATTAAATTCGAACGTTTTTAAGGTTTATTTAATGTTTATTTATAATTGTTATTTTTTTATAAACTTTATTTTAATAAATAATTATAATATTATTTATTTAATTAATAATCGAAATTTATTTATTTTTAATATTTTTAAAAAAATTATAAAAGAAAAAATAATAAAAATAAAAATTACGTTGTTTTTAATCGATAAAATTAATATTTAAATAATTAAAAAAGTTTTTAATAAATAATAAAGTTTTAAAATTATTAATTTAATTTTAAAAAATATAATAATAATTAAAAGGTTTTATTTAAACGTAATATTAAAAGCTTATTTAAAAAAAAATATTTAATATTACGATTTTAATATTTTTTTAAAAATTAATAATATTAAATAAAATTATATATTTATTATATTTAAACGTAAATAAAACTTTACTTTTTTTAAATATAAATTTATTACTTTTTATTTAAACGTTTTTATTAATATTTTTATAAGTTTTATAAGCATTATAATTTTTTTTTTTATTAAAACGTAAATAAAAATTAAAAGCGTAAAAACCTTTAATAAGTTATTTACGCTTTTAAAAAGATTTAAAAAAGTTATAATATTTAAAAATAAAATACTTAAATTTAATAATGTTTAAAAAACTTATTAATTACTTTTAAAACGTTTTTATTAATAATATAATACGTTACGAAAATAATATTAAAAAATTATTAAAAAATTAAATATTTAAGTTATTTTAACGTATTTATTAAAATTAATTTAATTACTTTTTAAAATATAATAAATATAAATAATTATTAATTATTAAAAATAATTATAACGATAAACTTTTCGATTATTTAATTATAAATAAAAATAATAAAGTTATTATAAAAATTTTATAAAATTTTAAAAATTAAATATATAAATATAAACGGCTTATAATTTATATAATTTAATAAAATAATAATATTAAAATAATTAATATTTAAAAAAATATTTAATATTAATATTAAATTAAAGTTAAAAGTATAAAAATCGAAACTTTTCTTTTATATATTAAAGAATTAATAAGTAAAGAAAAAAGCGTTAAAAATATAATTATTTTAAAATATATTATAATAATAATTATAATAAATCTTTCGAAAATTTTTTAATTAAAAATAATTTAATATAAAACGATTTAACTTTATAATATAAATTTAAATTTTACGAATTATAATAAAAGCTTAAATAAAGTATTTAAAAGTTAATTTTAATAATATTTTCGATAATTTAATTTAAAAATCTTTAAAGTATTTATAATAAATCTTCGATTTAATTTTAATTTAATATAAACATTTAAATATTAAATTTATTCGTTAAAAAAAAACCGAAAAGTTTATAAAAATTAAAAAGCTTTTAAAGTAAATCTTAAAACGTATATAAATTATTTAATAAATTATATTATAATAAATCTTTATAAAATTTAAATTTTTAATTTAAATTAAATAATTATTACGCGTAACGTATGTTTTAATAAATATTTTTTTTATAAAAGAAAAATAAAATAAAAAAGCGATTTTTATAAATATTAATTAATTACTTATAAAATATTTTTATATAAACGAAAACGTTATAAATACTTTATATATTATTTAAATATTAAAAGCGTAAAATTTTAAAAATAAAATAATCTTTTTTATTTTTAAATTAATTAAATACGATTTTAATTTTTTAAATAATTAATTAAGAAATTTAAATTTAAAAATAATAAAGCTTATATTATAAAATAAAAAAGTTATAAAACTTTAAATCTTTAATTTTATATTTAATTTCGATTTCGAGTAAAATTTTAAATTAATAAAAGAAAAATAATTTACTTTTTTTAAAAATAAAGTATTTATTATAAATAATAAAAAAGCTTACGAAAACTTTAAAAAAAAACTTATATAAATATAATAAAAATTTACGAAATTAATAATATTTTTAATATTTAATATAAAGTTAATATAAATAAATCTTTATTAAAAAATAAAAAGTTTATTTATAATATTATCGTTATAATTTAAAATAATAATCGAAATGTATATTTAATCGATTTAATTAATGTTTAAAATGCCGTATATAAACTTTTTACTTATAAAAAAAACGAAAAAGTTATTTATAAATAATATAAATAATTTAATTAATATAATATAACGTTAAACGATATTTATATATAAATTATAACTTTATAATACGTTAAAATATAAAACTTTAAATTATAAAAAATTAAAATAAATTAAAAAACTTATAAATTAAATAAAGTAATTATATAATAAATAATTTAATTATTAAAAATAACGTATATAAAGTATAATTTATTAATAAATTCGAAAATATAATAACTTTAAAAGTTATAAAAATAAAAAAAATAATAAATTTTAATTTATTTTTTTTAAAAAACGCTTTAAATAAAAAAAATATTAATAATTTTTTATATTATTATAATTATAATAATTTTTTAAAAATATATTATTTACTTTTTAATAACTTTAAATAAAAATAAATTATATAAAAATAAATTATTTAAATCGTTTAAATTATAAAAAAATTTAATTAATTATTTATTAAAAAAAAACTTTATAAAAAATATATACGTAAAAATAAAAACTATAATTATTAAAGATATATTTAAAGAAATAAATTATTAATAAATTAAATTTTAATTTATTTTATTAAAATAAATATTTAATTATAAATTCGATAAAGATAATTACTTAAAACGTTATAAATTAAAATTAATTATATATAATAATTTTTAAAAAAAAATATATTTAATTTAATTTACGTTATAACGTTTATAACGAAAACTTTTAAAGTTATTATAATTATAATAATAAAGTTTAATTTAAAAATTAATTAATATAACGTTAAAATAACGTTTTTAAATATAATAAAAAACGATAATATATTAATAATTTACGAATATTCGAATAAATTTAAAAAATATAATATTTTATTAAAAGTTAAAAAAGCTTTATATAAATTAAAAAATTTATTAATATTATAATATAAAAAGTTTAACTTAATATTAAAAAAAATTAAACTTATTATTTTAATAAAAAAGCCGTATTTATTTTATAACGAATAATATATATTTTTAATTATATTTTTTATAAACGATATTTTAATTTTATATAATAAAAAATATAAAGCGAAAGTTTAAAAGCTCGAAAATTAATTTAAAGCGAAATATAAACTTAAAAAATAAAGTTTAATAAATTAATTTTTTAATATTAAAATAATTAAAAATCGCGAAATGTATAAAATTTATTTATTTTATAATTTATATATTAAAAAAATAATAATTTATTTTAATTTAATTAATAATACTTATAAATTAATAATATTTTTAAAACTTTAAATATTTAAAAAAAACTTATATTAAATTTTAAAATATTAAATTAAAAATTATTAAAAACGTATAAATTTTATATTTTATATTACGATTATAATATAATTAAATATAACGTTTATAATATTTAATTTATTTAAGTTTTTTATTAATTTATTTTTAAAATATATAAAAGTAATTAATAATATAATTAAATATTTTTATATAATAAAGTATTTAAATATTATTTATAAAAATAAAATTAAGAAAATATAAGTATTATTAATAATAAAAAAATTAAGCGATTTTTTTAAAAATATTTAATATTTTTATTTAAAAGATTTATAATATAAAAAGTAATTCGTTAAAATATAATTATTATATTTATTATAAAAATAAAAACGTTAATATTTAAATATATAATTAAAAAAATTATTATTTTAAAACGTTTATTTCGAAATTTATAACTTAAGTTTAATAAAATATAAATTTTTTTTTATAATAATTAATAAATAATAAAATTAATTATAAAATAAATTAAAAAAATTAATATAAAGTTTTATTATATAAATATATAAAATATATAACTTAAATAAAAATAAATAAAAAAAACTTTTAAAGTTATTTATTTATTTATAAATTAAATATTTATTAATAAATTAATAAAAATATTTAATAAATAAAAATTTAAATATTTTAAAGCGTTTTTAACTTTTAAAATATAAAATAAATTATTTTAAAAAATATAAAATAAAATAAATAGTTTTAAATTTTTATTTAAAATATAACGATTTAAATTTAAAAGTTAAATTTTTATAAAGTATAAAAGTTCGTTAAATAATAAAAGTATTAAAAGGTTAAAATTTTAAAAATAATAATAAAAACGAATATTTAAATTAAAACTTTAAAACGATAAAATAACTTAATTAATTATATAAGCTTATAAAATCTTTATTAAAGTATAAATTATATTAACTTTATTATTATTATTATTATTATTAATATTAATATCGTTAACTTTTAAAAATAAAAAGCGAAACTCGTTTTATTTAAAATTATCGTTTTTTTTTTCGTTTTTTTTTTCGTTTTTCTTTTTGTTTTTTTTTAAAAAAAAAACGCGTAAACGATAATAAATTATAATAACGAGCTTTATATAAACGTTAATATAAAAGTATAATAATAAAAAATTAAAATTATTTATTTAATTAAAGTTAAAAAAATTAATTATTAAAAAAATAACGAAAAAACGCGCGATAAAACGAATATAATATAAATTAAAATATATATAAATTAAACTTAATATTAATAATAAATAATAATATAATAAAATTAATATTTATTAATAAAAATATTTAAATAAATAACTTTAATAACGAAAATTATAACTTAAAATATTTAAATATTAATCGTTAAATCGGCCGATAAACGCGTTACGAATGCATTTTAAATACGAAATACGTTATATAATAATCGTTATTAAATACAATTTACGATTAAACGTACGCGAAAATAAAAGCGAAAAAAAAATAATATAATAATAATAATATATATAACGCGAATATACGTAACGTTAATTATTTATATAATTTTAATAACGTATAAAAAATAAAAAAACATTTTATTATTATTATTATTATTATTATTTTTTATTACGAATATATTAATTTATAATTTTATAAGCGTTATAAATTAAAAGCGTATATATAAAAGTTATAATAATATTAAAGAAAAAAAAATAATAATAATAATAAAATAAATAATTTTTATAATTTAAATTTTTAAATAATAATTTATATTTTTATTTATTTATATTTAAAAAAAATATATATAACTTTTAATTAAATAAAGTATAAAATTTAATACGAATTTTATATTTATAAAAATTAATAAAAATATTATAATATATATAATTACGTATAATTTTTTATATATAAATAACTTTATTTTAAAAATACGATTATTTAAACTTTAATTAAAATGTTTCGAATTACGAAAAATATTTTTAAAGTTAAAAATATACTTAATAAAACAAAAGAATTATAATTTTATAAGTTTAAAACATCGTAAAATAATTAAAAGCATCGTGAAATACTTCGACTTAAAAGGTATGTTGCAATTAAAGCTGCTTATTAAGCTTTCGAAGCAAGGTAAATTTATATCCGGGGCTTTTATAATATATATAAATCTTCCTAGTCACTTATCCTTAGTTCTAAAGCTCCTTAAATAATATTCACATTACGCTTTATGTTATATCTTGCTCCTAAATTAGTCTGTACGTGATACCAATTAACAAGCAATACGTATGGGATTTCGGTAGAAAGATTGGCCGGTAATCAGGTTGCCCAAAGCTTTGAGGACCTTGCAGGAGACAACCCGAGTTCGATTATCCATACGGCGTTGGTCAAACTTCAAGATGGATCAACGTCTCTGCACCGAGACTTTGTTTTAGACATCGAAGTCGAACCACCTACTGGTTCCGAACAACCGAAGGCCTGGCTCGAGACTCATCCGACCCTTGAGAATCATCGAGCCTTGATGGTAACTGTTCCACCACACTACTTCATGCGGGGTACCGAGAACGAAGGAACGGGCGAGATTGTGTTCCTTGCCGATCGTTCTGGATCTATGAGTGACAAGATTACCAGTTTAAAGTCGGCTTTGAATTTCTTTATCAAAGGCATACCGTTGGGAAAAAAGTTCAACATTTGGTCTTTCGGGTCTGGCTATAGATCTCTATGGCCTGTTTCTAGAGACTATACTGAATCAAACGTTCGGGAAGCTCTAGAACATGTCGCGACGTTCGAAGCCGACATGGGTGGGACTGAGCTTCTCGGAGCCTTAGAGACACTTGTTAAAGGCAGGGACACCTCATGTTCTTGTGATATCATTATCCTGACTGACGGCCAGGTGTGGCGGCTTGATGAGACTTTGAACATTGTCCAGCGCACGCGTACCTACTCTGAAGGAAACGTTAGGTTCTTCTCGCTTGGAATTGGGAGTGCAGTATCACATGCTCTCGTGGAAGGAATCGCGAAGAGCGGTGGCGGTTACTCCGAAGTTATTCCTGCGGCAATACAAGATGGATGGGAGGATCGAGTTGTTGCTATGCTTAAAGCGGCGTTAACTCGACACATCGGACCAATTCAGATTGATACTGGATCAAAAGCCGATGGACTCAGGGACTTGAGATCTCCCGCTAGAATCGAGTTTCTGAACCCGTTTCAGAGCAACAGAGTTTTCGTTCTCTTCGAAGAAGATCCCAAGGCTCTCCAGGGGAGAACTGTAACAATAAAAACTCGTATCTCGAATGGCTCTACCCTCTCTACACATGTTCCTATTAATTCCATTGAGCCCGGGGACTCGACGCTCCATTGCCTCGGGGCTCGTGCTATCCTCGAAGACCTCGAGAGGGGACGTAGTAAAATCCACGTGAGTGCAACTCGCCCAATTCCCAGTTCCCATGAAGAGTGGCAACTCGTCCAAGCGGAGATGGAACAAATTGCTTGTAGATTTTCCATTGTGTCAAAGTGGACAAGCTTCTTCCTGGCCGAAGGAAGGTTCGGATCGATAAATGAACCTATGAAGAACACGACTAGCTTAGCCGTTAGGAAAGCAGGCGTTGTGGAAACACGTCGTATGAGTAGACGCGGTTTCAAAGGATGTAGGCGATCAAAGGGGCATTCAGAGTCAAAGGTTCCTTTGGTGGCGTGCGGCGATGACAGACTTCAGAGACTTAATACATGCGAGTCTATTACACCACGCCAGTATATAAAGGAGCTGCCACTTGTGTCGACAGAAGTCCCCAAGGGTCCTACGAACTCATCTACCTGGGAAAGCCAGAAACATACATCTAGCCTGGCCGAGGTGAAAATCTATATCAGGGAGCTTCTTAAATATCAGAAATTTGATGGCTCTTTTGATGTTGATGATGTCACTTTGGAGGGGCTGCTTGGCTCGCTCGCTGTAGATGCCAGGTCCGTGGCCTTAGGCAAAATACAGGGCGTACAGAATGTGTCTGAGGAGTCATTACGGTCACTAGCATCTACTATGACCATAATGGCCGTTCTTGAATTCAGAATGCATGAGGGGAAGGAGATGTGGCAACTCATGTGGGACAAAGCCTTGGCATATATTGAACACAATCTCCCACGGAATGCCGATGAAGCTGAACTCCGAGGCGAGGTAGTCGAGTGGCTCAAACGTCGAGAGGAATTGTGCCAAGGCAATCGAGGAGATATGGCCCTGCCTCCTACAAAAGAGGGAAGCAGCATTCAATCAAGTTCAAAGAGACCGTCCCAGGAGCAATCAAATCAGCAAGGGGCTTATGAACGACATAAAAAACAAAAGTAGAGGAAATAAATTTCACGATGATATTTAGATTATCGGGGGCGCTTGAAGAGTTCTGGATCCCGATTATGACACTATTGCGTCCATGGGAATTTCCGGTTTCTCCAACCAATTCTAACTATATCTTACTTTGTTTTATCACTGTTTAATTCTCGTATGTGGATATGTTTCTCTATTTTTCATTAGTTAGCAATACGAGAGTCATATTAGCAAAATGATTTTGAATGGAAAGCTTAACGGCTTCCTTCTTAGACTCTCGAATGTTTCTACAGTAATAGTCCAGTGCGACAGAAGTTAAGCCACCTAGGACTTTTATAAGGGTGCAACTATATACACCATCGCTGCTTGGTATAATTCGCATGGCCTTTCCGGCTAGCTCAACAAGGGGAGACTGAAAATAAAAGGTATAAACACTAGTGCCTAAAGCACTAACTTCGATATCGATATCGATATCGATGGCGTGGCCGTCAAGGCCTCATGTTCTCAATGCGCTAGCAAGACAACTGTAGGTTAGGGTTTCAGCTACGAAACACCCAAACCTCCTCATGTGTTTTCGCCTCTTTGGTTATTTACTTCGTAATTGCTAGTTATGATGTAAACCTTCTTTATCACTAGAATCTAATACTAATTGCACCCCTTTCTGATTGCAGTTACCTGAAATGTAGAAGCCAGTAGAAGCAGACTTACTTATATTGTGTGTTCGAGGTTGCTAGGAGCACAAACACAGCAGTCTATGTATTAATGATGTGCACCTTATCCTATATATGTGGCTTGCTGAATGAATCGGAATTATAGGACAAATATCTGTATAAAAAACACAGTAATTAGCCACCATCGAGTATGCTCTGTAGTACGTTCATAGTGGCAAATGATTTTTTAAGGTGAAGCAAATTTTGCAAGCCGGAATTGTCTATCTGCTTGTATGACCTAAACTCTCTCTGTGAAGGCCCCGATACTGTAGTTGATGCTAATATTCTTCAATCTCCTATTATTGAAATTGTCTATATTGGACCCCCTCGTAGTAGCATTCTATGTGCCGTATCATCAACAACGCAAGGTAGAAGGTAATGGAGAAAATTGTAAGGTATCCAAGTTTCTCATGCTTGGTTTTGGAGGAGCTTCGTTGTTTCATTTGAAAAAGTCAAGGAAACATTAGATACCACTCTAATACTAGTATTAAGGGAGGATGGTACCTTGGTATTCCTATTTACAAAATGATGACACTTTAACCTGGAATATGATGAATTTTCTCTCTCCTTTGTAGTTAGATAGATGACAGAAAGTCGAACTACGCCCTCTCCGCATCAACGACCTATGTACAAGACCTAATCACCTAATCAGGCATTAGATAGTGCTAATAGATTACACCTTAGGCAACAACGGCTGTACCATACCATCAACATACGCATGACGCGTTCGTTTAATTAAAAGGCCCTTGGTACATAATAATGTACTGCTGTATGTAGTGGACTCAGGTTAAGTGACGATGCTATCTAACTACATACTGCATAGCTATATATTTATGCAATCCTAAATAGAATCAGCTTCTAGTTCTTGAGGTATCTCTCTTATAAGCATTTCCTTCACATGACGAAGCTTTTACGCCCTTAATTTCCCATCCCAGGGTGTCTAGTTATACCATCTAGCACAGTACACAATGTACTGATTCCTTCTTACACACTTTCAGCTTGTTGATTATTTTCATTACTATTCCGCTTCACCTGTTTATTGGCCGCCTTGCCTCTATTGCCACCTTTCCATCTCCACCAAGGACAATCCTTGATACGCCTTTCACCTTCTACCTAACCTATCGTTTTGAGCTCGTCTCAACCACTTTGACCTTGTCCTTTTCACTCGGTGCCCCGATTTAGCCTTTAGGGGGTTTGATTGACACGATGCAGCCAGATAATGACGTCTTCGGAGAGTTCTTCGACATTGATCTCAACTACGCTGAGGATGTATCTCGACAGCCCGAGGCTATAATTACGCCAACAGCCTGACGCTGGCTTTCAACAAACAGATGCCGACATCATGCAGCAATACATCCACCCAGACCAGGTCCTAATGACATGGAACAGCTTGAAGCTACAAATTAGTGACTTCAACAAAATAGTTGTCATCCCAGTTGAAACCTTCGTGGATTGGGGACCAGATGATAGAGCTCAGGTAGCATTATACATGAGGTAAGCATTTAAATATGACATGTTTCTTTTACATCCTGTGTTTTACATAGCCATGATCACGTGTCTATAGATTGCATGTAATTGTCAATTGATTGCTTGGCCCCCTTTTCATTTCACATTCTGATCACCCACTGCTACTATTCCTAATTCCCTTCTCTGCCTATTTGTGGTATCGTCCGTATCATACTTTATTGTTAACCTTTCGTGCTAGTATGGAGATGAGTCAAGATAATATCTGCTTTGCTATCAATCTCAACGTCTCCGACAAGGTCTATCTAGGCGCACTGGCCGACTTCAAGGCGTCAGGCATCCTTTTGTTCAAGTCTCTGAAGTATTACAAACTACCGATCATGCACATCCAACCGCAACAAATCGCAGCATCGATGGCTACCCTACCGACCATGCCTGCTCCAACTTTGGACATGAATCCGGCTGAGCACCTAGCAACTCAGCAGGACGGTTTAGATGCCGGCCAGGGCGAATCTACACCGGCCCAGGGAACCGGTGCAGTTTTGCCCATGTCCAGGCCGAGACCACCTCCGTTCGGTGTTAGACGTCCTCGTACTTCCTGGAATCTGTTTTGGAGCGCGAAACGCGCGGAGATCAGAAAGGAGGGATCAGTAGTCTCTACCGCCGAGTTGTGTAAGTTGGCAGTATATTCTTTCACTTAGGTATTTTTCATATAAACCAGTATTAGTGTTGACCAGGGTTGAAAGTAACGCAATCCACTTCATTGAGCACCTAAATGGAGTGGATTGCAACCCATTTACCGCCATACGAATTCGGTGGATGGATATGGATTACTTTCTTAAATGGATGGCCATCTAGTGGATAAATGGACGACAAAAATACATCGAAATGTACGTAAATTATTAGGAATTATATGTACCCTTGGCAAATACGCGACGCGTTCCGTCCCGCGTCTTTAGTATGGACGGACTAAGTGGCTAGTAATTTCAACGACGCCACAAATATTTGTATGGTAATGCTATATCCATTTATTATGGACATAATGTCCATGTGAATAGTTTCAAATGGATGGATGGCCATTTAGGGCCAGGTTGAATAGATGGATGGAGCGCTAAGATTGCGCAATATATGGTTCACTTGGTGGACCAGATTGCGTTGCTTTTAACCTTGGTGATGACAATGGCCCTGCAGCCCATCAGATTATCCGAGAGTGGAAAGCGCGCTCGCCGCAGGAAAGCAACCTTGGACGAAACTCGCAGAACAGGAACCGCTTGACTTCGACACCCGAATTCCAAGTTACAGCTTCGGACAAGTGCCATCCAACGACGGATGAAGAAGATGTAGACCCCGTCGAGTCTTCCATCTACGACTCTTTTATGTCTGGTATGAACAGCCCCTAGTATGGTGAATGCGGGTTTCCTCGACGGGGTAAACAGCGAGGCGGATAATCAGTACGAGGCTGTGTGATCGTGGGGAGAGAACGGAACTGAGGCTTGAGTAGCACCAACTCAATAGAGATTTTGTAGACTATGAATTACGAAAACGAGCGGTAGACTGATCGTTATATGACGAGATATGATAGACTCCTGATACAGATACGTATCACGGATTATACAGTATTAGTCTCATTATGGCGAGGAAGTCAAAGGATGGACTTTTCCACTAGGAACATGTATAGTATTGCTCCCTAGATATATTCCTTGGTGTCAGGCCACTCGCCACTAGCAACGGAGCATCGACATGGTAACAAATTAACCAGTTCGCTTCTGCATGGTGGTGTATTGAAATATTGTGACTCTCTATATTAGCATGTAATTAAATAAACCCTTTCCCAAGCCGAGAAACTCCGAGGCACCGTTAAGACGATCTGTGATAGATATTATCCTGTGATCTCTTGGTATTCCTGACTTAGCAGAATATAATGTTACCTGGAAATAGATACCAGGACTTTATTACTCAATGTAGTTTGGCCGTGATAGCTTGCACATAGTCCAAGATTGTCCACTCACAAGGACCAGCTAGGTTAGCGAGGCAACATTTAAAGCAAATCTAAAGGGAAACAGACAATTTGCAAGCAATCCTGTCATTGCTTCTTCAGCCACTATGCTTTTCATAGGTATTTAAAGCATTGGAGAGGGGCTGATCTAGCTTCAAGTCCTTTGGCATGCCACATGCCGCCACGAAAGCTAGTCGTAGGTGCTGACATGTGAACGGATCTTGAATGGATTAAGCATATTGGTTACTACACAGAGTATCCCAAGGCAACAGTTATTCCATTTCTATATATATGACGCGTTCATCAAATCAAAACGCGTTTAGTGCGTTGCCCTGGCGTTTAGTACGTCGTCCTGTATGTATGTATGTATGTATTTCAGTCAACTGAAGTGACGGTATGCATCAACTAAGATACCGCACAAGTATTTAATTAAAGGTGCTTATCACCGAACTAATTTCCCTTTCTAATCACTTTCTTTCCTCTACTTGACCAATGCCACCAAGTTTCTTCACGTCTGAAGATTTTCATCACTCCGTACCATCTTTCTACACACTCCCAAATATTCCATTCCCTACTTACGCTACTTATTTCTGAACCAGTTTCTCTGCATCAGTCTTTTCATTAATTTTCATCTCAACTGACTTCTTGAGGTCTTCTGCATTGCATCTTTGGTTTCCTGTTTGGATTTCTATTCGGAATCTCATCTCCAGTCCATCACCTACTACCCACGTCAATATGGATTCAACTCGCAATGGCTTTGACGATTTCTTCGACTACAACCTCTATGAATCCGAACACGGTCCTCAACAGCCTGATGGCAATCTGGTACAGCATCAATCCGTATTAGACCAGGCCATGGTGGTCTGGAATGAACTAAAGCTGCAGATCAGCAACTTCAACAAGATCATTGTTGTACCTGATGCTACCTTTGAAGCCTGGTCTGAAGCTGATCAAACTCAGGTGGCTGACTTTATGGCGTGAGTATTTCAAATATCGTCTAATTCCTATGCTTATCCCTATCTGTCTTCATGCTATGCTTTACGCTATTGGGATAATTGCTTCTGTTGATTTGATACTAAAATCGTGTTTCGTTTCACGTCAAAATTACTTATATTGCAGCTTTCGTCTACACCCTTATGTAACATTATCATTTCTTCTATTCTGTTGCTAATCCTTTCGCATAGTATGGAGACCACCCACAGTGATATCAGTTACGCTATCGATCCCACTCTGCCTGACCGAGTGTATCTTGGTTCAATGGTGCATTTCGATGATGTGGGCATCCTCCTGTACGACTTCCCAGACTACGCGTTGCCTGTAATGGTAGCTAAAGCCCCTCAAATTCCCAACCCGGCACCTTATCCTGCTCCGGCCCCTGCTCCGGCCATGCCTACTCCGGCCCAAGTCGACTTCTCGGTGTCCCATAGCAATGGTGGTGGTGCTCTACCGGTCCAAGCTTCGCCAGCTTAGGGAGCTGGCCAAGCTTCTACCATTGAGAAGAGATCACGGTCGAAGAAGCCTGCATCGGGAATTCCTCGTCCCCGAAACTCATGGATCCTGTACAGGAGCGCAAGACAAGCTCAGATCACGAAAGAGGCCGAGGTGATGAAAGAAGAAGGACTAGAACCTACCGTGAAGATGTGTATGTTTTTAATACACTTCTCTCTATCTTACTCGTACGAATTGGTACTAACAACTATTTTACAGCCAAACGCATCAGCTTGGAGTGGAAGACACTTCCTCTGGCAGAAAAGCAGGTCTGGAAGGACCGCGCTAAGGAGGAGGCACGGCAGTTCAAGCTGAAATACCCTACTTATCGATTCCAGCCACGCAAGTCTAGCGCTATCAAGAGACGCGCGAAGAAGACCTAGATGCCTTCAGGTGCCGCTAGTTTAAGGAAAGGTGTCACTAGAACTAACGAATCTGGTGTGGATCTTGTCAACGGACAAGTAAAGGAGGAGATGGAAGATGATGAAACGTTTCTACGATGCTGGGTGGAACTGAGAGTTCATTTCTGCGAAGATCCTACGAAGTTAGAGTATGTTTTAGGAGAAGCAGGGAGTTATGGTGGACTGGGTTTTTCTGAAGGATCATGAATGGTATAGAGTAGGCTTCTCTAAGGATAGAGAGACTACAACATGTGTTTTCCCACGAGGAACTGATAGGAATGATTGCCTTAGCAGCTAAAGAGCTTGTTAGTGTTAGATAATGTGCCAGCAGCGGAAGAGAATTCTAGGTGCTGATCGGAAAAGTTTTGCATTTGCTAAAAAGGTGACCTGATACGAATATTTGTGTACGCATGGTTACAACCGCCAGCGAGAAGAGCCGGGTTAACAGGTAAGCTAAGAAAGGTTTAAGTATCTAGCATTGCCACTCCCGACAGCTCATCACAAATCCCGATGAGCTAGAGGGATTAAAATATGTATTTACGTAATGTAGTACATTAGGATAGGGTAAACCATAAAAAGTAACTGTGCAATATTGATGTCTCCGTGGCAACATTGAACTATCACGTTATTGTGTCTCACACTGCTGTATACGAACCATATTTTACTAAATAAGAAAATAGAATCGAAACAAGTATATGGCTCCCGAGCATTCCTTAGGGATAGACCAGTGCAACTTATTATCTGGACGGTCACAGTCTCTTCACACTTTGCCTAATTGTCTACCTAGTATGAGCTATCACAAATGCTAAAAGTAAGTACCCCAGGTCTTCTTCAAATCCAATAAGTTCATTGCGAACGCTAGGTTCACTTCAACGAGGTGATCTCAGGGTCTACGTTAGGCTGTAGAAGCAAATGCTTCAGTTCAGCAAAAGCCTTCGGGATTCTTTCATCCTGCTCCCAAGCCGCCCTGGTATCCTCTCCCAACTTCCCCTCGGCCGCTGCAGCAGAAAGGTCCGGTCCTCGACCGCCAGAAAATAAAAGGGTCGGGCACGTTTCGGTGATCTTAAGTCCCATCATAGTGAGAGCCGACTTGACCTGTTCATTTGCATTCTTCCCGCCTTCTAGCCCGTAGCTGAAAATGGTTGCTGGCTTGCCCCTCCACTCGTGCAGGAGATAGTCGATGGCATTCTTGGTGCTGCCGGCTACGCTGTAGTTGTACTCGGGGATGACGAGAACGTAGCCGTCGTGCTTCTTGATCTCGCTGGACCATGCCTTGGAGTGTTCGTATTGGAAGGAGCCTTTTTCGGGAATGGTGGTCGGAATGATTGCCTCGTTGAAGATTGGTAGGTTGAACGATGCGAGATCAACGATGGGAAGACTGATATTGGCGTCTGCAGCGGGCTTTTCGAAGCGTTCCTTGACAAACTTGGCGATTTGTGGTCCGACTCGGACGCCCCTGGCGCCTAGAATTAGGAGAGCAACTGATTTGGATGCCATGTTGATAGTGATTTGCGATTTACGATTTGCGATTGGTGATGTGAATTATAGGATATGATAATATATGGGATAGATGTACCAAGTCGAGGAAGATGAGCGAATGCAATTTCTGTTAGGTATGAGTGTGATACTGTGATCTGTCGTGGTTGTCCTTGCGAACTTATATAGACATAAATACTCTTCCACAGCGTGCTACATTATAAATCACTGATGCATCCCTATTATACCTTACCACATTCGCTTATGATCAATAATCAGAGAACTACGTACTACTCTTTCTTTGACATGTGAAATATTATAGATGTCTACTGCGAAGCCCCCCATATTCGCTGCCAGAATACCTATAGAGTGATACTATGTCAATTGCTTATATCTGATACTACTCCACTTCACCAGCGGGATCTCCTCCAATTGGTTGGATGTTCCACGCTTCAGGAGGCTGGCGGGTCGCTGATTTGACTAAATTGGTGGTGGAAGACAAGTGCTGACGCGAACAACAAATACATAAGCACCCGCGCGGGCTTCTGTGTGATCTTCATTCGGCCTCTTGTATATTAAGTGATATCTCCACCACCTTCCTAACGAGTATAGAGGTAGGGAGGTAGGGAGGTAGTCACATGCATAGGCTTCTATATCCCAGAGCTATTAATACCACAGATCACATAATTCGGCGGGAATAATTACCCATATCTCGTGCAACCGATACAATACTGTTCTCTAATGTTCTTTCCAATCTTCCTTACCACCCAGATACCGAAACACGACTCTTGAATCCAGATCTTTGCAGTCTGCAGCCTCGCTCGCAGCCGAGTATACCCCTAGACCGCTGGATCCCAAGGCATTTCTCGTACCGAGCCGGCGCGCCATGTCCATCGCCAAGCCAAAGTCCTTCCTCATTAGCTGAACACGGAAGCCACCCTTATAACCATTCGATGATGGCGCTTTGGGGCACACGCCTGGCACGGGGTTGAAGACATCGCAGATGGCATTTTGTGCGGTTCCCGCAGCGAAGACGGATGCTAGGACCTCGGCATCGATGCCTGCGCGCATACCCATGTCCATCGCCTCTGCACAGGCAATCGTGATAATGCCGGATAGATAGTTGTTGGATAGTTTTGCGGCAAGCCCAAGAGATGGTCCACCGCAAGGGATCACTTTGCTTCCCATGGGTTGAAGCAATGATGTTAGGCGGGAGACATTAGGGTCGGAAGGTGAGCAGCCAAGGAAGAAAGCAATGGTGGCATTCACGGCTCCAATGACTCCGCCGCTGACAGGCGCATCGTAGAATGAATGCTTGAATGGAGAGAGTTTGTCTTTGACGTATAGATTCGTAGCCGTGTCAATAGTGGATGAATCAATTAAAAGCTTTTCGCTTTCTGAAGTGTCCTGACTAATGGACGAGAGCGCGGCGATGATGCCGGTTGTCGGGTCAAGGTAAACCGACTTGACATGGGCTCCTTCAGGGAGCATAGTAAGAACAACATCCTATAGGCAAACCGACGATTAGTTTAGAGTGCTACTACACCAGAATCGAAATAGGAATGATGAATTTCATACAGATTTCTCCGCCACTTCTCTAGCACTAGCACATTTGACAATGCTGATAGGAAGCGAGGCGCAAAGCTCTTCTACTTCGTCTACGGCAGCAGCCACAACGTCGTTTATGTATAAATACGACGAAGTAGGAAGATTTCTCGCGAGGTTCATGACCATGGGTTTCCCCATGGCCCCAAGCCCAATGAAGCCTATTGATCCAGCAGGAGGATCAGAACCGTTTGATGCCATGATCGATTGTCGTCGTATAATCTGTTGCAGAGGATATTTTGCTCTGTGGTTTTACTGCACTATAATTCACCCCGTAGCTCCAATACCTATCTAATTAGGTCTAAAAGCAATATGCATAATGCATGTCTTTATTATATGCCGGCTTCGATAGATGAATGCGGGGAAATGCTACTCGATGAATTAGCCTGGCGCCCCAAATAGGGGATCCCGTGACGGGGGCTATGCATGACGTACAGGAGGTGGGATTGGGGAATCCTTGTTCGAAGGAAACTGCACTACTACTGCTGCTAATCAAATGGGGTAGATAGGGGGTGATGGATTGAACATCCACATGGTTTATTAAGCTATTAAGCTACGGTGGCCAACTAGTGACTCCATCCATAACCGATATTTTCGTGGTCAGAGACAGGAAATACATCATGGCATCAGAAGAGCAGAAGAAGCAACTCCAAGAAAGGTTCACGGCGCAACTGGACGCAAAGGCCTTTCATTCCGGATGGGAGTCCCTCCTCTCGCTTGACCCCGCCTTCTTCTCTGCGAGTGTATCGCTCGCCTCTGTGCCGCGAAAGAAGTCACACCTTTCGCACAAGGACCAGGCGCTTATCTCACTTGCTGTGGACAGCGCTTCCACGCACCTGTACTCTCCGGGGATACGTGCGCACGTCGCTGCTGCGTTGGACGAAGGCGCTAGCGTACATGAGATACTCGAGGTCATCGAGCTGTCAAGCACGCTAGGCATACACGCATGCAACATCGGCGTGCCGCTACTAGTCGAGGTGCTGAAAGAAGAAGGGGAGAAGTACCAAGAGGAAATCACAAAGCCGTTCGATGAGAGGCGAGAAGAGTTGAAGGAGGACTTTACCAAGAAGCGAGGGTATTGGCATCCGTTCTGGGAAGACTTCCTCAGACTCGACCCCGAGTTCTTCGAGGCCTACCTGGAGTTTTCGAGCGTGCCCTGGGTGAAGGACGTTGATGGGAGTGGATCGGGTGGAGTGCTTGAACCAAAGGTAACGTGGTTGACAATCCCCTCATCACATCAATGCTCCCCCACTAACTTCTTGAATAGATGAAAGAGCTTGTCTATTGCGCATTCGACTGCGCGGCTACGCATCTCTATGTACCGGGACTAAAGCTGCATATGAAAAATGCGCTCGGGTATGGTGCCACTCCACAGGAGATACTCGAAGTCCTCGAGATCGCTACTCTACTGAGTATACACACAGCACATGTGGCTGCACCGATCATACAGGAGTTGACTTCGTCTTCGAATTCTTCCAAGTAATAGAATGAGCAACTTAATTGAACTATAGTCCATGGGCCAACATGTGTATATGTCAGATGTGTAATGATCTAATTTGCTATCACGTACTATAACGAGCTATTTCTTCATGGTGATTGTACTCCAGTTGACACAATATAATTGTAGGCGTATTAAACGGACTAATTACTAGGTAAAATATAAATCGCTGAAGTTGTAGATCATATTCAAACCTCTCTCTTATTTCATTGTCTCTTGCGCAGACGAGATACTATAAGTCTAAATCTGATACTTGAAATCTGGAGCCCGATCGGTGTATTCATCAGGTGCCACCACCACCCCCTCAGCTAAAGCCCTCTCCTTTTCCTGCTCACGTCGCTTATAGACCCACCTCACAACCCACCATCCGAACCACGCAAATGCTAGGCAGCCGAGGGACCACGCATGACCCAACGTAAACGCAGGGGCAGCATTGGACTGGTAGATCTGCCCCGATACGACGCCGCCGATATTGGTCAAACTCAACAGGATGCCCAAACTAGCAGCACGTTTGCCATCGGGGGCGCAGTTGCCAGATAACCAAGCACTATAGTGATATACTCCATTAGCGAACTCCGATAAGAGCTTTGGGTTTCAGTTCCATGTTATACACTTACATGTTACCCCCAGTGCACAAGAAACAGGCCGTGGCGATCAAATATGTAGCAAAATATTGCACTGCTGGCGGGACATCGCATAGCAAGATGGCGTAACCGGCGATTCCAAAAGGGGCGCATATAACCAGAGGAAGAAATCTCGTCCTATACTTGTCTGATAGGATAGCACCAACAGCGTACACAACTGCACCCCAGAGGTTGACGGGAATAACTAGATATTGTGCTTGGACGGTGGAGTAATGAAACCCTTCCTTGATAATGATGGGCAAAAAGGTGCCAAAGCCTTGCCGTAAGAGTTAATATTCTGGTCCATTTTCCAATATGACGTAGAGAACTTACCGTAGAGGATGGTAACAACGCCGATCTGGATGACTCCATGCATCCAACTTTTCACGTCCTTGGCGGCTTGTTTGATCTCTTGTTTTCCATAGTGTCCGGTCCCACCGCTGTAAGCCTCCATCTCTTCAGCCCGCCGTCTCATAATAGCTTTCTCTTCGGAATTCAGGAAGTATGCGGTCTCGTAGTTTTTAGGGACCACAAACAAACAGCATGCTGCCCAAAATACTGTAATTATTCCTTCAATGATGTATAGCCTATGTCTTTCAAGTCAGAGGTACAGCTCTAGTCATATACGTAGTTCAAAATTAAAGAGACACTTACCATCGCCACCCAGCAATGTTTGCTACTCCATCCATACTCAACATAGCCCACGCTAAAAGCCCCCCAAAGGCTCCAGAAAGCGCCGACGCGACTGGAATATTGTTAGAAATCGTAACAAACGTCTTCTCAGAACAGGTATGCACGTACTGAAAAGAAAAGCAATACGAAAACCAAGCTCTTCGCGCTTATACCAGTTGCATAGGAATAAAGTCATGGAAGGGAAGAGGCAGCCTTCACTGAAATGATATCTAGAGTAAGCTTCTGTTCTTTCCAATTTTTAAATACGAAGACGCAACACAATGGACAGAGTTACGGGAGCCCGAGCTCTCGAGAACCTTTACTGGCCACTTTCTGCCCGTCAATGAAGGGGCATATGGGGACAGATATCTCTAGGAATTCCTTACAAGAACCCAAGCAGTACGCGGGTTACTACGAGCGGACCAAAGGACCGAACGAAACCGGTGCATAGGCACACAAGGCCCCAACAGAACGTGATGGCTGGGATAACACGGTTGAACTGTAGCCGCTTAACAAGGAGCGAAGTTGGAAACTCGGCTAGGATATAGAATATGTAGAAGACAGATATAGCCGTCTACGGTTATGGATATTAGCAAATGAATGGTATATAACATGAGGCACGAGGCAAGTAGTAGTACGCACATTCAACTGGGAGCCCTTGAGTCCAATTTCCGTAGTCATCCCTTGCGTCGCAGCAAACCCAATATTGCCACGGTCCAGGTAGCTAATCAGCATAAGTAACATCATGACGGGCGCTATGAAGCAATCCAGTTTTCGAACCAAGGCCTTTTCCTTGATCCGGTGTTCTGCATCGTCCACTGGTCTATTCTCATCTTGTCCCAGCTCTACTAGTTCAGTGGTGACTTTCTCGTCTAAACTGTTGGAAGACATCCTTAGCAGGACTATAGAAACGAATATCGCAACAGAGAAGACAGTAATTGGATTTTGGAATAGAGGTAAAGGCAAAACGAATCAACTAAGCGCTCTTCGCGGGAGAGCTCTTCCTGTTGGGAAATTAACTCAAGAGTGACATTTGATTCTTGAATAACCGGTTAGTGAAGTTACCCGCTGGTTAGTCAGTTCTATGTTGAGATGCTCGATCCATCGGCTACGGTGATTGCCAACGCAAGCGGTGAGTGCAAACATGTAGACGACATTTCGGCGTATAGGCCGATGAGTAAGTAGATCCCGCCATGTTTTCTTGGAGTAGTGAAACCCACCTGGATTGGAAGGATTTGGAGACGAGTTGAAAGAGCCAATAGGGTCGCTTACTGATTGGGTACCCCCTGTCGGCTAAAGATACCCCCCTGAGGACGATGTGCTCGATATTGTGAGGGGAAATAAACGAATTAGGTTCTCTAATATGCAATATGCTGACATGATATCATGCATGTGTACTTCGTATCTTTAAGAATATGATCTGCCGGACCTTAAATGGCCCCCATGACTAAACACCATTGTCGAGACTGTCAGAAGGTAATCCGTTCTCGGAAGCAATCTAGGAGTGTAATCTACCCATGATACTGCAAAACACGCATCCTTCTTCTCCCTTCAGGCAACGAACTAACCGACCAACTACTCTGAAGAGTCTCACCCCTCACCAATCAGAACTCTAAATAAAACGTTAATTTTCAAATTCTCCTCCTTCACCCATTCCGTCAAACACCCAGGGTCTCTAAAAAGAAAATCTAAACAAAAACAAAAACAAAAACAACAAAAAGCAAAATGAGCACCGACCCCAAGTTCAACGACCTGCACAAGCAGCTCTTCGACGAGGGGCTGAAGATGCGGCGCAGCGTGGTGGGGGACACGTACGTGGACCGGGCGCTGGCGAACGGGTCGACGGAGTTCTCGAAGCCGGGCCAGGAGCTCGTGACGGAGTGGTGCTGGGGGTACGCGTGGACGCGGCCCGGGCTCGAGAAGCGGCAGCGCAGCCTGCTCAACATCGGCATGCTCATGGCGCTGAACCGCGCGCCCGAGCTGGCCGTGCACATCCGCGGCGCGCGCAACAACGGCCTCTCCGAGCTCGAGATCCGCGAGGCCATTCTCCACTGCACCACCTACTGCGGTGTCCCCGCCGGTGTGGACGCTATGAAGATCGCTGAGAAGGTCCTTGATGAGATGGCGGAGAAGGGGGAGGCCGTTAGGGAGCTCGGTGCTAAGGTGGCGTAATGGATGGTGGGAACTTCTGGATGTTGCTATGGTTGAGGGAAGAGAGGGGGAGAGGGGGAGAGGGGGAGAGGGAGGAAGGAGTAGTATGTCCTGTGTCATGGGAACCAGGTAATTCCATCTAGAATGAATAGAACGTTTATTATAGTTTCAATACATTCTCTTGAAATACCAGCATCAGCATATCTTGAGCAGTAATATAATATGTAAAAGCCTCCTATTACGGAGAGACCCCAATTTTAATACTTCAACACCTCCTCCTAGTGCATATCCATATCTAAAAAGGCATTCTTATTAATACTACCATTTCAATCCCCATCAGGAATCGACATATCAATGGCCAGTTTTCCACCCCGCCCCTTGTGGTACTCTTCCACCAAGTCATTCAGCTTCGACAGAGGGAACGTCAGAACGCTCGCCTTGACCCCATGCTGCGCAGCAAACCGCAGCATCTCCCTCAAGACTTTATTACTCCCCACCAAGCTCCCCACGATCGAGATGTCCCGAAACACGACGTCGCGAGCCGAGACGTGGAACCCCGCTTCCGGAAACGACACGACGACGCACTTCCCGTGGTTCCGGAGCAGCGCCACGCCGTAGTCGAAGGCCTTCTGGCTCTCGGGCAGGACGATGACCGCGTCCAGACCCACGTCTCCCCTGTCGTGCTTCCCGTCTTCCCGGCCGAGCTGGGCCGCAACGTCGCCTGCGTCTTCGGCTCGCGCGTCGACTATCCTCGCGTCGCTGGCTACGCTTCTCGCTAGCTGTAGGGGCGCGTCCGCGTTATCCACGCCTAGGACCTTGAACCCCATGCTGACGGCGAACTGCAGTCCTAGGTGTCCGAGCCCACCGCCACATCCCATGATGCCGACGCGCTGTCCCGGTTTTAGTTGGCACCGCTTCAATGCAGCGTAGACGGTGACGCCGGCGCACATGAGCACAGATGTGTCAACAGCAGGCATTCCATCCGGGATAGGCGCCACCTGGCGACTATCCACAACGGCGTACTCCCTGAAGCCACCAGGGGCGCTGATGCCATTGTTCTGGGAACGTGGACAATACACGGAGTACCCGGGCGGATCCACGTCGGTGTCCTCAGGGGTTGGTTCTGATGCGCACTCGAAGCAGGTGCCGCACGGGTGGAACGAACGACCTGGCACTCCTACTCGATCACCTATCCGGAATGGCGAGACGGAATCTGTTGGCAATTCAACGACGGTGCCCGCAAATTCATGGCAGCCAACGTGCGGGAACTCAGGCGGGAATGGGGGCATCTGCCCTGCCGCTAGGACGGCATCGGTATGGCAATAGGAGGCGGCATCCACTTTGATCAGGACATCATTAGGAGACGTGAGAGTAGGGAGGGGAACGGAGCGAAGTGCGTAAGGTGTATTGAAGGCCTCTAGGAATTGGGCTTTCATTAGGCGTGGTAGCTTGGTCGCATTAGAGACTGTCATGACTTCGCTTTGCTGGTTTGTTGTCTCCTTTCATCATGAACTTAGGTATGTGGTGATATCAATAGGTAGGTACAGGGATTGGTAGGTTATAACTAACTACCTAGTACATGTACTATCGCAGCAATGCCCAGACAGCTAGAGCAAATGCCAATAGGATCCCTTTCAGCCCCCGATATGTCGGACTAAACTTTATCTCTGTCCCTCAACTTTTCTTGTACGAGCGGGGTGTATCTAACACAGTCAATATTAACACAACTACCGATGATCACTGACAGATCCCCCTCCTTGTCCTTCTTCCCCTCTTTCTATTTCCCTCTTATCTCCCACGTAGGATCGATGGCACATGGCCATGCATGTGCCGGGATCGTCTTGAAGCTGGTAAAAATTATGCAATGGGCATGTTATGACCTATGTGGTAATATGAGGTTAATGATTTCATTGACTTCGCTAACCTCTTCAAGTCTCATCAACATTCATTTTTTTTCCCTCCCCATCGATGTATTAAGACTTTGTATATAATGATTTTCCTGGGTTGTTATCCCCAAATACTAGAACACACGTGCTTCTCGTGAACAGTTCGGTGCTTTGATTTATGTAATTAATTAAAGCCCTTCTCCAGACATGACAGCTACAACTGATCCCAAACCGCCGGTCTTCGTGACCGTATCTGCCTTAGACGCCGGCCATCTCACACTTCCAGAGCGTCTTTTCATTACGGACGCCGATCCGGAGAAGCGCAACACAGTCCCATCTCTCTCGTTCCTAATCCAGCATCCGTCGCCTTCCCCTTCACGTGAAGGCAGCCAAACCACCAATCTCGTCTTCGACTTAGGCATCAAGCGAGATTTGGATCGCTACACCCCCTCGCAGCAGATACACACTGCTCAACGGCAACCCGTAATCACCGACCCGGACTGCGCCGCAAGTCTACGCTACGGTGTCCCAGGCAAGGGAAACCCCAAACCTAAGAAGGATGAGGTGCTTCTCGACCCAGGCAAAGACATCGACCTCGTGATCATCAGCCACGTCCACTGGGACCACGTAGGAACGCCATCCGACTTCTCGAGCGCTACGTTCGCGGTGGGCTCCGGCACGCTCGACCTGCTCCGGAACGGCGCCGGACACCTGTATCCGGCCGACTTGTTCGACGAGGACGAGCTTCCCCGGACGCGCACCGTGGAATTCCCCGTTGTTCCAGGGGCTACCGAATACGCAGATGGGTCGGATATCCCGACGCACACAGCGACGCCCGAGAATTCCGAGGCCAAGCTACCGCCGTCGGCGAGCCAGTGGTCCTGGGGTCGTCTGGGGGGTTTTCCGAACGCGCTTGATCTCTTCGGGGACGGTAGCGTCTACGTCATCGATAGTCCGGGGCACCTGTACGGGCACGTGAACTTGCTCACGCGGATCAGCGAGGCCAAGTATGTGTACCTGGGGGGCGACTGCTGCCACGACACGAGGATTCTGTCCGGGAAATCGGACATTGCGATGTATGGGGATGGCAAGGGGGGGCTGCGGAGCGTGCACGTCGACACGAATGCGGCTAAGAAGACGCTGGATCGGATCAGGGCGTTCGTCAGGGAGAAGAATGGGGAAGTGGAGGTGGAGGTCGTGCTAGCGCATGATGGGGTGTGGAGAGAGGGGAATGGGCATCGGTTCTGGCCTGGGAGTTTGTAATCACGAATCAAATAGTTAGTTGGTTGCTTCACTGTAAACATCCGTCTTCGGTTTATGGAAGGGGGGACTTGCACCAATCAGCAACTATAAAAATTACATTTAATCTATTGTATACTATTTGCAAGTGGTCCGTTTCGTTGCTATCATGACTTATCGATTTATTCATAATATATCATATCATATCTCATCTGACTTTATATATGAAAACGATATCGTCATCGGCCATTTTACTGAATCCCGAGAATCAGGATCCAAGCCTAAATGCGGGGGTGGATCCTAGTGACAGTTACCCCACGTTACGCTTGTCATGTACCCCACTTTCCTCATCCGGTAATCCACGATATTCTACTATCGAGGTTGATAAAATCATATCGGGTTATATCTACTCTCACTATATTTTATTAAGCCATAGCCACCCAACCTGACCAATTAGCACGCAAGATCTTACCCCAGACTTTGTCATTCTCGACGTCGCTGTACAACCACTTTAGGTCCTTTTCAAATGCACTTTCTTTTAGGTAATAATGCATTGTACATTTTACCTTTTGGCATTAATTATCAAGTTTTTTATTCGGTCGTCGTCGAGCATTATTACATGGCCCGCGAAAAGCTGATCAATGCGCAGATCTGTGGCGTACCGGTTAGTTCGTGGCGGTGGTGGCGTCGACATCTAATCTAGATAATCTTATCGATAAGGGCCGAAAAGGTAAGGTAACCAGCTAACCTACACCTACCTTCGACCTACCTACCTACCTTCGACCTACCTACCTACCTTCGACCTACCTACCTACCTACAGACCTACCTACCTACCTACAGACCTACCTACCTACCTACAGACCTAAGTGTCAACAGCACCACCACCTAGCTGTACGGAGCTGTACGGAGCTGTACGGATGCGGAGCTGGCTATACGGAACTGGCCGGATGCGTAGCTGGCTATACGGAGCGGGTCGGATGCGGAGTTGGCTGTACGGAGCTGTACAGGTGGTTTTAGGGTGCACCGAGGAGCGGATAGGAGCTGCGAAGCAGCTACTATCCGCTCCGACCCATTACTTAAGTAGGTAGGTCGTCGAAGGTGTACGGAGCCGAAGCTATACAGGTGGCTTCAAGGTGCGCCGAGGAGCGGATAGGAGCTGCGAAGCAGCTACTATCCGCTCCGACCAACAACTTAAGTAGGTAGGTCGAAGGTAGGTAGGTAGGTCGAAGGTAGGTAGGTAGGTCGAAGGTAGGTAGGTAGGTCGAAGGTAGGTAGGTAGGTAGGTAGGTAGGTCGTACGGAGCCGTACGGAGCTGTACAAGTGGCTTCAAAGTGCGCCGAGGAGTGGATAGGAGCTGCGAAGCAGTTACTATCCGCTCCGACCAATTACTTAAGTAAATCGTCAAAGGTAAGTCGTCGAAGGTAAATATAAATTTTAAAGATAAATACACTTATCGATAAGCGTTATCGGGCAAAATAATATATTTACAAGATAAGTTAGCCCTTATCTATGCGTTAACCCTTAAGCCGATTGCAAAGCAGGCGCAAGCGTCAGCTGGTTATATTACTATATTGTTATACGCGATGTAGATTTATACCACTTAGGCTTCGTACACTATGTGTGTGATGTATGCAGTTAATATAGCCCGTGTAAATTCAACCTACTATCACCTGTAGTCTCTTGCAGACATCATTCATCGCTCTCCTATCTCCCGATCGTGCCTAAGAAAATAAAATAATAAGGCGTAGCAACATGTCTTCCTCACCAGCAGATACAGTCGCGTTTATAGGTAAATAACGAATTACTACGTGGTAAGTTTGGAAGGGGTAGAATGCTAATGGTGATCTCCTAGGTCTCGGGGTCATGGGCTATCCCATGGCCAAGAACCTCCGTGTTGGTTTGGGTCCAGAAACGACCCTACTCATCTGCGATGTGAACACCGAAGCCATTGCCCGCTTCCAGAAGGAAACCGAAGGTCAGGGACCGGTGAGCGTCGTCACCAACGGTTTCGAAGCAGTGAAGGCAGCAGTAAGTATACCTGAATGCATAATCAATCAACTTACACTCTTCTCACCGTGATTAGAATACCGTCATCACCATGCTTCCCGGCTCAGCAGCCGTGAAAGCCGTCTACCTCGACCCAGAGACAGGCGTTCTAGCCGGCGCAGTCGCAGCCGCAGCCGCAGCCGAAAACGAAAGCGGCAACGCGCTGCCCCCGCCAAAGCTCATCATGGAATGCGGGACCATCGAAACAGACACCATCACGTCGGTGGCCGAGGCAGCGCAGGCGACTAGCGCGGCGGAGCTGCACAGCACGCTGACCTTCGTGGACGCGCCCGTGTCGGGGGGTCCCATGGGGGCGCAGGCCGGGACGCTAACCTTCATGGTGGGGTGCCAACCTACCGCGTCGGCGCAGATCTTCCCCGTCGTGAAGTCGTACCTGCGGCACATGGGCAACGCGGACGGTATCTTCCTGTGCGGGGACGTGGGGGCCGGCACGGCCTTCAAGATCATCAACAACTACCTGAGCGCCATCACGTCGCTCGCGGCGTCCGAGGCCCTGAACATCGGCGTTAAGGCCGGCCTGGACCCTAAGCTCCTGACTGATGTCATCAACGGGAGCGGCGGCCAGTGCTGGGTCACGAGCAAGAGCAACCCCGTGCCGGGCGTCCAGGACAACGTCCCGAGCAGTAGGGGGTACGAGGGCGGCTTTCGCATCGAGTTGTGCGCTAAGGTCCTGGGCATGGGGAGTCGGTTGGCGGAGACGGTCGGCGCCAGGACGGTCCTGGATAGGCCGACGTTGGACGCGTTTGGGGAAGCTATTGCGGATGAGAGGTATGCGGGGAAGGATGCGAGGGTGGTGTATAAGTGGCTTAATGATAGTGAGAGGAAGTAATGAGGAAGTTAGGCGGTTTCGTGGCAGGCAGTGTTGAGTATGATGTAAGCGTAGACATAAGGAAGGCTGAAGAAAGGTACATAGAATGTTGAACTTGACTAATGATGTTCCCTTAATTCACGATATTGAGGATGCCGCTGTCGTTGTCCGTTACTTATAGTCTGAGGTTTGAGGCACCTCAACCAAAAATCACTACGGGCAGGGGGTCTTGGGTAGAGCAGATAGGTCTCGATGATACCAAAGTCTTATGCTCTACGGCATGCCCATAATATAGCTGCTGACCTCTAGGAGCGCTGAGACTACAGAAGTTACTGTGTATGATTGGAATCTAAGAGCACACTCTCATTCTTGAGATTTACATGATATCATGGATTATTTGACCGCTAGAAACTGCCAATGGCATGATAATAAGACGTGCAAGGGATATCTTATTGTGTGCTGTCGTTCTTGGTAGGTAACGGGGGGTTTGAAACGCACCCAAGCCTATACAAAGGACTATTCGTAAGCGGATTGGCGTTTAATATACCTCTCCAGTAGGATTCATGAAGATGGTTTCTTAACTAAGCTTGCATGGTTCGAATAGAGATAGTAGAGTCCGCTGGTCAAAGAGCCACGGTATTTCTGCCTGTTTATAAAGCGTATGATTCATCAGTACCTATTGACTGGAAATGATCCCCATGCCATGGGTATAACCTAGAAGCCCAGGTGCGCAGTAAATATCTCAAATTTCGGCCACTAGCCAGTGAATGAATGCGGGCTATGGTAAGGCTACACTGGAATAAGGGAAGAAAGAATACGCCAGGATTTGGGTGGTGTTTTAAGCACGTCAATACGACAATGTATTTTCGGCGTATCCGCAAGTCTCTAGTATTAGATTGAAGTTTTATTTTTATTTTCCATTTTTAGCACATTAACAACTACTCTGGTTAAAATTTAGGACAGAGACTGACTACACGAAGGTCATCCTCTACCCTTGGCTTTAAAAGGGGGCGCGTCAAGAATTATTATCAAAAAGTGGACCATCACGTGAATGATGGTCATTCTGAATCAACGATGATAGGTGATACTGAAAAAAGGAGGCGGCTTCAATTCGGGTTGAGAACGAATCATCGAGGGGGAGGCGACTCAGCCCAGTCTAGACCGATTGACTCATTTCGATTTGAAAGGACAACAACTATTATATAAACGACATCGTGAGCGATGAGGATGTCTGGTTTTGTGATCCTGCAGCAGTTGAGCAGACACAGACAAGTCTGGCGCATCGAAGACACTTTGAAGTGACGAAAAGAAGAAAGAACAAAAAGACAATAATGATGCTCGACTCTCATCTTATTACCATATTACCGGCTACTCCACAAGCGACGCAGAAACCTACAAACAAAATGGAGGAGGAATACACCTACCCCTCCATACCCGGCACTCAACCACTCGACTACGAGTTAAAACCAGCCACAGGAGACAACGAACCCTTACCCCAGGCCCTGACGCATCCCAATCGACCCGTCCGGGGCGGAAAATCCGTATTCGCCTTCTGGCACTCGGGCATCGATACACTGCCGCCCTACCTCCGCCGCAACGTGATATCATGGTACCGACGCCTAGCTCCTCTCGGCTGGACAGTATACGTACTCGACTCGGTCCCGGATTCCCCGCTCAGCATATCCCGGTACCTCGACACGACCTCATCCTCCGTCGTGCCAGCCGCCTACACCGACGGGCGGATCTCGGGCACGTACGCGCACCAGCACGCCTCGGATCTGATCCGGTATCCGCTCCTCCTCGCCTACGGCGGCGTCTACATGGACGTGGGGATCCTGCTCTTCGGCGACCTCGATCGCCTGTGGAGCGACCTGCTCGTAAACCCGGACTCGGCTTGCGAGTTCGCGGGTTTCACGATGGGCGGCGCCGATGACCCCACGATTGTCAATTTCGCGTTCGCGTGTCTGCCTGATAACCCGCTTGTGGCGCGCGCGCACCGCATACTGCTGGGGCTCTGGAAGGATGGCGATCGCACTGATACGGTGGGCATGCATCGCCATCCGCTGGTTGATGGCGTTCCGCTGATGCGTATGCCATCTGATACGAAGCAGAGTGGTAGTGATGGTGCAGGTGGTGGAGGGCGCGTCGACGCGATTACCGATGAGTCGATGACGGATTATGCCATCCAGATCCAGGCTATGAGCGCTGCGCAGAGATGGGTCGATCCGTCGGATGGATGGGATGGCCCATGCTACGTGAGCGAGAAGACCTGGTTACTGGGGATGCTGGATGGAGCGAATATCCCCGATCAGCTGGCGGGTTGGGATGGGAAGCGGTTGTTTGACTTGTTATCTCTGCAGATCCCGCGCGATGGAGAGATCAAGACCGAAGACCATAAGTTGGCGCGCGAGATGGTGGAGAGGACCGTTAGTGATAGCTTGTGCTTTAAGCTGTCTCATGGGTTCACGGCTAAGCTGTTTGGGGGCGACACGGTGGGCATGCTCTGGAGAAAGCATGTTGGGAGTGATGCTGTACCGGGCACCTATGCCGGCTGGATGAGATGGGCCATGGCGAGCTGTAAACAGGATCGCATGTTGGAGCCGATTGAGGTGCCTGTGTATGAGCCGAGTAAGGTTGCACGATTGGACGATTTCATTCACGGACGATTACATTTATAGAGGTATTTAGAGGATTAGATAGATTAGACACTCATAGAAGGCGTAAATATATACTTACATATAGACTAGGATAGAAGCCCATTGTTATTGGCCATTTTTTATAATCATGGATTCGTCGATTCATTGAGGAGCGTGACTCCTAACCCCTAAACTAAAGATAAGATGTAAAATGTCAAGTGTTTGTACGAGCCACAACTCCAGTTTAAGGCAGGTAAATAGTTACTTATACTTACTACTAGCACAGCCACAAATTACCCCACCATATCATCACAAGTAAATTCATTCTCCTAAGGGCTGAGATCAACTCTGCCCCTCCTTCTATCAACATCGACATCAACACTCATCAATGAACGAACAGACAGCAACTTTTCGTATATCAAGTACCTACCTACTCACCTCATATATACACCACTTGCCCATTTCACCATTTACTTCGTATACACTTCAACACAATTACAACCACAACCCCCACCATGCCATCACCACCACCAACAGAAAAGCAACCACCTGCACCCCCGGCCCCAGCAGCAGAAATAAAAGCAACCTACAACACGCCATACCTCAACAGCGCGCCCCTAACCTTCACAGCACCCCTATCACATCCCATACCATCCGGATCAGTACCCGACAAGACAGCCTACCTCACCTCACTCCGCGGCGCCGTCGTAGACCTACAAGAGCGCATCAATGCGGAGCTGACGGCGCGGATGGAGGAGGACAAGGCGCGCGAGGCTTCCGCTGCTAATGACACTGGTGCTGCTAGAGGCGACGTTGTTGGGAGTGATGTGAAGGCGAAGAAGGGCAGCGGGAAGGGTGGTGCTGTCAAAAAGGGGAATAATAAAAAGGAGATTGCTGCTGCTGCTGCTGCTGCTGCTGCTGCTGCTGTCGTGGATGAAGATGCCGAAGAAGAGAATTACGGGGAGGAGGTTGTGGATGATGAGGATTGAGATCATCGTCGGCTAGTCTACCACCTACCGAACAGCCAACCATTATCAAGCGAGATACGAGCGGTCCCGAGCATTAACGACGAAAGAATGCATACAAATGTTGTTATCACGAGCGGACTTTTACAAGGGCTTAATCGGATCAAACTGCGATATGATAATCCGAATGATAACCCGAAGAAAACAATGGTTGAGCTAAGGAATGGATGGATGAATGAATAGATGTACGGATGGGTATTTGCAATTTCGAAACCAGTCCTTCCTACCCTACCTTGCTTACCCCCCCCCCCCCTCTCATCATCGGATGTTCAACCCGAGGCTATGCTACGGTGTACTATGTTATGCTACGATGCCCGATCACGCACAAGCACCAGCAGCGCCAAAAACCACCGTCGAATAAAACAATAAAACCTGAAACCACTGTATACATACTGTTGTTGAACAGAAAAGGGCCTCCCGTCTGATCCTGCTCCCCGAAACATATTCGCTTGCACCAACTCAACTGAACTCAACTCACACTCCCCAACCTCCCCCAAGCCCCGGCAACCTTACCGGCCTGATTCCCACCCACACCCAGACTCCCACTCACACTCACACTGACACCTCTATCCCCCCCTCTCCCCTGACAGCCATAGTGCACCACACTATTATCAGGTCTAACAGCAACAACGCTATTCCCCAACCTCTTATGACAAACGCCACAGACGCGCTCCTCACTAATAACAACCCTCCTATTACGCCCACCTTGTCCTTGTCCCTGTGAACCCATCCCATCACCAAGCAGCAGCAAAGCCTGGGAGTTGACGAGCTGGGTGCGGCGCAGGCCCTCGACGACGCGCGACTGCGCCACGGCCGAGTTGGCGGCGCGGATGCGGCCCCGGAAGTACGACGTCAGGTCCGCGACTGGCAGGTCGTCGGGGATGAGGGATAGGGTCGAGGCCGCGGGGAGCCGGGACCCGTGCCGCGAGAGGAGCGACAGCGCCGGCTCTAGGTTCGGCCTGTGCGGTGGCGTCGGCGTCAGGTAGAGCGAGAGCAGAGTGTGGTAGATGGAGGGCGTGGCGTCCGGGTCGTCCGGATCGCCGGTGGTCGTAGTGGTGGTGGGTTCGCCACTGCCGCCGCGGGATACGGGGGGCGAGGCCGTGTCGCCTGTTTTGTAGATGCGGTTGCAGTACCTATGATGGGGTGTGTTAGAGGGATATAGAAAATAGAGATGGATGGATAGTAATAGCGAAGACAAGACAAAACAAGACAATGAACTTACTCTTCCGCCTTAGCATAATCCTGCATCTTGAAGACATATATCTCAAGCGCCTGCTTGTGCTGCCCCATACAGCTGTACACCACAGCAAGGGCTTCGAAGAAAGCCGGATCTAGATGCCATGTTAGCCAATCCGTAAAAGAATCACATCCCCATTTCAAACATAAAAGGAAGAGAGAATAGGCCAAAAGACAACAAGAAGAAAAAGAAAAGTCGAAGACCTACCATCACGAGGAATCAAAGCATAAGCCCTACTAAGGCTAATCTGCCTGCTCTCCCTCAAGAACCTAACCAATTTCGCCATCCTCTCATTCCAGATCTCCGTACCCCTACCTCTACCTCTACCCCTTTCCTTCTCCCCCTCTCTCCCCTTTCTTCCTCCACCACCTCCCTCACCCTCACGCCCATCCCCACGCTCATCCCCACCATCCCCATCCCCAGCATCCCTCAAAAGCCCAACCATCAACTCCACAAACCGATTATGATACTCCGGCGTACCATCCCCCCACTCCGCAATGACATGATCCAGGTAGCGGACCTCGAGCTCGACGTCCAGCTTGCCCAGGTAGTCGAGGACGCGGTCGCGGGGCAGGGTCTCGGCGTTCTCCGTGTCGGCCACGAACACCTGCATGCCGAGGTCCGGGTCGCGCCGGAGCACCCACCGCGCGAACTCCAGCACCAGGTCGATCAGGTCCGGCGGCAGCGACTGCAGGTACGCGACCGTGCGCCGCGGCCCGCGGAGCTGCTCCGGGATCTGCTGCACGTCTACTTGCACCTCGTGGACTCTCTTGTTGTTGACGGGGAGAGGTTTTTGCTGTGCCGCAGGCGGCTTCGTCGTTGTCTTCTTGTTGTTGTCGTCGCTGTTATTATTGTCATCATCGTCTACTGCTGCTGCCGGTGTAACCTTCTCATTCACGACAGGCAGCTGTTCCGAGGCCGCCGTTCCCTCACCACCCGCATCATCCTCACTTTTTTCATTCTCATTCTCAGCCAGTTCTGCACCATCGACGTCCTCCTTCCCCTTCTTCTCCCGAGCTTCCCCAAACCGCCTCAAGATCTCCAACGCCTCGCGGTGGAGGCGCTTCCCGTGGAAGAAGTCGACGATCTCGTTGAAGCGGTTCTTCTCGAGCAGCTTCTCGCGGACGACGTCGGGGTCGCAGAAGTTGGCGATGCGCAGCAGCGAACCGATCAGGCTGGGCTGGCTGAACATGTAGCCGCGGAACAGCGTCGTGTCCACCAGCGTGAACGTCTCGATGAGCTGTTTCGCTAGCTGCTCGTCCGACTCGGACTTCTGCGGCTGCGCGAGGAGGTGGTCGATGGCCTGGCTGTCGTCGATCAAGCTCGAGGAGGATTGCATGGAATCCAAGGTCCGCTGTTTTCGCGGCTTCAGCTTCCCCGTCGTTGGGTCGATCACGCGCTGGAGGCGGGCTCGCGTTCCGGCTAGGTAGCTGTTGAGTTCCCTCACGGCCTTCACTAGGTCGTCACCCTCCAGCGCTTTGCTGTCATTTGATCCTTTCTTAGCCTTAGCTTTAGGCTTGATACTTGCCGCATCTTCGTTATCGGTACTACCTTTTTTGGAAGAGGCAATGGACGCAGCATCGGAGTCCGTCTTGCGACTCCCAATCCAATACCTGGCGAACGCACTAGCTTTCGCCGGTGACGATGCAACATCTGTAATCGTATTGCTGGCACCCGCATCCTTTGCCGGTTTATCCCCGTTTGCCTTTGTCTTCGCCTGCTCCTCCTCCTCATGCTCCTCTTCTTCCGACGTTTCGTCCCTTTCAGGCTCCTCTGACAATTCACCAGCAATTACCCTCGGATACAGTCTCAGAACCCTCTCGGGAGGAGCGTGGACATCATCCTCGTTGAAAAGGTCCAGGCTATCACGAAATCTGCGTTGCCTGAAGAGGGTCTCGGCCTTGCGCATTTTGACTTCACGCAACGTGCCGCTCTTATCCTTAAGCAGCGCGTCCTCGAGCATGTTCAAGACACTGATAGCCTCGTCGAAATTGCCCTGGTCTATGAGTTCCTGGACCTGGGTGTCGTAGTCGGTGGCGTCCATCTTCCAAACCGCACGGTCGCTGCTCACATGAAACCCCTTGGCGGCGTGAACGAGACTGACGGTGGGTGGTGGGAAGTGCATATTCGCAGCACCGGGAAGTTCGATGGTTTGTAACAAGCTAAGGGTATCGGGGTTCCGCACCTCAACAGAGCCCTTGGCCGGATTCTGCAGGGCTAGGAGGTACGGATAGCTATACCCTATGCCCTCGGGTGCTGCCTGCCAGGGAACCTGGCGTTTCTCAATTGGTTTTCCCTCGGCCCCGACATCGATGAACAGGGTATTGATATCGCGGGCCAGCAGCATATGGTCATCAGTTAGGCGGGCAGCCAGCGGCTTAGGCACATAGCCGCCCAAACCCATATAACCCATACTCGCAGCGCCGAACCTGCTTCCCTGTCCGCCACCCACCGCAGCACCAGCGCCCGTGATCTCCCTAGTCTCAGCCGTCGTCACATCCACCAAGACGTACCCGGCGTTCAAGCCACATATGAGCTTAGTAGCGTTGGCCCAGATCACGGTCCGAATGGCCTCGGGGAGCAGAATCTCCGTCACGTCATGGTGAAGCTCGCTCTCGTGCCAGCTCCACAGCAAGAGCCTACGCTTGACGGCAACGGCTAGCCGACTGATGATCTCCGGAATACCCGTGGCGGCATCTTTGACAATGTTGCTAGTCACGGCGAAGCAGGTGGCGTTCTTGGTGCGGGCGAGGGTCTCGTTGAGCTCGTAGGTGCCCAGGTCGTAGAGCGAGATATGGTAGTTGGATAGGGAAATGAGGGTGTTGGCTTCCTTGATGATGGCGAGCTGCTCGATGGACCGCGTGGAGAACTTCTCGACTTCGCGCAGGAGATCGGTGGGTCTAGGCGCCGGACTGGGTTGCGAGTCTGGGTTTGTGGAACTGTCGGGTGGTGGTGAATCTGTCGTATCTGCCCCGTTGCTCGCTGATGGCTGCGATTGTCTCGCGGATATTTCGTTTAAGCGGTATATACGTAAGGAGCCTGAGTTTAAGCCGACGAGGACACGATCACCTAGGATTGTCAAACATCAGCTAGGTCCTTCCCTATATTGTAGAGATCGATACACCTCCCTTTCCACGTAGATACCCACGTAAATAAATAGAAGCTTAACCAGACGAGGGTAAACGTATACATACCATAGGCTAGAATGGTCTCGATCTTAGACTTGTCGCGCTGCTTAAGCTCGATGATGGGTCGAGCCGTGAATGCGGAGAGCATAGTGCCGGCGGGAAAAAGGTTGAGGTTACACAGGCAGCCTAGCCGGAGCTGCTCCGAATCACTCACCACCTAGTTGGTAGTTATCTCGAGAGGTCCGTCATCGACTTTGAGTGTTGCTTTGTCTCTTGGGTATCGTATTTAGTGGAGTCACATGAACCCTCCGGTATGGTATCAGTATCAACGTAGATGTGAACTATATGAGTGCGTGCGTGTGTGCGTACATATATACGAAGTAGGTAGTATCTACGAGATTGAATTAGGTAATAAAGGAAGTAAAGATGAAGAAGATGTCACCGATGCTTCCTTAATTGTCGGTGTTGACATGTACATACTACCTACTGAAAGTATCATAACAACAGAATAGGAATAAGGGTGTAATTGTGGTTATATTCTCTAAATATCTCTTTATTAAGCTAAGTAATAAGGAAACTTATCTAATAACCGAATTACGTAACCCATCCATACTCGGCCAAATTACCCGTAAACGACCATCGCATTAACAAAACGAAAAAAATAAAAATCATAAATTTTTATTAATTATATAATATATATAATTTTTATATTTTATATTAATCTTAAATAATTTTAATAATTTAATATTATTCGAATTTATTATTATTTTTAAAGTTTTATTTTAATTAATTTTATAAAAATTAAAAATTAATAATATTTAATTTATTAATAATCGACGAAAAATCGTAAAGATTTAAATACTTTATAAAAATTATTACGATTTTTTTATATAAAAATAAAAACGAAATCGATTATTTAATATAATAAATATTAATTATAACATTTAATATTAATATAATTTTTTTAATAATTAAAGAATTTATTTTTTTATTAAAATTATTAATTTATTTTTTAATAATTTTAACGATTTTATTTTAATTATAAAAAATAAACGTTTTAATTAATTAAATTTTAATAAAAGAAATTTTAATATTAACGATTTTTTTTTTTTAATATAACGAATTCTTTTTTTATTATAACGAATTTCTTTTTTTATTTTTTAAATTAAATAATAAAATTAATAATATTTTTATTAATTAAATTTAATTTATTTAAATAATTTTTATTAATAATTTTTTATTAATTTACGAATATTTTTTAATTTAATATTTTTTTATATAACGTATTCGTTTAAAGATTTTAATAAATAATTATAAATTTTTCGTAATTAATACGATATTTATAAAATAAAATGTTTAACTTTTTATATTTTATAATAATAAAATCGTTAAATATTTTTTTAATAATTTATTAATTTTTAAAATTTTAACTTTTTTTATATAAAATAATAATATCGTTAATTAACTTTTCGATTTTATTTAATATTTAATTTACGTATAAATTTAACGAAATTATTTAATTTTTATATTTATATATTAAAATATTATTATTTTTAATTAAAATATTAATATTTTTAAATAATTAAAAAATCTTTTTTTTATATTTATTATTTAAAATAATAATATAAATATAAATTTTTTTTATAAATTTTTTTATTTTATTAATTAAATTATTTATATTATCGTTAAATAATAATTTTTTATTATTTAAAAATAATTTCAATTTTAATTTAATAATATAATTATTTAAATTTTATTTTTTTTTTAAAAATTTTTATAATTATAACGTATTAAAATAATTTTTTAAAATAAAAATATTATTTATTATATCGTTAATTTTATTAATTAATTTATTTAAAAACTTTATTTAAATTTAATTTAAATTATTTTATTAATTTTAAACTTAATTATTAAATTTTAATTTTTAATTTAATATTAATTATAATTTATATTTTTTTTAATATTTTAAATTCGTAATAATTTTTAAAGTTTTTATATTAAATTTTAAATATAAATAAAAAATTTTAATAAATATATTTAAAACTTTATATTTAAATAAATCGTTAATAATTATTATTTTTTTAATAAAAAATATTTAAATAACTTTTATATTTTTAAATTTTAAATATAATATATTTAATTATATATATTAATAAATTTTTTAATTTATAAAAAAAAATATATTAAAAAAAATATTATTTTAATATAAAAATAACTTTTTATAAAAACTTATTAAAAATTATATTTATAAATATTATTTTTTATTATAATTTATATAATTATTAATAATTTTAATTATATAAATTATTTAATTAAATTATAATATATAATTATTTAATTTTTATTTAATTATTATTATTTTTTTTTATTTAAATTAAAAATAATTAAATAAAAATTAATATAAATTATTAAATTATTTCGTTTAATTTAAATTTTAAAATCTTAAATCTTTTAAAATTTAATTTAAAAAATACCTTTAATATAATTAATTAAATAATTTTTTTTAAAAAATAATAATTTTTTATTTAAAATTTTAAAATAAATAATATAAAATGTAATTAATTAATTTATATTAAAAATATAAAAAAAATTATCGTTAATTTTTTTTTTAATTAATTTAAAATATTAATATAAATAAAATATAAATTTTAATATATATAATTTTTTTTAATTATTAAATATAATAATAATTTAAATTCGTTTTTCGTTATTTAAATAAATTATATTTATTTTAATAATAAAAATTACGATATTAATTTTCTTTAATTTCGTAAACGTTAATATTATTTTTTTAAAAGATATTTTAAATAATAAAATTATTAAATTAATAAAAATTTTATAAATTTTAATTTTTATAATTTAAATAATTAATATTAATTATTTAAAAATTAAATATTTAAAAAATTAAAAATTAATTATTAAAAAAATAAAATTAAAAACAATTAATTAAAAAAAAAATTTATAAAAAATTAAATTATTAAAAAGATTATTAAAAATAAATTAATTATTAAATAAAATTAATAAAATAAACGCGTTAATAATAATATAAAAAAATATATAATTTTTAAAAAATATTTTTTTATATATTAATTATTTATTTTTTTAAACTTTTTTAATAACTTTAAATAAAAATTAATAAAATAATTATAAAAAAATAATAATAATATAAAAAAATATAATTAAAAAATCTTAATATTTATTATTTCGATTTTTTATTTATTACTTTTATTTTTTAATTAAAAATTATTTTTTAATTTTTTAATTTAAAGTTTAAAATTAACTTTTTTTTTTTATTTAAATACGAAATATTTAAATTCGTCGTTTTTATTAATATTTTTTTTATTCGTTTTATAATTATATTTTTTCGTTAATATATAATATTAAATAAAATATTTTATTTAAAACGTTTAAAATTATTAATATAAACTTTATAAAATTTATTTTTTTTAATAAAATTAATAACTTTTATTAAAATATTAAATATAATTTAATATATTTTTAATAATTCGATTTAAATAAATAATAATTTTAAAGCTTTAAAATCGTCGTTTAAATTAAACTTAAATTTATTTTTTTAAAATTATTATATTCGTTAATTTTAATTTTTAATATATTTTTATATTTAATCTTTTTTTTAATATTTATATATAATACTTAAACCTTAATATATATTTTTATTTATTAAAAATTCTTATATCGTTAATTTATATTTTTTTTATTAATTAATATATCTTTTTTTTTTATTAAATTTATTAATAATAATTATTAAATCGTTATAATTTAAAATCTTAATTATAAATTTTATCTTTTAATTAAATATAATTTATAATAATAATAAATTATAATTTTTTATTATTTATAAATTAATTTTAATAAATATTTTAAATAAAATATTAAATTATTTATTTAATTTTTTATACTTAATATTAAATATTTATTTATATAATTAAATAATAATTAATTTAATTATTTTTTTAATTATTTCGTAAAATTATTTTAAATAAATTAAATTATAAATAAGCTTTAATTTTTAATAATTAAAAAATACTTTAATTAAAAAATATTTAAAATAATTATTATTATTAATATATATTTATTAAAAACATTTAAAAATATTATATAAAGATTTTTAAAATTTAAAAACGTTAAATTAAAATGCTTTATTAATTATTACTTTAAATACAAATCAAATAAAATAATCGATTATTATTAATATATATTTAACTTTATTTACTTTAACGAAAATAAAAAAGCTTATAAAATTTATATTAATTAAATTTTATAACTTTATTAAAATTATTCGTTTTAATTTAATAATTAAAAAAAGTTTCGATTTAATTTCGTTATATATATAATAACGTTAATAATATTTAATAACATTTAAATATTATATAAATTATTAAAAATTATAAATTAAATTTTTTAAAATAATTATTATAATATAATAATTATATTTATCGTATATTTATAAAAGAATTAAATTAATTTTATTAAATAAAATATATTTTATTATATTATTATTACTTTTTAATTAAAATAAAAAGTTATTAATAATATAATATTTAATTACATTTTTAATAAATAAACGTCGTTAATTAATAATAAATTATTTAACGAATTTAAATTTTAAAATTAAATAATAAATTAAATCATTATATTATTTAATTTTTATATATAACTTTATAAATAATTTAAAAATTTATTTAATTTTTATTATATTAATTATAAAATTATTATTATTTAATAATTTAAAAAAAGATAATATATAAATTAATTAAAAATTAAATTAATTAAAAAACTTTTTTTAAATTTATTTTATAATTAATATAATAAAAAAAAGCTTTTTAATATTAAATTTAATAATTAATTAATAAATAAATTCAATTAATTTCGAAAATTCGTTTATAATTTTAATAATTTTAATAATATTTAATTTATAATAAATAATAAATTAATATTTATTTAATTTTTTAATTTAAATAAAAATCTTTTTACGTATATTTACTTTTATATTAAACATTTAAAAAAAGTTTAAATAATTAATATATAATATAATAAAATAAAATAATTTAATTATTATTTATTTACATTTAACGAAACATTTTATAATCTTTAAAGCTTTTTTTTTTAATAATATATTTAATTTTTACGTTTAAAAATTTAAATAAAAAAAATATTAAAATATTAATTAAAGACATTAATATATTTATTATAACGGTTTTTATTTATTAATTAATAAGTTAAAAAAGAATTTTTTTTATTTTTATTAATAATATATTAATCGTTAAATAATATTATTAATTAACATTTAAATTTTTAATAATTCGTTTTTAAATTTTATAATATATAATAATAAATGCTTATTTTTAAGCTTTTTTTTAAAAAAACAATTTTAAAATAACTTTTCGTTATATTAAATTTTTTTTTAAAAAAAGTTTTTTTTTAAATAAATTTAATATAAACGTTTTTAAAAATTTTAATAAAATTTATACGATTAAATATATAAATACGTAAATAAAAAATTAAATAAAGAAATTCTTTTAACTTTTTTTAATTTTTAAAATAATTTTCGATCGAAGATTAATTTTTAAATTAATTTTAATATTTATTTAATAATTAAATTTTTTTTTAAAAAAATTTAAATTTTAAAGTTTTAATTAAATTTATAAATAAAAATTTTTTTTTAAATATTATATTAATAAATATAAAATTTAAATAAAAAAAATAATAATAATAAAGAAAATTAAATATTTTATTAAAATTTTTAACGAAAATATTATAATTATTAATAAATACGTTAAAAAAAATACTTTAATTAAAGTAATAATTTATTAATATAAATAATATCGATTTTTAAATTTTCGTTTTATTAAATAATAATTATTTTTTAAATTTTAAATTATTTAAAATATAATATATATATATTAATTTAATTAGTTTTTATAATATTTAAATATTAAATTATTAATTATTAAAATTAATAAATAAAATTTTAAATTAATTAATTTTTTAAATATTAATTAATTAATATTTATAAAAAACGTTATTTTAATTAAAAATTTTATATTTCTTTTAAAATAAAATATTAAATATATTATTTCGATTATAAATTAATTATTAAAATTTAATTATAACGAAATTAATTAATTTATAATTTTAAACGATTTAACGATTTTTATTTTTCTTTAACGAAAATTAAAAATATATATTTTATTTATTTAACTTTAAATATATAAATTTAATTTTCTTTATTTAAAATTAAACTTTATTAATAAACTTCTTTTTATTAAAAATATATTTAAATTATTTTAATCGAAAAGATTTAATATTTTTATTAATAATAATAAAATATTTAATTAAATTCGTACTTTAAATATCGTTAAACGATTTAATAAAATAATCGTATTAAATATAATATAATCGTTTAATTAAAACTTATTTTTTTAATATATTTATTATTAATTTAATAATAATTTTAAATTTATTAAATTAATCGTTAATTATAAATTAAAAATTATTTAATAAAAATTTTTATTATAATTTTTAATTTATAATTAATCGTTTCGAATTTATTTAAATTATAATTTAAAGTTAAAGAATTATAATAAAAGATTTAATAATAACTTTATAAAAATAAATTTATAATTTTAATTTATATAAATTTAAATTTATATTAATTATACGTAATAATTTTTTTTTATTTTTTAAATAAAGTTTAAAACTTTTTTTAAAGCTTTTATTATATAATATAACATTAAAAATTAATATTTTATTATTAATATTATTTAAAATTAAATTAATTTTATTTTAATTATTAATAATATTTATAAAAAAATATAATAATATAAAAAGTAAATTTATTATTAATTTCGTTTAACGTAAAATTTTCAAATTTTAAACAAAATAATCGAGATTATAATATATAATATAAAAAATAAAAAATAAAGATAAATTATTATTAAAGGAAATTATTAACGTTTTTTTTATTAATAATTTTAATTTTAAATTAAAAAAAATAATTAAAAAAGATTTATTAAATTTATTTTTTAATATATAAAGAAAAAATATTTAAATAAATATTTAAATTTAATTATCGATATTTAAATATAAATTAAAGATTTAATTTATAATTTATAAATTTATTTTTAATAAACTTTATTTAATAAAAATAAATATAATAAAAATAATAATATAACGATTTATTTTCTTTTTTAAATTAAAAAATTAAAAATAAAAAATTAACGATATAAAAAAATTCGAAATAATAATAATAAATTTAATAAATATAATTTATTTTAATTAAGCTTAAATAATAATATTATAAATTATAAAATTATAATTTATAAAAGTTTAATTTTATTTTAAGTTTTCTTTTAATTTTTTAATTAAATTTAACGTTTTCGATTTTATATAATAATATATTTAATAATATTAAATAATTTCTTTATTAACTTATAATAATATTTAATTTTTTTTTTAAAATTTAAATCGTTATTATTTAAAAGATTATTATCTTTTACGTTAAATAACTTCGAATTTATATTTTTTATAAAAATTAATTAAGTTATTTTCTTATAAATCGATTTTTTTTATCGAAATTAAATTAATTATAATCGTAAATTTTATTAAACAAATATAAAATTATTTATTAATTTTAATAAAAATAAAGCATTTAATTTTAAAATTAATATTAACGAAATTTCGTTATAATTAACTTTTATTTAATAATAAATTATAAAACTTATTTATATTTATAATAAAAGCTTTAATTATTAATAAAATTTCATTAATAATAAAAGAAAAAACTATATAATAATTAATTAAAAAAATATTATTATCGATTATTTTTAATTTATATTTCTTTTAAAATTTAAGTTTTTTAAATTTTAATTTAATAATAATATTAAAATTAATTAACTTTAATAAAGATTTATAATTAATAAAATATTTACGTATAAATATATTATTTACTTTTTTATTAATAAATTTAAAAAAGGTTTAATTATTATTATTTTTAACTTAATTAATAAAGTTAAATTTATTTATATTAATATATATATAAATAAAATATAATATAAATATTAAAAAACGATATTTCGATAATATTTTAAGCTTACGTTTTTTTATAAATAACTTAAGCTATTTATTAAATTAAGCTTTTATAATTAAATTTTAATTTAAAAATTATTTTTAAATAATATTTAAAAAAAAAAATTATACGAAATAAATTACTTATATTAATTCGATTTTTAAAGTAATTTTTATATATACGAATCGAAATTATATCGCTTTATTTTTATAATTTTATAATCTTTTTATATATACGAAATTTAATATTTATTAAGCGTTATATAAAATCGCTTATATTTATAAAATTAAAATTAAAAAAATTAATCTTTTTTAATTTAAATAATAATTTATAAAAATTTATAAAATTATATTAAAACTTAATTAATAAATTAAACGAAAAAAATCGTCGATTTAAAATAAGCTTTCGTTAAAATATACCTTTATTTTTATCGATATTTATATATAAAAAAAATATTATAAATTAAGTTTTTTATATAAATTTAATAATAAAAAAAATAATAATTTTTTAATAACATTTAATAATTTTTTATTTAAATTATTTATATATTTATTTAAATTAAAAAGTTTTTATAATCTTTTTTTAATTATATAATTAATTTTTATATTAATAAATTTTAATATTTTTTTAAACTTTAATAACTTTAAAATTAATTTATTACGATTATAAATATTTCGAATTTAACGAATAATTTAAAATAATTAATTTAAATATAAATAATTAAAAAATATATATTTTTTATAATTATAATTATAATATACGAAAATAAAATATATTTTATTTTTATAATTATTAAAATTATATTAAACTTATTAAATAAAAAAAACAATTATACTTTTTTAATTAAAAAAACTTAAACTTTATTAATCGTCGTTTTATTTACTTCGTTAATTAATTTATTACGTTTATATATTTATTAAAAATATTTATATTAAATATATTTATTATAATAATTAATATATTTATTCGTTATATTAAACATTTAAAATAAATATAAATTTAAAAATCTTTAATAATAAAATAATTAAAGTTTATAATTATTAACCTTTTTATATAATTAAAACTATTTTATTTTTTTTTATTTCTTTAATTATTATTTTTAATTTATAAATTATATCTTTAATTATTAATTTAATTTCTTTAATATATTCTTTAACTTTATTAATAAAGTTATTTTCTTAATTTAATATTATTTTATAAAAAATAATAATATTTTTTATATTATAAAATATATAACGTTTATTTATTTTATTAATATCGTTAATTTTATTTTTAACGAATAAACGATTAATAATTTTATTTTATAAAATCTTATTTTTATAATTTTTATTTAAATATATATATTTATATATTTAATTTTAAAACTTTATTAATTAATAATTATTAACTTTTTAAAAAAACTTATTAATTCGCTTTATAAAAGTAAAAAGCTTTTCTTTTAATTAACGTTTAAAATTATTAATTTTTAAAATAAATTTAATATCGTTCGTTTTTATTTAAATAAGAAATTTTTTATTAAAGTTAAATTTTAAGAAATTATATTTTATTTATTTAAATTTAAAGAATTATAAATATTAAAACTTTATATTATCTCGTAAATTATTTTTAAATAAAAAACGAAACTTAATTTTTTTAATTTTTTTTTTATTATAAAGTTTAATTTCTTTATATATAATTTTAAATTATTAATATACTTTTTAAAAAAGTTTTTTAAAAATTTTTTAAATATAAATTAATTTATTTTAATAATAAATAATTTAAAAATTAATAAAATATTATTAAAAATTAATATAAAAGTTAATAAAATTATTAATTCGAAAATTAATTTTAAAAAATTAATAAATTAAATCGTTAATTTAAAAGTAATTAAAATATTTTCGTATTTTTTAATTATTTATATAAACTTTTCGACTTTAATTAAATACTTTAAAATAACGTATAATATTTTAATTAAAATCGTTTTAAATTTAAAATTTATAACGAAAGTTATAATATATATAATAAAAAAAATAATAATTTATAAAATTATTTAAATAATTAATAATTCGATTTATAATAATTAATAATTATAATTTTTTTTAATTAAAAAATAAAAAACATTAAATTATTTTAATAAAAATAAAATAAATAATAATTTAAAATAAATAAATAAAAGTTTTTAAAAGTAATTATATCGATTTAATATATAAATAAAGTAAAAAGTATTATACGAATTTAAAATAATATAAATTAATATTAAAAAAAAAAAACTTAAATTAAAAATTTAATTTTTATTTATAATAAATATATTTTATTTTAAAAAAAAAAATTTTTTTAACTTTTTTTTATTTTTTTAAATCGTAATAATTAAATATATAAATAACTTTTAATTATTATAAAATAATAAATTTTTTAATAAAAAAATAAAAAAATAAATAAATATAATTTTTAATTAATTTAAAATATAAATTAATTTAATTAATTAAAAAAATTATATAAAATTAAAAAATTTAATACGAAAATAAAAACGATAATTTTAATACTTTTTTAAATAATTAAAAAGTAATTAAAATATAAATATTTTATTTAATTTTTAAATAATAAAATAAATTTTTAAAACGATTTATAAAATTTAATTATTTAAATTTTACTTTTATTTATTAATAAAAGTATTATAATAATAAAATAAAAATAAAAATATAATTATAATTATATTCTTTAAATGTTTTTTTGTTAAGCTAAGTATTGGGGAGACCTATCTAATGACCGAATCACGTGACCCACCCATACTACCAATCATAAGGCTTGGCGTCCTGCACGTAGGACGTAGCTAAGCTGGGGCTGACAAGGGTGTGTACCACCAATGACGGCATCAGCTCTAAGTTAGCTGGCAGCGTCAATCTGATAGAAGGTATAGACTACTAGGTAGGCAGTTAATATAACCAAGCATTCATTTAGTTAGCTAGAGAGAGATGAAAATGAATTAAATACTCTCATTGCTTATTTTTTCATATTCAAATCCAAGACAAATACAATAAGACAGTAAGTTGGCAGGTAGGATAAAGTTAGCCTCAGTTAGATGTCACATGCAAGCGATCAACACCCAACCCGGGATTATAAGACAGAATGAAAGTCATGATAGCCTATCTACATCATAAGTCTCCTCTACAGTTTCAAGCCGAGAGCCCACAATCATAACCCCTATTCAGCTTAGAACTGCATTCGAAGCATATAATTAAACATAAACAGATTTCCACAAAGCCCCAGATATTAACATTCAACACACAGTCTATTTACGTCCAAACGCTCTCTATCTATATCGATCCAATATTCACCATACCTAATAAACAATCAACGCAGCCCACCCAAGTAGTTAGGTCAATACCTACATCTTTAGATAGATAGATACCACAACACCAGCCAGCACAGAAAACCAACCAACTGAACCTTAGAAACAGCTATCTAAGATACAGATAGACAGACTCCCATACAATGTAGCCCCCTGATGTATACAGCAGGTATGTACTTTGCAGGCACTCGCAACATCACATCACATGCCCAAAACCCGCATAGCCCCATAGCCCAGCGTAACAACAACAGCAAGGGTGAGAAGACTGGCAGGCACACCCCTACTGATGAAATGCTTGACCTTGAGGTAGCGCTGGCCGGTAGCGTCCTCCTTCATGATGGCGGTCATGTTGGGGAAGCCGCTGGTGGGCAGGCCCATGGCGGCGCTGCACATGAGGGTGGCGGCCATGACCAGCAAGTTGGGGTGGGGCTCCTCCATGCCCTTGCCGATGTCGCTGACGAGGGGCAGGATGATGAGCGCCGCGACCGTGTGGCTGATGAACGTGGCCACGACCAGCGTCAGCGACGCGAAGATGAGCAGCACGGCGTACAGGTCGAGGCCGTCGACCTCGGCCGATATGCCCTCGGCGATCGTGTGCAGGAGCCCGCTCGACTTGACCGCCTTGCCGAGCGAGAGGCCGCCCGCCGCTAGGATGATGATGGTCCAGGGGAAGTTGTTGAAGTCCTCCTTGGTCAGGATCCCGACCCCGAAGAAGATAACGATCGGGATAATGGCGATGACGCCCATGTCGCCGAACGTGTCCTCCAGCTGGTGGGAGGCGCACCAGAGCCCGATGGTCGAGAGGCAGACGATCGATACGAACCATTGCAGGGCGGTGAAGCGCTCCCTTACGGGTCGGATAGGAACGATACTGGTGCCCCTCCCGGGCTGGAAGGTCACGAGCAGAAGGATCCAGATGAGCAGGATCGAGACGATGCCTACGGGGATCACGACGAAAAACCATTGGCCCCAGGTCGGCGCGGGTTCCATGAAGCCCAGTGCCACGACGTTCTGTGGTGATGCGATAGGGGAAAGCATCCCGCCGACATTGGAGGCAAGTGCGATGCCCATGATGACCGCCTTGGACATATTAGAATCCGAGGGGAGATTACGCAGCATAGGCTGTTGTCATGATTAGTTAACAAGAAGTTCAATAATAGGTATGGTATGTTACGGTAATAGGGACATACCTCGATGATAGAGAAGCATAAAACAGGTGCGGCAACGTTGCTAACGAGCATGCTGGCAAATGCAGCCACAAACATGTTCGCAACAATGACCGTCCTAGGCCGCGTGCCCGCCTTGCTAAGAACAAAGGTGGCGATTCTCTTATCTATCTTACATTTCGACAGCGCCGCAGCGATCGTGAACCCACCCAGGAGAAGCATAATGACGGGCGTCCACATGGCCGCAAACACGTAATTAGTAGCTTTTACCGAGTTAAGTCTCTTATGTGGTGGGTCATCGTCCCTGACGATTCTCAGAACGACAATAAGAAAGGGTATCAGCAGAGACGTAACAAATAGAGGTATAGTCTAGCATGGGGGTCAGTCAGTCAGCACATAGCTTGCATATCATGAAGATAAGAATCATCATCTCACCTCTGTAGCCCATAATAAACTGACGAATACCAACATGGCGAAACAGGCTTGCTGCTCTGGCTTTTCCATGATGGGAACATATAAGAGGATGAAGAACATCGCGACGATGGCGAGGAAAGTATATGCGGTAGATCCAAAGAGCCAAGTAGGACAAGTGAAGTGACCGATAGGCGTCTCGATTTCTTTAGTCGGCACGCCTGGAGGTTCATCGCCCTGTAACCTCAGCTTTGCCCCGTCGCTTCTCACGCCTAGCAGGCCCCCACCGACGCTGGCAGCCTCAGCGCGGCGTTCCATGCCGATGAGATCTCTCCAAACAGTATTCCGCTCCCACACGACGTGTTCCCGAAGGTGAGACCGGAGATCTTTCTTGGCCAGGGCCTCGTCACCTTGAGTAACTGCGTCTGCGTAGGCCCCTTCCATTCTCCTTATATACTCCTCAATTTGCCTGATAGTATCGTGCATAAAGGGGTATGAGGTCTCGACAACACTCGCCATGTATTTAGGGCGGAGCTCCCTATCGATGATCTTATCGAACTTTTTGAGGACCTTCCTAAAGCCTGTCTTGTTGAGTTGGACATAGGACTTGAGTTCACACAGCTGGACATAGAGGCTGATGATGCGCTTCTTCACCATAATGCCGGAAGAGAACATGTGGGCTGTCTCGGCGTAATCGTCATAGCCCGTGCTATATCTTCTCAGCGACCTCGTGAAGTCAGTCGACATCATAGATGCCGTGAGATCAGCCGAGGCGTGCATGAGGCTGCGACGTCTTCCTGGACCACCGATGCTAGACCGCCTCTTCTTAGTGAGGGCAGCCGTCTCATCTGCTTCGTCATCGTCATCGTTCTCGTCGTCGCTGTCCTCGACACCATCCTCGGTAGATCGGACGCTTCGAGAGCTCCGGGGACCTGCTGTGTGTTTTAAGGGGGGTTCGGTGACGCTAGGATGTAAGGGAGGCCGCTGGGGTTGTTCGCCATCAGCATCACCATTCTCCTGATAGCGTTGTATATCGCGAAGCAATCCCTCGGTTTCATCGAAGAGCTCCTTTTCTTTAACTCCATAAAATGATGAAACCTTTTCTAGTTCAACATCTAATGCTCTGCTAAAGACGGTTTCAGGGTCCTCCTCACGAAGGAGAGGTCTCGTTTCGACATCGGATGGGCCTGTTTGATGGACGGTTTTCTCGAGTTGGTATATTCTAGACACATAGAGGTATTAGCACCGGAGCACATGGCGTAGTTTTCCGATCGTACAGTCGCTGATATGTAAGGGATAATTGACTAACAGCTTCTTGAGGTTGCTGTAGGCGATATAATGACTGCTCCAGTCGGGAACAGCGTTGAACTGGATGCTGTGAGAGAACTTCATCTCGTCTTGTTCTTCGAGCCACCGACGTTTCTCGTCTCTTCTGGAGTCTCTTCGTTCTTCCTTAGCGATTTGATCTTTTCGAGTTGTTATAACTTCGTAATCATCGAGCTCGTACGATTCGTAGTCCACGCCGACACCTGCAATCGCAACAGCATCTGCACTGGCAACTGCACCTACACCTGTAGCAGCCTTCCCCCCTCTATCCTGCGACTCTACTAGACTCAGTATTCGAGGTGTAGTCGGCTGGGGAGCTGTATGAGCGCGAGGTGAAGCTTCGAGGACAGAGGAGGGATGGGCCTGATACTTTGATGGCCCTATGGTGATTGTGATTCCGACCGACTTTAAATTATGTCCGTCGCGCCTATATGCGGACGTAAATTAATCGAGAGACAAATAAAATAAGATAAGGATCAATCACAAGGTCTCCAAAGTGTAATCAATTAGTACAAGGTATAGTTACTGTCTAAGTCATCTGTCTGTCATTGGGACTGCAGCCAGCCAAGTCAGACAAGCCGAGCAACAGAGTTCAGGCCCGTGCCGAATTGAGTGGACGATAACTGGTCTACGAAGTAGGGCTGGTCTAAGTACCATTAGTCTAAAGTTTTAGTGGATGGTAACATTGAACCTTCAGTTCAGGGTCTTCTTTGGTATTATGTATATGTACTTACTTAGGTAGACTAAGTAGCACCGATGCTACCATAAATGTTCAATACGTATGTAGGGCCTAATTGTACCTTCAATTTCCTGGTTTCTGGTGAATCAACTGACACTTTCATAGACCGCTCTTGACCCTTCAGGTCTCATGATTGACTGGAAGAAACTGAAGATTGTAACCTTTCTATCTTATCGATCAGTAAGATCCCCTAACTATTATCGCAGTATTATAAGTCATAAACAACTATACCACATCTGGACTAGCGCTCTTTGCTAATGCCACGTTGATGTCATTGGCAAGGTTTCTCAAGTGCTTCAGCCACATTTGAAACTAGCAAGTTATGTAAGTCGATTATGCGGCCTAGCGACATCTAACTCCTATTACGTCTAGAACACCTCCCTCTCCGAATCATTCAGTATATGAAATCAGTTTTAGTTGTCCTTTGAGTCTATCACTCCCGGAGGCGAGGGTTCTTCTATTTGAAAAGGTAGATACGGATGAAGTACACCGCCGTTTAGATCCTCCTTCTTACGCTTTTCCTGCCTGAACTCAACCAGGACTGATTCGCTTCGCTTCTCACGAGTTTTGCATAAGAGTGTATGAGAACCAGGAGATTTCGAGCCTCATCATGCACTTATCATGCTTCTTCTCTTAGCTGGCTGTCTTGTTATTTTGAATTATTAGCTATTGTTATTTTACCTTTTTCTTTTCCACATTGACGTGTTGCTTATGATAAATCGATAGTAGTCTTCCCTTCCTCCTTTTTCACTCCCGGCTTTTTCTCCCTCGGTTGTCTATCAACCTTGCTGCTCTCCATCACATCCTTCGTTGGATTTTTCACCGGTTTTCGTTTCTTTCTCGATCCAACACCCCTAGCTTTTTCTGCCCTCTGCCAGTCATATTCTTCGGGACGATAGGGGTACTGGTCATGGACAGCCCGGAGTCTCCCAGCCCTAGTCTTCCATCGGTAATCTTCATTCGCCAACATTCGCACCCACACCTTGTCAGCCTCCTGCGGGTGCTCCTTGTCCCACCAGTCTATTATCTCGTCCATCTCGATAGCATCCACCACTAAGCTCTCCTCCGGCGGTATCATTCTCTCGTTGTCCATGATTTCGCGCTTCAGGTACGGGTGCGGCATGGTCCAGGCACGGCTGAAATCAATCAAGATGCCGGCGCGATAATTCTTGTAATGGATATCGCGCACCCATATGCCAACTTTATGCATCTTGCGCAAGCCATGCACCATCTTCGGTAGAGTCTTGTTCGTGAAGTATGCTGACATATGCCGTACCTGGGATATTTCGATTGAGCAGGGACGTATCTCGATGAGTTCTTTCACAATTGCCCAAACCGGCTCATCCGGGACGGCTTGGGGTCGAACCTTCCAGAACGGATGGAGCATTGTTCCTTCAGTTCATCCAGATGTTTCTCACTCAATTGCATATAACCGTAGCATTTCACGGCCAAGTGTTCTAGCCTCAATTCTTTCAATCGTCCGCATGCCCGGCATTCCGAGTAGAATGGTGCAGTCCAGTATAATGCATCCCTAGGCTTGGCTTCAAGTCCGTGTCGGAGTTTACTCAAGGATTTCGATGGCCGCTTAAACTAGAGCTGAAGGGTTAGGTCCTGTAATAAAGTCCGATACAAAAGCTCACGTACAATCTTCAAAGCATATATCGATCCGTTCAGCGAGGCTTTGAAAACAATGGAGTCCATTCCCTTTCCCAATTCCCGGAGGAAGTCTATATTGACACTTTGAGTAGAGAAAGGATGTAATTTCGGCCCTGGTATGGGTGGGAGCAGTGGCATTGCAGTAGAGACACAGTTTCGAAAAATAGCAGTATGCAGTTCCTAACTCGGATATTTGTAGCTGCATAGAAGTGCCAGAGCATTGAAGGGGCGATTTGTTAGCACTAGTTGGGCAATGATTGCTAGATAAAGACCTAATAACTAAACAGTCTTTAATTTATAGACAAAGAATACTGCTAAATAAATAAAATATGACATACCAGATTCTATACCGCAAAATGCCATGAAATACATAACCGAACGACATAAAACCATATGCATCCACTAGCATATATCCAGTTATATTAGATTATACATCTTGATTGAGCATTCCATCTTGTGTTAAGGTTGTCTAGGAATTCTTACCTCTTCCTGTGGTAGTACAACAAAGAACTGGCTCCATACTATTGTTCTATTTGTAGATATAGACCTAATATAGTACCTACAGTCATATAGTGCACCAGCTCGTACTTATCCCGGAACCTTGAAAGTTCCGCATGTATACCTTAATTTTCTCATTTCTTTCTTGTAGACCGATGTATTTTTAATACCGACTGGTCTGACTGTAGTTCCCTTGGCCTAGGCGCCTTCTTTAACGACTATTCCTTGGGTATAAGAATCGTACCTTCAAGGTCTGGCTTTCATTATAAGAATCCGACCGGGATGAAATTTTGAATAAGTAAATACTTATCCATCTCCTTGATAATATTAAACCTTTAATACAATTATATTTACTTGATAATTTAATTTTATTAAGCCGGTGCAGTAAGCCCAGCCTTATTGGAGCCCAGGAGTTGAAGGATTATGTGATGATCAGGAACATAGCGAAGATGTCACAAGTAGATGATATACAGTAATAAAGTGAAGATAATGGCATTTGTATTGTGCATTTGCGCATGCTGCAGCATCTGACCTACCTGCCAAGCAGGTGGTAGAAGTGATTTTATCTTATACATGAAGACCATTGCAAGCCTGAAGCTTTCGTCCTGTAGGTTATGATTTTCGATATCACGTGATCACTCTGCCAACATGCTACCATTGATCCCTAGGTCATTAATCATTATAAATTAAATTATTTAATTAATACATTTATTTATTTCCATTCTTCGATTACTTCGAAACCAGCATGTAATGAATCTTTTGTAGTATAAAATATTAATCTTTCAGCCACTGCCAGGCCCAGGAAGGTCTCCGACGCTCCACCATCTCCTTCCTCACCCCCCAGAAGCTGCAGCGTGGTACGACTCGGCCCGCGGTGCGCGACTTAGTTTTATAAGCTCTAGAGACAACCGACGTCCTGGACTTTGAGTTCCATCGGCAGGGCATAGTATCGTAGCTCCCAGGAGAGGGTGTTTAAGGAGAGGGTGTTTAAGGAGCCCGAGCCAGGCGAGGTCCGGCGCGGGCTATGACGACAACAGCGCCATCGCGGCGCGGTTAATGGCGGTGGTTAGCCAGTCAAGCTCTACTATCGCGTGCCTGCCACTGTGTTGGAGCGGGAACGTGAAGACACGAGACTGACGTTGGCTGGATCCGCCAGTACAGGTGCACATGGATGGGGAGCCGCGGTCGTTCTACTTTCTCTCTATCGAGTGTAGGCCGCTCGCCGTGCGGCTCGCTCAGGGCCAGAGATCGCGGGACGACGTCTGGGTGCCTTACACGACACGTACACAACTAACTAGTTCATTACCGCTGCACATTGAAATAGACTATATATACTCAAGAAATAAGACATGGTGCTGGGTGGGAAATTGTGCGAAGGACCCTAGCTGGACATTATTAAGCAGTTTCCCCTCATGTTTCTGGTCCCGGTACACCGCCGTGTTTCTCCAAAAGATTAACGATTTCCTCATAGCCCTCTGACTCCGCAATGTCTAGCGCCGTACGCTGCTCGTCGTCCTCTTCATTGATATTGTCCCCATTCTCCGTAATCTTTTGCACCAGAAGTTCCACCATGTCCTGGCACCTCGGTGCACTGCGTACACGAATGCAGGGGATCCATCTGGCATCTTCAAGTTGATGTCGTCAATCTTGCGCAGGAGCTGTCTGAGAACATCGTATCTCTCATGTTCAAGGGCCCATTTTACCGCTTTAGCACCCGCGCTGAGCTGGATTCCGCGATTGACCAGCATTACTACGAGTTCATCCCATCCACACTTGAGTGCCATACTCATCAACTGCGACCCATTCTCTGTTTGGACGTCCACACCTTCCTCAACTAATGTTTTTAGGACTGACTTCCACTGATTTTCTGTTGCGGTCTTCAACAATTCCTGTCCACTTTCGCCCTTTAAGTCGAAGCCTCCATATTTAAGTATATCTTCTGTGACTTTGCGACCGCTCTCTCCTGCAAGACATAAGATCCATCCATCGACATCTTTTTTGTTGACCTTTGCACCGTTATGCAACAGATACTGTATTATACCGATGCTTCTGTTAACCATTGCCAAATGAAGTGCCGTCCGTCCTTCGTTATCCTGGATATTAACATTGCTTCTAGGTATCAGGCGCTGTATTATATCCATGCTTTCGTCCCCCACTGCTAAATGGAATGCCGTCTGTCCTTCGTTATCCCGCATATCAAAGTTTCCACTCTTAGACATTAGGTATTCTACCATGTCGATGTTTCCGTTTGCTACTGCCAAATGGAGCGCCGTCTGTCCTTTGTTATCCCGGATGTGAACGTTTACACCCACAGATATCAGACGCCGTACTATCTCAATGTTTCCATTTACTGCTGCCAAATGGAGTGCCGTCCACCATGATCCCTTGAATTAGGGTTGGCAGGTGTTTGTAGAAGAAACTTGAATACCTCTTCATTGTCATTGTATGAGGCCAGAAGCAAGGCTGTATCGCACAATCTTGTAGTTTCCTTGTCTTGTAGCATACTTTGCACAGTTTCGAGGTCATTCCTATCCACAGCTCGTAGAAACGCCTCAAGTTTTGAAGCCAGTTGATGCCTTGCTAAACTTTCAGGCTTTGTGGATATAGAAGGCTGTGCCTTGAGTATATGAATCGTGTCGATCTTGTTGAATAGCCGACCGAGGGAAATATCCCACCCCAGGGCGCTTATTGGAAACGTGGCGAGCTCCCGTGTTGCTTGCTTGGTATTTGGCTTTCGGAGTGCCACCATATTGCCATCCAGGGTGAGGCAGATGGAAACATAGTCATTCGGAAAATGGTACGAGGGTAGCTTTATCTCGTCGAAGGAGGCACCTGGAATGGTTCAGTATTCCTGCATTACCACCATATCGTCATGACTCACGATTTATGAAATTCTCATTTATAGCTGCGAACTCTGTGCTGGATGGGTCAAAAACGATTGCCATCGTCCTGGACGGCCGCCTGTGCTCTGGTGGCAATGGTATGTCCAGACCCTGTACCCATTTCGGATCGATCTTGTCCTTGGCCTTGAAGGATAAAGGGTCTCTAACAATCTCGCTGTATTCCCCATGAAGCCGATATCGTTCCACGGTTTCTTCAAGATTCTTAATCAAGTTTCCTTGATCTTCCAGGCGTTGTGAGTCGAGATGGCCTGAGATGTAGCCGAGACAGCTCGACGTGTAGCCGAGAAGATCACTGAAATAATCTTCTGGCACATTCGACGACGGTCCTGCAGCCTTGTCCGTGGACAGCGACATCTCTGTCTGTTTTAGTGCGTACGTATTTGGGTGGAAGGTCAAAAAGAAAATTACGGAAATTTCCAAATGATGAGCGGTACTGTCTTGCTCTGAGGATGGTTGGGAGATAACTTATTTCGAATTATTCATCTCCGTCCGCATTCCTAAGGGATTTGTAAATGTCGCACGGATATGGTCACCTGCATTCACACAGCATGGAATGGCCAATGGTAGGTGGGTGATTACTATGTTCATGACGCCATAGTTACACTGCTCTTCATTTCCGGTCGGTAAAATGGCACAGCCTTATTCAGGTCAGGCCAAGGCAGATTTCTTATCGCTACGAGAAGAAGGGAGGTCTCCAAAAGTCACTAGCGACTCTGACAAAGGAATTAATCTGTCGCTCTTATAATTCTGTATACTGTAAGTATAGTCAGTCGAGATGATGAATCGGACTAACTTTTGGTATATGAAATGAGAAGCAACTTATAGACTTGGTAGGTAGTACTGTTTCTTATTTCAGTGCAACTTTCCCCGCATCACTACATTTCTAGGTCAATCGTGCAACAACAGCATCTCTTTACGGTACTACGTTGCAACCATTTCTACAACGTATCAGCCGGTTATTAGGGAAAACAATATTGGTGGCGTATCGTCAAGTGTAACTTGGGTGACGGACTAGACAAAAGGGTTACGGCAGGGCAAGTTTCAGCTGCAATGTAGTATCCCGAAGATCCTACCTAGCCTCCTCAAGTCCAAGGGTGGTCAACCTTATATTTATACATAATCTAACCCTCGAGAACCTCCACATCCCACACAATGTCCCTTGGGACTGTAACACACAATTTGGCTAGCCCGCATCCTCTATAGCCCCATTCTTCAGCCTATTTTTGGATTACTTGTGCTTCATCGAGATATTCAGCTCCAAAGAAACATGGCTCCATCAACCAACAAGCAACCAGGGCCAGCTGAAGATGGCGCCTGGGCGAAAAAGACCATGATTTGTTTTGGTGTGCTTAGTCCGATGAATATCTTCCTTTGTGTGTATCTACTGACTTCATAAAGACGGTGGCGGCATCCGTGGTTATGGATCACTCAAGATTCTCGAAAAGCTAATGCAGTATGTTGAAGAGGAGGAAAGAAAGGCAGACCCATGCGCCGACTCTGAATATGTCCCAGCCCATTATTTTGACTACTTCTTTGGAACGAGTACTGGAGGGTAAGTAACTACCTATATATTTGCTTACTTGCTTATAGAGGTGTTTTATAGACTCATTGCGATCATGCTCGGACGGCTCAGAATGCCAATAGGCGAGTGTCTGTTGAAATATGAAGAGATGGGTGCGAAAATATTCGCAAAGACGCATCGAAGACGGTGGCTTCAGAAATTCCTTGATGTTAAATACTATAAGTGGTCTGCGGATGGGCTCGAGAAGGCTGTTAAGGACCTAGTCAAAGAAAAAACACCTCAGACCCCTAACCTACATGAGCCGGAAGCCAGGACCCAATTCTCAAATATTAAGTCTCCGCCAGATCTATGCAAAGTGTAAGTTACCCTCGCCCTACATATACATAGCTTCAATCATTGATTTATATTCACTAGTGGTGTAGTGTCTTATCAGACGAGGCACTTAACTTCCCGCAGATTCCTCAACTGGAGTCTTAGCCAGAAGGCGCCAACGATTCTTCGCACCTACAGACCATCTTCAGCGAACAACTGTCAATACCCGGAAATCGTCCACAAGATGAGAGATGACAAGGCCGAGATATGGGAGGTATGCCGTGCAACGACAGCAGCACCAACTTACTTCTATCCCCAGCAGATGAAAATATATGAGTTTGGAAACGATAACGACGAGGACTCTGAGGGAAAGGGTGCTGCGTTTTACGTCGATGGCGGATTCGGTACCAATAACCCTACTGAACTCAGCTACAATGAGGTCGGGTCTTACTCCAAGCCGGGAGAGAGCCTAGTTGTTGTCAGCATCGGAACGGGGAAACATAAGAAAGGATTCTCCAGCATGCTCGGCGCCAAGTACAATCAAAGATACAAGACAGATACAGAGAATATTCACAACGCCATGGAGACGAAAATGGAAAGTTCATGAGCCAAGACGTTTGTCAAAAGATCAAAGGAGGGGGCGTGCATCATTTCGAAAGACATCAGTATGGTGACCACGGCGGGCCAAGAGCTGAGGGCAGTAAGCTTGAAGGCATAACCAGCTGTGCTCCAAACCATTACTTAGGGCCTTGGTAAGTGATGATAATGTAAATTAATGAAATATAAAAGTGTATTAAGTATTGTGGGATACTTGGGGATGGCAAAGCAGTGGCTGAGAGCTAGATACCAGGTTAAACGGAGGAATGCGGTGTCAGACGTCACCCAAATAGCTAGATTCCCACCCTAGATATTCCTGACAATACATGAATCTTCCTGAGACCGGTAAAATGACCCCTAACTCTCCACAAGTATGTATGTTTTAAAAGGTTTAGTTTATATGTATAAGTACCTATTTTAAACTTAAACGTTTTAAAGCAACAGCAACTTGCAGACGCCAGCCAATCAGAACCATTACAGCACATGCCTACCTACTACGTAGAGGTAGTAGGTACCAACCACAGATAGCACACAAGGCTCGAAACCCCCCCTCATTCATCATTTAGGCTTCAGCGCCAGCTGCACACAGCAACTCTGTTCAAATCGCATCTCCATTCCACCATTTTCCGGTCACACACACTCTCTCACACGCACACACACACAAGCAACACACATTGCCTATCTCGGTAGACAAGATGCGCCATTTCGCCCCCAACCCGCGAGAGCGCCACAGACTGCATCTCCGGCGCCCCTCCCCATACTCGGAGGCAATGGAGCGAGCGCAGCGACGAGCAGCCATCATCCGGCCCCTAGCGAGCCTTCCCACACCACCCGTGGCCGCGTCCGCCGAGGCCGTCGCAGGACTAGGCCGGCTCGCGGTCCTCCCGAACGAGGGCGTCATGATCGTGCTGCAGCACTGCAGCCTGCAGACGCTGTCCCGCGCTCGGCTCGTCAACAAGGCCTTCGACCTGATGGTGCGGCTCCTGCCCGACTACCGCTACGTCGTCCACACCGTCGGGGGCATCATGCGCCGCGCCCGGCCCAACTACCGCGTCGTCATGGCGAAGCTCGAGGCCATCTTGACCTTCAAGGGATTGCGCCATCTCCTCTTGAGCCACACCTGCGAGAAGTGCGGTCAGGGCGGCGGCTCTTTCAGGCTCGTCAAGGTCAAGGTTCTCTGCGACGAGTGCGTGCGTGGACCACGGCATGAACTGCGGGTTGTTCGATAAGAATGTGAGGGCGTCTTTTTTTCTCCAGACTTGATATCTAGTATATTGTTTTTGGGTGCTAACTTGTGCTTCTAGGACGTTCCAAAATCGTTCCTTTAAAAATGTTCTTCTCTCCCCCCCACTCCTCGAGATACCATGTCCAGATTGCTTTTTTTTAGCGTGTGCGCAGGAAGGAAACTAGGGGCGTACGGAGTTATGGCGGTTGGCTAATAGTCTGTTCTTCGCTTGCATGTTATGATTCACGAGATTTCTATGGCTTTGGGAGGACCCCTGACAAATAGTTGAACACATGTTGAGCCTCAAAGCTGGCTAAGGAGCATACCTCTTCTATATGTATGGTAATCAAAACTCAACTGTATTGTGGCTTCAACCTACCCACAGCTAATAGCTAGCTAGTCTAGCATTTACGAGATATCAACCAGCGATAAACAAGAGCATTATTCACTTGCTGGTGCTATTTAATACGAGGACGATCTAATCACAAAACAACCTCAATCAGGCCTTCGTTCCCCTCGCCTTTCTCATATATACCCGATATCTTCAAGCCACAGCTCTCGATAAGCGCATACCACTCGCGCTTGGTACGTTCTTTTGCAGACACCTGACCCATCATGAAAAGGTCAAGAGACACATGCTGCCAAGCAGCTTTCTCGTCCGCAATAACCTAGTAGTAGAAAGTAGGGTTAGCTAGCTAGCTTGTTTGTTATAGGCTCAGAAAGGATAAGATAGATAGCTAGGCCTGTAGTTAAAGGAGACTGAAGAAAGGGTATTAAGTATTATTCACATACACAATCATTGATCAGAATCCTGGAGTAGCCGGGCTCCATGGCATCCTTGATATGGCCTAGAATTTGGCGACACTGCTCATCCGGCCAATCGTGCATCACGTAGCGCATGAAGTAAGCGCGCGCCCCCTTGACAGGTTGCGGCTTGAAGAAGTCGTGCTCCTGTAGCTCAATAGCATCCGTGCCTACCCCCTTCGCCGTCGCGGCTATAACGTCGGGGATCTCTTGCAGCACAACCTTCCCTGTGTACTGCGGGATTCTCGCTCGGAAATCTTGCAACATCTGACCCGTGCCGCCGCCAATATCGACGAAAGCGGACGACGACGATGATGTGTCGCCGTCGGGTTTCAGGCCTTCGACTAAGCGCTCCTGCACGGGGTACATCTCCATCCAGCTTGGGGTGTGGAGACGGAGCGCGTGGACGTAGCGATGGAAGGCCTGGAACACGTCGGGATGCTCGGATAGCCACGCGAAGGCCGAGCCGCACTTGTTGGCGTGCTGGAACGGTCCGTCTAGTGCGTTTTGCGGGTTGGGGAACCCGTTGCTCTTCAGGTAGGCTGGCATCTGTGCGAAAGACAGCTGCGTGACATCGAAGCTTTGAAATTATGTATTAGTCATTGCTCTAGGTAGATGGGTGATACATATAAAAGCGGTAAAGAAAAACAAACCAAAAAGTAAGACCAGCAGAGAAGTCCGGTTGCGATAGGAGGCGTGTAAGGTCGTTTGGAACGTAGAGGCCTGGCCCTTGCTCGTCAAGCATCTTCATCGAGACGCATGCCCGGGCAATGCGCTTCACGAGCTCCGGAGAGGCAGATGTCGGAGCGGCTAGTTCCTCGTTCGTCTTAGGTCTTCCCTCATCCTGCACAGCTGTTTCGAAGATTTTCAAGTCCACAGCAATGCGCGAGGCAACAGTCCGCGTCGGCTGGGTTAACGACTGGTTAGCTTAACGATTCATACTTAATACGTAATGAAGGGAAGTAGGGAGTTGTATCCGTACCAATGCCCATATATGCCACAAAAGTGACTCAACGGGAGTCTCGGCCGCGGTTACAAGTTCCCTTGCGCTAGCGACCAGTTTCTTGCGTGCCTCTTGATCTCCATTTTTGAACTTGTCGCCATCGGTTACCACCTGGGTAATAGCGCGGGCGATGCTCTCCATTTGGGAGGGAGTCTTGGGGTCTTGGTCAGACATACTGTAGGAGGATTGACACTTGTGAGAGAAAGGGTATAAAAGTGAGCTTAGACTAGGAGATGGAGTGATATCTGGTGTTAGTGGGTGTCGATAAAGAAATGATGCTTAAGGAGTCAAATACTGTAGAAGCAAATAATGTAAAAGCTGACAGGACTGTTTCTCTGGGGTTAGCCAGACATCTCCTGACTAGTTGGTGCGTCAATATTTGCTACCGTTGTGCTTGTCAGGTAATTCCCTTCAGAGAAACTATTTTTCAGTTATGCCAGCTCCTTATATACTAATTGGCAATGGGTGTAGTGTGTGCTAAGGATCGCAGTGTGAGTAGCCTAAAATACCAATCAGTGCATTATCTATGCAGTTGGACGTGGCATAATTCGTTCTGTGCCACTATTTCTCATTTTCAGGTGATGTTGGTAGCCTTTCGGTATGCAACGAAGCAAGGAGCTTTATGGTCTGACAGGTTCTCCAATGATGCTTGTCAATACCACTTTAGTCACGGACTCGCCGTGGTTTACGTCGGAGCGGGGGCTATGCAGCCTGGTGCTGTTGGATCCTTCGCCGTGGTAGTGGTGGTCATTATGAACTCGTCTCGTCAAATCGGACCTCCTTACGTATTATAGGTTGGTGGTATTGTCACTGTCTGGTTATTACATCTCCGCGCCGGCAACTGAGTTTGAATAGTTGGCGGGGGAGGAGGGGGTCATGGGGGGTAAAAGAGGATAGATCAATCCTAATAATTGGCTCCTAGACCATTCCACTTGGTTTTACCTAGTACCCATCCCACATAACCGCGGATTACATGAAATGAGAGGGGAGTTCTCAATGTGATATACATTAGCCCCTCTGAACAATTTTTACCCCCTTTCGCCTTTCGCATTTCCCTCCACCAACTTCTGATTAGTATACACTAGTCTAGAGCCATAGAGAGGATAGCCTAAGACCGTGAAGTAGTTCCTAAATTTGAATTTTAAGTAACAGGACTCCCTCGATTCTGTATTTATCCCCATCCTGGCTTGTTCACATGGCACGGAAAATAGTCAAGAAAGTAGCCACCATCCCACATCCTTAACGCGAATCTCATCCTTCTAAGTTTAGCCGTGCTCACGTGAATTTTATTATACTCTGCCTACCCAAGGGTGTTGATTCCGAAATGCCTCTTCTCCCCTGTTGCCGTTCACATATTCCTCTGTAGTTGTGATATTCTTAGTTAGAAGAACCCCTCGAGGTTGTCTGGTATCCCCTTGTGAACCCCTTAAACTCGGTACCGCTTCTGAGCACGTTATTTTTGTCAAGGCGGTGCCGTTCTCGTCAACTTTGTAATAATAAGACTTCGTATAGACTCCTTGTGCCCGTTTGCCGCTGTGTATATCGGCTGGAGATGGCCTTAGAAAGGGTATCCAAGACCTCAGTGTGGAGATCAATTTAGTTGTGATACCTTCGCCAGTGAATGCTTTCGGGAAAGATGGAACACAGAATACCAGGAAAGTGCAGGCCATCTCGACAATAGCCCAGAGAGAGACCCCGGAAGCTTTGTAAGTAGAATCAGAGGAGAGGGCGTACTCGATAGATGCTTCTAGCCGAGCTATAGCCGCAATACAACAACTTCATGCCTAAGTGTTAGAGCTTATTTCTTGACATACTGCTTCATTTTACTTACAACACTCCTATAGCAAATGCTACAGAGATACCAAACTTCTTTTTAGTAGATATGTGCAAACCCCAGATGATCTTCTGGGGAAGCAGAAGTATGATGATATCGGAGACAAGGTTGATCGCAGTCGCGGATGTTATCAAGGCTTTGCTGTTAATGCACCTGCCCTTGATACTTATATCCCAAATCGCACGATACGGCGTGCAGGCAAGGTTGACAGAAATGATAGCGGCTACATAATATAGGACATTAAAGAGAAGAGCCGCATAGCAAGCCCAGTAGAAGAAGTTTCGAGTACCCCTCGGAACGAAAATTCGTACCCATTCTACCAGAATTGCCGGCTTTGTCACCAACATGGTTGCCGCATAGAGGATATAGCTTACGTGACTTCTCTTCTTCGGTTAGAGGGGTAGTTTTCAAAAGGAAATGGAGTCTAGACGCTCACATATAAGATAGGAGGCAAGTCTCTCAATCGAATATCCCATTGATGGACGTATGTTCCAAGGTAGCTTATCCTCCAGTATGAGCAAGCCAAGAATCCCAAGTAGAAGCCCTTGTTGTGTCATTAGTCCAGGCGACAAATCTCTACAGTATTATTATCCAGTGGTTAGACTTACAAATCCACAAATTGCCAGGACTTATTAATCGGTGATTAGCTGGGTAGCTGATGCAACAGCGGGTGCGAATCATCATATACTTACTATCTTCCACTTTTGCGGCTCTAGTTTTGAATAGCTTGGCATAAGTGCGGATTAGTCCGGCAAGTGTAGATATGCTTAGACACATCGTCACGACCGTCATAGACAACGTGCTGCTATTCGGTGGGTTCTCGAAATTTGAAATAATGCCCTCAGGGGGGTCCAGTGCCGGGCCATTGAGAGCGCTCCCGTCTTCGGCGGGAAGGGGGCGAGAAAGCGACATGCTAGATGTAATAAGAGGATCTATACACTCTCCAGAAGATCATGAGCAGCACGGTTGACTTTTTTCTAAGTGAGAAATCATTTCTCTGGAGAATTGGTAATAGTTCAGCGGCAGATGGCATGGGCAACAAGCTATGTAAGTCATATTTATATACCTGAAGAGGCTATGCTGGCGTAAATTTCCCAGAACAGAGTTTATATGGCACAGGTACATTTGAGAATCATGAATGTAATCTTGAAAGTCTGTCAAACCGTATACTAGTAATCAATAGGCTATCATCGACGTTGTCTTATATTCCAACGCGGATCTTACTAATATACTACTAGGCAGATCGTTAGATCTTGCATGAGCTGAATTCCTAGCGCATATTTGGTAACTCAGGGCTGATCAATTTGATTGCGGCTGGCGGTTAAACATGGGTAGGATCAGCTATTAATAGCTGCACACCGGGTTTGATCGTTGTACTGCTTATACGCTAAGTTGTCGATCCGTAAGCTGTTGGGGGTTATCAGTTCCATACCATATAATGGGCCTAATTGGTTCGACTGCCTTATATTTGTATTGCAACCCGCAGGCTGCTGGCCCCCGACAGTTAAATAGGCTAGATCTATTGCGCCACTATAATATTACGCTTTGCACTGGAGTACAACACTGTCTTTGTGACATCTTTCCATCGTGGTCAATACTACGATGATTCCTGTTTTGGGGGAAGGGACCGGCAGAGAAGCGCTGGTTTGTAGGATCAGTGTACACGTAGATATAGAATCAAGAAGAGGCAAGGCTTACATTTCACTATAACCTATCTCACGTAGGTGCCAAGAAGAAAAAATGATGGTGCAAATCACACATAGGGACAGATGTTCCGAAACATTGAGCCAAAATCCTGGTAAGCATCTCTGTCTAAGACACCAGCACATGGCAACATGCAGTTGATTTATGTACGGCCTTCTGTCTGCTCTAACATAGGCCGAAACCGCTCTCCGCTTTCATGGAGCTTTATGATGTCAAGATAGCCAAACCCCCAAACGAACATTAAGACTTATGTACTACATCGTGTCAATAGGGTTTACGTGCTCTAAAGCAATGAACCAAGTAATTTATCGTCTTACTGGCACTCAGTTATATACCTTGTAAATGTGGCCATTCCCTCTGACAGGAACTGGCTGGTTTAAAAGAGGCATTAGCCATGGACCCTAGGCAATATGTGTTTCAGAGACTTCTATTATGTGTTTGAACACAGGAAGGCTTCATCGTCTTAGTTTCCGTTTTGTTATCCAAGACTGACTTTGACCAACTCATATATGCACGGACTGTCTCAGAAGCAACTCCATTAGTTATGTTCTTTAACCTCTCTGTCCCAAAGAAAGAGCTGGGAAGCTACAGGCCACAGCAATAATGCAAGACAGGATCTTTCATAGTCAACACTGTCCAAAAATATACAAATTTATATAGTACCTATGTTAAGAAGGTATTTCGTTTTCTTTAGGATATAAGGTATCTAACCCTTAAGGTTGTGCTAGAAAAAGGTCTCCAATGTGCATACTTTATATGTGACTTGTTCAAATAGTTGCATAGGTAGTTTAAGGCCTCAGAAGTTTTCAAGACACCATAGGAATCTACCAAACATCTTTGTTGGGTTTAATTCGATGAAAACTGTTGGAATAATAGATAGTTAGCAACTACGCTCAAGATGCCTTGGTCCCTAAGGTGCCCATGAGGTAGGTAAACCCCTGAGAAAACTATGGCGATGTGACGAGATGGTTATTGGCTGTATTTAGCTATATATTTCCTAACCTGGGTTCTAGTATATAACCCAAGCAGGCTAGAGAGAGACCTAGATGTGGCACTCATATGCTGATAGGAATAAATGAAGTGTGCTGTCGCATATCAGAAGATCACCAAAAACACAGCACCAAACCCACAAGCATTGGACAACACCATTATCTTTCCTTATTTGGTAAATGAGGCAGAAGCGAAGGTCTCACTGCGGCCGATATAATGTCAGGAAGGCGCCATCTACCTTAACTGTACATACATACATACATACATACATACATATTATACCATAACATACCATACGTACATACATACCATACCATGCATGCATGCATACATGCAGGCATATATACACCACTCGTTCCTCTAGCTTTTAACTCACCACCATCACAACGACCACGACGGCATTAACAACCTCTACAACGTTAACAACTGCGACAACAATTAACGTTCAGCCGACGAAACCCATTCAATTGATTTGAGATACCCCTTTTAATCTCTCACTACCGAAAATCTATATTCGAAGCTCGAAAGCAGTACGTACAGCCAACACAATACAATATATCCTGATGCCTTCGGCATGAGACGGCATACACGACATGTCCGAAACAGCCTGGGAGGCTGTCTGGTCAACCTACAGGATTATTCGGAGGATATATCCCAGCGCCACGAAGCCGACCGCTCCCTCGCTTGTCCCCCTGGTAGACCTTCCAGCCGTTCGCTCTTTACGGTCTAAGGAAGGCAGCCAATGCAAAAGCGAATTCACTGTTGCAGCATCAAAGGGCAATCGCAATATACAGGCAGCTTTGTTGCAAGTAGCTGGCGCAGTGAAGAAGCAAGAGTGTGTTCGTTGTCGTGGTAACAGGGGACTTTGGGACGCGTGCGTAGCAAAGGGAGGTGAAGGACCATGTGCGAACTGCATATTCAATGGACAGGCAAACAGGTGTCGTGGTGAGAATAACCACTTGTCAGAAGACCTATAATGTTGCCACGCTAATCAATCGTACATATAGTCCCTGATGGTGTCGGACTCCCTAGCCCACCTATGCCTGCTCCTACTACCCCTATTTCGTCGCCTCCCGCTGTGGAACTGCAATCTACAGATGATCATGCAGGATCAACAAGTCTGCAACAGCAAACAAGTCCAAGTATGTGATTCTATGAGATAATTTCACAGTTGTAAGCTAATCAATATCATGAGACTACATAGATCTCACTTCTATTGAAAGCGAAGGCCCTGTGTTGGCACCGTTAAACACCAGAAAGCGGAAGGCCAGCCACGATATTGCAAATGAGTTCGCTCCATTCGAGGTATCGCAATGTACGGACGGAACCATAGGATGGAAGTCAGGCCCAGGAGGTTCTACCATGCAACTATTCTACAGCACTGACATGAAATCTGTCGTGTCAAAAGGCGGTCCAATCGACATCAAAATCGACACAGCGGAGCTTTCGGGCTTTGAGAGAGAAGTCGAGGAAGAGAAGAATGGCAACGGCATCATCACACTGGCGTATAAAAACACTACGCGAAGCTCAATCAAGTTGGTTTTCGACCGCGGCGAAGGCAGCAGGATCGACCTTGGCAAGAAGCAGGCCATAACATTCACTCTCTGGCTCCGAGGATGCGGCGTAAGATATGGCGTTGAAGATAAGACTACCAACTGAGCCCTCTGTGTCACAGCACCATGTGTAGACGGTCTACTATATAAGGCTTTGCAAGATGGTTAGCTAGTTTGCTTTCAGGGATATTTTAGAGAAATGGCTTTATGCAATTAACTGCTATAGAAAGGGTTATTACTCCTGCGGTCTGGTGGCTATTGCTGGAATAGGGGAAGTACAGGCGAGGTAACACGAAATAGAAGAAATTAATGCCAAAATGAACCTATGCAGAAGAGAAAGGTTATCAATATCGAGTATCACGCTTTATGCAAAGTTTAAATAGCAAGGACCAAGTCACCCTTTAAGGTTGGTCGCCTCCTATCACGGCAATAAGTAGAGGACTCGGGCCCACACCGGATTTCTGTAACTACCTCTTAGGTATATAGCAGTGCTACCCGCCCGCCACCTAGCTAGACTTCCTCTTTTCCTTCTGTGTACAACAACAATATACCCATCTAGACCCTATGGTTCATTGGTATCGTAGCACCTCCAAGGTATCACAAAGAGGTGACTCACAAGAGACGAATCATAATTATTTTCAAAAAATAAATTCTTGTCATCCCAAAATAGAGCAAGACGCCGAGAGGCTCATGGATAAGAAGTAACACGAAGGCGATTCTTTGGTGCCCCTGTAGTTGCCGTTATCCAGCCTTTAGGAAACCCAAAGCCACACCACTTAGAAAACCATCCATGGCAGAGTGTCTACTATCTTTATCCAGCAGGGCAGTGTAATAATTTTCCGCAGTAATTCGTCCGCTTGGTGGTTAGTGTCAGTGTCTAGATTACTTAAATGGGTATGCTTAAGAGGAAAGGACTCCTGAATACCTCGTGTGTCTGGTTGAAATATCCGTAAAAGTGGTCATTTCTGTACTAGTGGTTTCACAGCTATTGTTTTTTAGTTAGTTATTATACCCTGAATCATACAGATTATAACTTATGTCCAACCCAGTATACCATGTAGGCGGTTAACAATTGAGCACTGGTGTGCCAATGGCTACTTTACAGATCAACCGTAAATTCAGGGGTAAATATCTCAACAGTTCGGAGCTAGAGAAACTTGCACATTTCGAAAAGGGCTATGGTACGAAATGATATAGCGAAGTATCTCTAGTTAACTGAACGGGATACTATGTTCATTAAATACACATAAGCAAACACTACGGGGTATATAACCTCTTCTTTCAAATACTTAACACAATGTCGATGGTATTATAGGTCAATATTCCGATAGATCTACTTATCTACTCATCTTGAAATTTACATTTCGTTCTATCTGCTAAGGATCAGCAAGGATAACTTTCCCGGCCGTAGCACAAGTAAGGTAGGGGGTAGGGGCAGCATTACTAGTGCCAGCATGTGCGACGAGGCTTCATTTGAAACGATAGCCGCAAGGCTATGTTGTTGCAACTCGCAGCGTCATATTCAAATGAAAGCACTAGTTGCTAAATTTATGACACGGTACCTGTGAGCACTGGTTCGTACTATAACCATCCTCAGAGAGGAAGACGGGCTTGGAGATTTCTGCCTCCCTGTTTAATGGCTCCTCTACGGGCAAGTCGTACTCTAAAGTCATTTTTCGTGAAGTAATTATGCCAATGCTGTCTTTTTTTTCGTTGACTATATGGCATCAATGAGATACCCAGTATTACTTGCAACCAATAATATCTCGTATCACGTAGTTCCCTATTAGATCTACTACATTAAAGGTCCCAAAGTATTACTAAAGTTCAAATACCCTTACAATCTGATTGGTTGAATTCAGCCGGTTTATCCCGTCAATGCAATGGGCTTACATGCCGTTTGCAAAAATGTACCTAATGAATACCTAGGTAGAAGTGGTTATGTCCTTGAATTCTCTAAGTAAGGTAGGCCAACAGCTCCATGTAGGTAGGCCAGCTAAGAGCTGTTTACCTAGGTAGGTAGTTGCATTGGATGTAACCTCTAGAGGATAGGTCTAATCCTACATTCGCGACGCCCCCACACATAATGACAGGGCAGAATAAAGGGAAGCCTGTTAATGGCGGTAGGGTAAGGGTAGCTAGATCTGATAGCTATCTGCCACTAGGTAGAACTTAGATCTAGGTTGTCAGCCGACTCTTCTTACAATAAAACAAGGGATTAAGAGTAGGGGGGGCTCGGTGCTAAAGGCCCCAAAGCATGCATGTGTACCTTGACACAGGCGGGAATCTGTACCTAAGTAAGACGGGTAAATTATTGTAAGTAATACCCCTAGCCAAAGCTTAAAAAGGGCTACTCCTATGTCCAAATTATCAAGCTCGTTGTCGAAACCGCTGAGCTCGTTATTGAAACTGTTAAACTCATTGCCGAAAATGTTAAGCTCGTTGCCGTAACTGTTAAGCTCGTCGCTAACGGTATACGTCAGCGGATTGGCTGACCCGGTCGGGTACCCTTCCCGCTCAGCCGCTACTTGTGGGTTGATGGACTGCCTGGGTGCAATGTATCTCTTCCCCTGCCGCGCCCATGTGCGACACACAGCCATGTTCTGGTCTGGACCGAGGGAACCAAAGTCTACGCCACAATCGCGGAGAGATATATCGTTCAACACGGAGCGTGGGGCATCGCTAACTTCGCGCATCACATCTTCCAATTTGCGGTTGTAGGGCCCTTGGATCATGGAACGGTCCATGGGATGTTCTCCCTTCTGATCTCGGACGGCGTCCACAATACGATACCAATTCTCCTCGGTGTGGATGTTTCCCTCAGTCTTGAGAACATCCCAGAGACCCTTAATCTCCTGGTGGTTGAAGACCGTCACAACTGCCTTCGTAGTTTTGTACTTCGAATCGGAAGAATGGTTCCTCAGGATATGCTCCCTACGGGATGTTAATTGAAATACTATATAGAGTCTCCGAATTCCGAAATAACTGAATAAACGTACTTGATCTTGCTGAAGTCCCATTTCTTAGGAGTGAGACAAGCTGAGGGTGGTTTCGCAGGGTAGCAATCCAAATCTGCTACTGCCGCTAGCACTGGGCACCCCCAATATTGCTTGTCTGACATTGTAAGAGATGGAGTGTTGTGTTGTCGATTTATGGCTAGTTGTCTCGAAAAGAAAAGAACACTCCGCTGTATTGAAGTGAAATTCACGGAACAAAGGGATGGAAGAAGATTTCGTAGAAAAATTGTCCCATTTTGAACGCCCCGTAGCATTGCGCGCGCACGCAGTGCGAGCGAGACATTACCCTTGTCTGTTTTTGAGCTGCATGGGAGAGTAATCGGTCTGTAATGCAGGAAAGGAATCGCAGTGGTATATAGATAATAACATCTTCTCATTGGTAAAGTAATCAAGTGTTTCAAGAACTAGCATAGCCCGGGCAATAGGACATTTCACACACACGTTACCAAGGTTTCAACAGCACCGCCAGTTTCTAGATATCGTTGCAGCGGATAACTCGAGCATGCGGACTTTGGCATATAGTTGACACAGTAGATCCCGCTTTCACCGTCTCCCGCGGGGCTGAATCCGCAGTGAGTGGGTGGAAGCAGACTCGGGCTAAGAACGTAGGAATCTTCAAATTACGATCGGTTAACGAGGGAAAAGGCCGTGAGTGCAAGTGTGTGGGCCCTTCGTTGAGTGGTGTAAACTTGGCTGACAGCCTAGACGGGAAGCGAAGAATCGAGATGCGATCGACGAAGAGAGATCTTACTGGTCCGTTCGGATGAGACTGGTGGTTATCATCACAGGAATGCCTAAGAGGTCCCGTCCTCCCCCTCCGACATTCAGTTCCTAATCAATTGAACTTGACGAGTTCATAAGCCCCTAACTTTCTTCTTGAGGGTTGGCACCACTGACCTATGATTGTGAGCCAATTGCCCCAATCCTGTTCGTGATTGGTCAGTTATCAATCTACTTCCCAATGCACACTTGCAGGAAAGTCATTGAAAGGTACGCCTGCTACTACCACAAACAGAAATTCCGAGTCCTGACTGAAAGAAATAGCCGGAGAAGGGGAGATTTGGAAGCGTCATGTGTGCTTGAGAGCTTCCTTACCGACCAAAACAAGACATCTACTTATCGAAGCCAGGCTGATGATGGGTGAAAATGTGTTAGGGATGAATATCAGGCTAGAGATGCCAAAGAGAAGGCTAGCAGAGATTTCTTGTCGGTTGGGATGGGGACAGGCAACCGGGACTTGAATCTACTTATACGTAGTGCCATCCATGCTCAAAGGTAGAATATGAGGACTTTCTTCTCTCAGAATCTTTTGTCGTTCTCGACGTTTCGGTTGTTTTATGGAAGTCCTAGACCGGGACAATTGACCGCGAGAACGAGGGGATAGGCAATGTCGTGGTCAACAGGAATCTAGATACTGATACCACTGCTGTATATTCTGGGCAAGGCCGTGTAGTGTTGAGGGTAGGCATCCTACCATTTAAAGGGGGGTATGTGAGGCACATAAGTATAACGGAGTCTAATGAGAGATTGGGAAGAACTGTCGATGGCAACGATGGGAAATCGCTTCTTTATAGACGAGACACTTGAGAGATGGAGGTCTGGCAAAGATGCCTGTGGATGGCTTTATATTACCCGCTGCACTCTTGCACTTTCTCATGCATGATCTTCTTCTAATCACCGGCTTTTCAACGCGCTCGATCTCTCTTTCGCCTTCTTATGAATACGGATTTTGACTCCCTCTATTGGACCTGTCAAACCCCGATAACATCCGGCATAGAAATAAGGCGATCGTGAGGCACGATAACATGTTTTAGAGGCAACGAGGCCTTCTTGGTTTTGGAACTTCATTGGTTGGTGTTCTGGTGTCCGGTTACAATTTCCCCCGCCTTGGTTGCCCGGTCCTGAATGCTGCAGAACTGGGTGAGGCTGATTGGTAGAAACCCGACAATTTAGGTTGCTGACATGCACTAATATACATTATGAACTGTTCGGTGAACTGCAACAAGGTGTGAGGTCGCGAACGATCTGATGCTATGCGGCTCATCATGTAGTTATTAGTAATAATACCCTACATTTTTCGAGACCGCGCACCCTTCTACTACTATGGTTAAATATATTATAGCATATTGCCATCTTATCAAGTTTGGCTTCTACGATCTACATCCGTCCCTATGAGCAGCAAGTTACCTTATATAATATCCAGTGGCTGGTAGACGATGACGTAAATACAGATGATGAACACATATTAACCATGTTCTGGAAAAAAGAGGTGTCAACCGGACACTTTGCCAAGGTTACGGCCTTGCTCAAAGGAAAATGAGTCGGCCTGTTGATTTAAGCCGTTAGGTAGCATTCGGGTCATTCCGGTGAGTGGTACACGAGGACGATGATGATATTAGTAGTGATGATGAAGGCATTATTTATTAATCGATATGAATGCAATAATGTTAGTATCTTTTCAACTACGCCTCTTCCCCTTTCCGTCTATTGGTATCCAATACTGATGTCGATGTTGATGATATGATATGATGACGACGACGATGACCCCATCCCAAACTGACTGACTGACTGGTTTCGACACCCCTTTATCCTCGAGATATATCAGGCAGGCAGCGAGAGAGCGAGGGGAGGACAGAAGAAAGGTGAACGTGAAACGGAATCGAATCGAAGGATTGACATAAATCCAATGCAGTGAGTGGCCTTTCTAAAATGCTGGCTGGTTCATGACGCTGATGTGGATGATGCAACAAGAAAAGCCCCAGCTGCTCCCCCCCCAAATGAATAATCCATGTTATGTAAGACGGGCGACGGAGCACAAGTGAAAAGGGAAAACCCAAGAAAAAGACCAAGGTGGAAGAAGAAAAAAAGAAGAAAAAGTGGAAGTCCCACCAGCCTGTCCGACCCCAACTCCATCCGTACCTAGACAAGCAAACAAACACCAAAAACCCCCCAAAAATGCTTTTGATCCTGGCCCTCTCCCGTCAAGTAGGCAAGAAATCACGTCAGCCATCCATCCTCCACGAGGAGTACGATGGATCAATCAATCAATCCATCGGCCAACATGTATTTCATCATCATCTCATCCATCTAGGGACAATTCCAATAACCCTCCTCAACATCCCTCTCGCGATCCCTTTCCCTCTCCCTCTCCCTCGCCCAATCTCTCTCGGTCACCGTCATCGTCGTAGCTGGGGAAACTTCACCATCAGGATACTAGCTCTGATTGACGTTCCCAACATACCCATGACTACTGGACCTAATACTCCCCGGCGCGGCATGCTCCACCGTGCCGCGACCCCTCGCCACATCGTGCGCATCCATCATCTGAAAGTTATCGGAGAACGGATCGCCCCGACCGCCGCCGACTTGCTGCTCGTAGAACCCGCCCCCCAAGCGCGGCGACACCTCGCCCAGGCTCTTAGACCGGCGCGGGGAGCGCATCGGGGACCTCGGCCCGGCCGACACCGACATCGACGACGACGATGATGACGTACCGGGGGTGTCCCGGAACTGCTGGGTCCCGTCGTCGGGGGACATGGCGCGGACGAGCGCCCACACGACACCCATCAGGACGACCAGGAAGTAGACGAGCAGCAGCGCCGTCGAGATGAGCGCCTCCTGGATGATGTTGTTGCGCAGCCAGTTCGTGACGTGCAGCACCGCGTCCGTGACCTCGTCGGCGGTGCCGCTCCCGGGCGCGGCGAGGAAGCTGCGGACCTCGGAGTCGCCCGAGATGGACTCCTTGGCGCCGACGGAGTAGATGTCCTCGGGGAAGCGGGGCATGTCGACGTGGGCGTGGTCGTGGATCCAGGTGAGGCCCTTCTGGACGGTCTCGATCTTGATCCCGAAGACGCAGTGGATGACGCCGGCGGCGGCCTCCTTGAACGGCGTGTCCCCGAAGACCTTGGTCAGCCCCTCGTCCATGGTCTCCATGAAGGCGTTGATGGTGTCGTTCACGGCCGTGGTGGCCGTGGTGACGTGGCCCAGCACGTCGTCGTTGATGTCGTGGCTGAACCCGTCGATGACGCCGTTCGCGTCGTCCGACCACTTCTTCGACACGTTCCCCAGGCTGTACACCACTTCGTCGGCGAACTCGCCCACTTGCTCCGACAGCGCGGGCACCTGCTTCTCGATGGCGCGCAGCAGGACGCCCTGGCACGCGCAGGAGAAGAACCCCGCCACCGCGAGCGACAGCACGAACAGGGCCGGGAGCGACGTCGCGTACGCGACGCACCACCGCACCAGGACGCGCTTCTTCTTCGAGAGGTTCTTGGCGCCCCAGCGCTGGCTCGCCGCGATGCCGGCCCGCGCCGTCCGCGGCCGCGAGTACATGTACGCGAGGTCGAGGTTGTCGTACTGGTGGGCGGCGAAGAGCTGCGCGTGGCGGGCCTGGCGGTCCCAGCGAAGCTTCTCCCAGTAGGCCATGGGGACGCAGGCGAGGAGGGCGAGCAGGGCCAGCACGACGATGGCGACGATCTTGGCCTTGCGCGCCGTCTCGTACAGGGTCTCGAAGAAGTCGGCGATGGCGGAGTTCTCCGAGCAGAAGGAGAGCGCCTCGCGCTGGGCCACGGGGAACACGCCCTTGTCGAAGGACCAGTTCCCGTAGGACGCGTCGAGCGCGTCGCGCACCATCTTGAAGGGGATCCCGATCGTCTCGTCCGTCTTGTTGCGCACCTCGTCGAAGGTCGGGAGGTCGTGCTCGAGCTTGGTGATGCTCGCTACGAAGCCGCTGCTGTCGATGTTGACGTCCTTGATCTTCTCGAAGAAGTCGTTCAGCGGCTTCTTGATGTCCGGTTTGTCCGGGATGTCGATGCGGGGGAGGAGCGTGACGGCCGACGCAGGCGGGAGGTCGCGCACCCGCAGGACGGTCATGGTGGGTGTGGATATCGGCGGCGGCGATGATGATAATGATAATGATAATGAGGATGGCGGCAACGGCGGCAACGACTCGATTAGAGGGGGAAAGTCGCGGTCGAAAAGACCACCGATTCCACCTACGATCTTGTCCCCCGCGTCCTTGCCAGCATCGACGACAGTATCGCCCGCGTTGGCGACGCTCTCGATGGTGTCCCACCCGCTGTCGATGACCTTCTGTATGCCGTCGGTGGTGGACATGAGGCCGTCGGCGAAGCCGTCGATGGCCTTGTTCATGGCGTCGGTGGTCTTCTCTACCACCTCGGCCGTGGCGTTCAGCGCGCCGTGGATCGCCAGCGCCGCCAGGCACATGTACGTGTCGGTCATCATGTGGAGGAAGAAGAGGATCAGCTGCTCGACGCTGGTGATGATCATCCCGAGCACGGTGATCAGGGCCTGCACGGAGCTGGTGATGCCGTCGGCCACGAGGCTGTTGACCCCCCGCGACAGGTAGTGCGGCATCGAGGCCATGGCGCTGCCCGTGTCCTCCACCTTCTTACACGCCGACATGGCCTTCTCCTTGGAGTCGTCGAGCCCGTTCTGGAGACTGCCGGCCGTTAGGAGGAAGTGGACGAGGACTAGCAGGAGTAGGACGGTCCATCGGTTGAACCAGATCTGCGAGAGTCTTGCCCGAAGTCCCAGATAGGGAGTGATCTCGTTGTTGCCGGGGAGTCGTGATGATGAGGGGGCTGAGGGCGGGTTCGGCTCTCCCTGCTTCTCCCACGAACTGATGTTCAGTGTTGGTGGGATAGGCGGGATGCCTCTCTTTTCAGAGAGTGACATAGCCAAGACGTAATCCTGTATTTCCCTGGTTTTGTTTTATTTTGTTTTGTTTTCGTTTTCGTCTTCGGTGGCGTATCTCAACGTGGTGGTGGGTATGTTGGTGTAGTCATATGCATGTATACGTACGTACGTAGCAATTGTGTGTAGAATCTTGAATGAATGAATGAATGAATGAGCGAGCAGGTATGTAAGGGGATCCGGAATTCGCTCAGCGAAATGGAAGGACTTTGTATGCAAAGATGCAATAATGTGTTTGTTGGAATGAATGAGAAGCAAGAGAGTCAACCTCAAAGAAACAATTACGAGTTGGGAGTGATTTGAAGGTAGGCGTGAAAGTAGACCGTTATCCATATGAACAATGAAGGAAAGAAATTGCAACAATGATTCACCTCCATTGACCTATTGTCTCCCCCTAACTATGACTCCCATCTCATGCAACACATAATAATAAGGAAATGGTAGAATGTAGTTGAGTTGTTCACCTGAGAAACTTTGAATTCTTAAGGAATCAAATCACAAGCGGGCGTGGTATATAATAAAGGACATTTGAGGACATCGTATGTAGGACGATACCCAGCCATCCCCTGCACTTCCTCATGACTGCGGTCGGTACCACCCAAGACGAACTTTTAACCGAACCCATGGAGGGTCAGTCATATGACCAGCAGTGACTAGGCGGCTCTGACATACCTACCATAGGAATAGAAAAAAAACTCTTTGTTTCGACTTCTCGATGCGAGCAGGGTCTGGTGTTCTTTGTTCCCCCTTGGAAGGTTGTCCTCGGGTATCTGTGGGGAATTTTGGCTGTTTTAAGCGCCGTTAGAGCCATCCCCGTCCACTCGATCTCCTTTGTCCGGGATATGCGCACCACTGCCTTACCTCACTAAGTAGACCAGCTTTCGGTGAAATGGGGCTAAATACACACTTAAGGTAGCGGCGTATATTAAAAATAACCGCGTTGAAATTTGCGGAAGGTGTTTAGCACTTACAATACGAAGGCGCTTCATTGGCCCTAGAAAGCTTGTGTCTTGAGCGGTTTACTAAGTAATCATCTCATTAACAAACGAAAGGTCAGACACATGAAAACTCATTAATGAGAATTAATTTAAATTTAGTTGATATTGAATACACTTATGTTCATGAAAATGCTCAAACATATATGATTGACTGACGGGAATATGTGATGAAGTTGGCAACCTACATAAGAGTAAAAGAAAAAAAGACGATGTTATGCTTAATGTCAACCCGCCCTAATACCCCGCGGCCAATTAGTGCATTAGCCTCTTGTTTATTTGAGAAATTCAAAACATAATTAGCTAATTTAATTATATACATACAATGTATGTATATAAGTAGTTACCAGTACAGACCAAAATGATTGCGTAGATTATTGCCGCCAGGCTTTGCAGATTGCAGATTGCAGATATTATAATATTTAATTCAAAATGCGAATCGTTTTAAAACCTGGTGTAGACCATTTACAAGCATTATAGCTATCGCCAACATTGTCGATTCGTTTATTTCAATATCTTCCCATATTTACATCATTAAAGACTAAAGGGGTTGGTTTGCAGATTAGGTACTACATCCATACATACATAGTGGACCTTATGTAAGTATGTAGGTAACTATTCCGAGGACCAGTTTAAAAGACCGTTGAGACCCAGTGCTGATGATTGGCCATGCCGCGCCTAATTGGCTCCTTCCGATGGCGGCTCTCCTATTAAGCGCCGGCATTTTACAGCCAGTCGAGCCAGGATTCAATCTATATCGAACGGCTTTTTTATCCTGTAAGGGTAGCTACATGCATGGCCTTTGGCGCCCGGGCAACATCGGTTCTCACTTTGAGCCAGGTGAGACTCAGCCGTAGTGTTAAATGCCCCTCCATACTTTGCAACGCAGAAACATATTTGCTGATCATAACCTCCCCGAACGAGATGCCCCTCTCACTCCCCTCCGAATTTTCTACGAACTATAGCACACCATGGTGTTAGTCCCTGCACTTGACATCCGCAAGACGGCATAAAAGGTCAAGTCTGGTCGCAGGTGTGGACCCCATGGAGCCCTATCTACGCCGCAGACGGGCGTACAGAGACTTCAATGACTACCGCGGTTGCATGGCCAGCTTTTGGGACCGTTGGCCGGTAGGATCATACCTAGCCCAGTAGAGAATGCTACCTGATAGCTTAAATCTATAAAGCCGAGTTGCTCATGTTTCAACCAGTTCCGCCCAAACACCAAAACTGCAGGCTTGGCAAAACAGTTGGTCGATATAACACATCTTTTTCTAGGACATGATCATGTGTTCATTATTTCTATTACTACCATTGCCATACATCATTCTCGTTGTTTAGAACATACACACGATATCGAAAAGGTTTTCCGAGATTGTATGCACTCTAGCTCACGGACCTCCTAGGAGATAGATACTACTCGGCGCGCTCAGAATGTCCTTGTCTTCTAAGATAACATAAGAAGAATCTCATTCCACCCAACAATAACACATGCCTTGAGACATGGTAACGATTGCTGACTTGTTCATGAAGAGGTAGATTGTGGAATCAGTGCTTGCCACATGGAAAGTTGTTGCCCAATTACCGAGGTGCAGGTGGGATGTGATGCCTGAAGCCCAACTTCTGCGATTGGACACAACCATCGCACGATACAAAAGAATGTTCTAGTAATTTAAGATTCACTAACAAATAAACATAATATGACGTAAGTAGCTATTTAAAGCTATGATGATGACTCCTAGATATAAGATGTAAGCTGGTATATTATATTTGCCATATTCGTCTTGACGTAGGAATGCTTCATGGGTTTCCAGAAAGCTGTTGTTTGAATTGTGAAAGCAGTTGGAACAAGTTCTAAGTAGCTTACGTGATTACTATAAGGAACTTTCGGGCAACAATCTCCCTTAACTAACGATTGGCTATAACGGTAGCAGTGCAGACGCTTGAAGGTGTCTGCAAGTGGCCAGCCAATTGCAAGCCATCACATGATGGATTGGCTGCAGGTACTCGATTGTTGGATTTCATGGATTGCTCGCGACCATCACACCTTGCTGCAGTGCAGTTCACCGAATCAGGTGTATAAAGGTACGCATATCAGCTCCCGAACTTACCAATCAGTCCTCATGGCCCCCCAGGGCGTCCAGGTCTAACTAAGCAGTCAGAGCGGGGCAAGCCGCAATGGAACACTACTTCTAACCAATAGAAGCCCCAATTACTCCTACAGCGAGGAGTTAGAAGGAGCTCATTGACACTCAACGCCGTATGATGCCTCATGACCAGATACTCCTCATCGGATCTGACAGCGAGAGTTGAAACGCTTGGTCTTCCTCAAAAAGATCTGAAGGGCAGCCGTACTTGCCGACCCGACGTAGGCTTAGGGCTAGGCTAGCACGGGTAGCATCGGGGATATTGAAATCTTCCTATGGTAGGCTGGGTTGGTCAGACCAGGTCAGACCTTTATCATTCATCACATACCTACTCAAGATCCCTCTCCGTTATCTATCGTGATAAAGAGATCATTTCTCGCCCATAATTACGCGTTTCACCTCAATTCCTCTTTTCAATTCAATACTCCCACCATCCCTCCCAGGCAATCCTTTTGGTCCGCATATGCACATAATACCCTCAAAACCTCAAGGTCTAAGCATCGTTGCAGAGGTATCGGCGTCCTGGCTCCTGGGGATTGATATGATGTCATCTCTTGACTACTATGTTACCTGCGGTTTCGTTCTTCGGGGTAGATCGGGGCAATTAAGTTAATAATTTTCAATTATAACTCACATCAAACATTCGCCCATTGAGAATAAAAAGGGGGCCTGTTCCATCTAGCAATATATGTTTGACTATACTGTCTGTCTATCGATGACGATAGGACACCGCGAATAGGTAAATGGATTCGATTCTCGATCGTCTCTACCCCTCCCAAAAGGCAAGAAACCTCACATGACGTCCTCTTCGGCTCCTCCTGCCTGGTATCAATCCTCGGCGCATTCTCATCCACTAGCAATCTAGCTTCGACAGACGTCTTGGTTTCGTCGGTAAGGAAGTTGTGAAGCAAAAGTGATGTGTCAACACATCTTTGTTCATTGTTTCTTTTAGCTGAAGCTTGTGATACTTCATTTATTTATTACAATGATACGACTACCTTTCAACTACCTCATCCTCCAGGACAGCCATTTGTAGTAATTGATTAGCAGCTTACTGATAACGAATAAGACGATAGCACGCAACGATAGTCGATCATTAACCCCCCACCAGACGGGATGTTGGATTCGGTGTCGAAAAGGAACCGGCAAGAACAACGTGCCAACAGTGTTTATAGACACGCCCAGGATGACCACCTATAACTAATAAAAACAGGCCAGTTAGGGTTCTCCCAAAATCGCAAAGCGACTCTTTACACTTTAGCATTTACCTAAGTTGTCGGTAATGTATACCCAACCGGCCCACATTCGCCGTCCCGACACGTTTCCTGCCATTGGTTGGTCGGTCGTTTTCCTGAAGTCAGTGGCGGTCTTGGTCTTAAGCTGTTCTGGCCATCGATTACACCAGGAGCAATGCGGAGGGATCCAAAAAAGAAGCCGTAGCGCCGTGAATGAAAAGACGGAGGGACGTATCATTCCGAGCGGGGCATTCCGGTCTTTGGGTCGCTCACTGCAGAAGTCTTTAGAAATCGGCGGCACGCGTAGCGATGGTTGTTGATATGTGAATGGATCTGGCGCTCGGGTCGTGTTAGGCCTCAACATGCTGGAAACACCAATGGAAGCGAATCGCCAACACGATCTTTAGGCTCACTAGAAACCACTTCTCTCCCTTATGCAGGTCAATGATAAACGGTAGCTACTCGCATTGCGCCCAGCGCAATGCTCGTGGGTCATTCAAAATGGATCGGCTTTCTAAACTACCTTGCTTCAAATCCATCCTCCGGATCTAACTTTAGAAGGTGGTTGCCATCCTTTCCCTTCCTTTTATTTTCTAGAAAACAGCTTCAAACTACAGTAGCTAGGTAGTACGATACTTAATACTTAGCTATCTTTGATGTCTCTTTGATGTCAGAAAAACGTTACTGGGCATGCCCAGTGCTGCCGGGTATGATATCTTGGCCCGAAACCCCGCCAAAGGCTTGTATTACACACAAGGAACAACCGTTTAGCAAGCTCAGGTGCGTTCGCGTGTGCTAGAGATAGGAGACTTCTGTACATATCTAGCAATTTGAAAGTAACACCGTGCAGGGAACACCTCCAGAGATGCCACTCGCACGATTCTACCCACAAAACCAGCAAGGCGGTCGTTCCTGTCTTCACCCATCAGCAGATAAAGGCGCTATTTGAAAGACTCAAGGTTGAGGTGTATATATCCGTCGAGGATAAGTGGTACGAGATCGTTGACACCGTCCGCAGTCTGCAAGGCGGCATTCCTGTCGATCGTTCCAAGATCCAAGGTCCCTACAACCCCGATTCGGAGGAGATCAAGCGGGAAGTGGTAGAGGCGTCGGCTCAGTTGGATCAAGTTTCGCGCCGAGATTACGAGAAGGAGCTCAGGCTCCTCAGCCCGGAGCAGTACATAGCCGTTTGCCAGACGTGGGTGCGACAAGGAAAGCGATACATTGAGCCATCGCCAGTCTTATCAACCGCCTGGCAAACATCCCCTAGCCAGCCGGATTTCAATTCAGTCACCTATCCGCCACCAACCGAGTTACAAAACGCCTCGGATGACAGCGATATCGTGAGGTTGTTGACTTTGACCCGATCACACCCAGCCCCCCTTAATAATAATAATAACCCCCGCGAAGTGGGGCCGAGGGGTCGACAATAGCACGTGACAACCTACATGTATACCAAGTAGGCAAGCATCCTTAGAACTTCACCCTTCCTGATTTGATCGCTATTGGATATGCTTGCGACTTAAGCAGAGAAGAAGCTTTTATCGATACAGCGATGATGGTATCCCACAGAGTTGGATCTTTTATACATGGGGCGCTGGGCTTATTTTCTTAGATGACACCACGCTAGGACCTTGTTAGGACTTCTAGACGTCGACCAACACACACACATGCATAAAGATTTTACTCATCACCCCCACCAAAGAGCATTCCTGGGGGTTAACGACAGAGGTTTGGACCGTGGCGCGAGATTGATCTAGAAAGGCACGCTTTCCACTTAACTAGATATATATACCCGTAACTAAAACCTTTTAACGAGAAGAAAAGAAAAAGAAAGAAAAAAAAGAAGGGTCACCAAAAGTTGCCCCACGTTTTTCTTGGTGATATCATGCACTGCTATCATGTTCGACGACTCTGATGCCTACGTATATACGGTGTAAGATAGACAGCCGACAGGACAGCTCACTACATAGAGTCTAGATAGATAGTCCTAGGTGGAGTCTGCTGATGCAGGAACGCTGCGGGTTGCGGGGTATTACTATACCAACATTTTCTTAGGGGTACAGCATCCGACATGTGTTATTGGATGAAGTCCGGTACGGCTCTACATCTCAAATCCCATATACGTAATTCGAGGTAGTTAGATGTAGACGAATTGTAACCCGTGAGGATAATGCCACAATGCCAGCACCTCGATGCAATAGTGCAGGGGAGATATTGCATAGCGAAGCTTCCAGGCTGGCTGATCAAATGCATAGTGACGCCTATCATAGGGTCAGTGACATGTGGCCGGTACGTAGTTACAGGTGGACAAGCTGACAGGCAAGTTGGACCTATAGAATGCCATTAAGCTGTAGGTAATAACTGAGCTGGACAACTATATGATACGTAGCCGTTCGCCCTGCCACGCTTCAGCAAAGAACATGAAATTTTTAGCCAACAGCATCTCTCGGTCACAAGCAACTAAAAGGGGCTACCATAAAATTAGGCGGACGACATTGGCACAGCATTATCCACCAGATACTAGGTAGCTATGTACTTACTCTAGAATATGTGGCTTTTATACGCGGAGGAGCCATTGGACAGAGAACCAGGGCTTCTTACGCTTGTCTCTTATGGTAGGAACTGCTGCACGCCCATCTGCCACGTCACGGCTCGATGCGAGAACACAACACGCGCATGTTAATGGATAATTCCGCAAAAGAAAAGGAAACTAAAAATAAAAATAAAAATAAAAATAAAAATAAAAATAAGATAAAGATAAATCAAACAATTGAACTTTTTAGGCCGAAGTATGTTCACAGAACATTTCTCATAACATGAAGCCCTCTAATCACACGACATCGTAACATATGCCCTGCTGTAAAGGAAGTGCAAGGGTTCTACCGACTACCTAGTACAACGATCCCGCCACGAAGAACCGCAGGCGCGATCCCGCTGCTTCGAAACGTGCTTTTAACTAATACCGGGTACCTAGGTAGGTATCAAGCTGAGCGCCTACCGAACAAGCCTCCTCCTCCAGGTCGAGGGCCAGGGAGCCGGCTACATAGTGCGATGCCTCCTCGATACCCCCGAGTTCTCGCGATGGACTTCGATACGGAGGCCGTTCCTCGGGTTGGAGAGAAACGAACGGGGAAACCGCTATGCGTGGATCACGGGTATCTCGTGCAGGTTGTAACTCTGGGGATCGTAGGCGTAAGAGCGGTTAAGTGGCTTGATGTAGTCACGGATTAGCAAGAAGAAAGCATTGACTTACGACATGCAGTGCGAATATGAGGCAATACCACTGCAGGCAAGGGACGGCAAATATGACGGAGCCGCCCTAGAGTACCATGCTACTCGCGCAGGATATGCTAACTAATTCCATCATCGTGGGTAAATGAATAGGGGGGATGTTGAGAAAGACAGCAAGGGGAAATGGCAACTAGTTAACAGATTGCTTTACCTACTGAGTGGTGGTAATGGTGGACTCGTCATCAAACTTGAGCTTGGGGGCAACAATGGTAAGGCGTGGGTGCAAGGGGAACTAGAAGCTCATGATATGGAGATGAAATGGACCTAGAAATTCTAGAGAGCACGGGGTGGTAGAAGTGTTGTCGCAAGATACTTTTAAGTGCTTGCCTACCTGCTAAGATAGACGGTTTGATAGACGGCGGATACCGAACATGTATGAATAATACTTAAGAAGACAAAATCCGTAAATGATAGTGATGGCTTCCTGGGTGTTGATCAGCGTGACTTGGAGTGGCCTTTTCGTAGTAGTTACGATCTTGTGCTCTAAGTCCCGTGTGGGCGAGGTTGGCTAAAGTTGTTTTTATGTTTGTCATGTTGAGATTTATACTCCTTCGCGGTCACGGTGTAATGTAGGATTTCAACATATAATGTTACTGCTTAAAACCGAAGAATAGCGCCCTAAGATTAAAGCCATTCACACTTCATGTGATTAGCCGCGTTTATATTGAGATGTAACGAACTGAATATAAGCTGTGCAACTGCTAGAACTAAGATTGCTTCAGGGTTGTGTTTAACATCAGCATGCGTATGCATAGCTTCAAGAAGAACTTGTGAATATCAAGTATGTAGGTATACATTTCGCTATACATGGCTACTATGAAAGCAAGCAATTCAACGCTGGGTATCTACCTAGCCATTATGACCCCCCTGTCGTCTTTGGTCGGCACCCGCTTCCACAATTTCTTCATGCTACCTACTAATAACATAAGTACGCTAGGTATTCACGAAGACATTTGAGAAGACGAACGCTCCTGCCGCCGAAGGTGGAGAGTAACCGCATCACCAAATCGCAATGTAGCCTTCTGGACGAGTTCGGGTTCAGGTTGGGGTTGGGATCTGCGATGATGGTCATTCTTCAGATGAAAAGCGAGCATACGCACCCGATCTACACCCGACCTCTGCACATCATCTCCGCCATCATCATCATCACGAGCCTTGACATCCTAGCCAGGGCTCCTGCATTCGCTCTCCACCTCAGCAGCACGGAAAGCAGCCGAAGACGCGCCCGCGATGCCGTGAGCTACAGCCCTGTCCCATGACGCGTCGATCTCCCATCCATTACATGCCCGTTCCCAATTCTGATTCTGGTCCCAAGGCAACGACGGCGCATCGTTCTACCGCGCCGTCACGCCGGGGAAGCTCCGCGTACTCAGGAACATGCCCTTCACGCTGCGGATGGCATCCTTGGTACGTCGGAACTCCTCATCGGAGCCGTTCGGACCCCGCGTGGAACCGCCACCACCGCCACCGCCCAGGTAGTCCGACGTAGAATACGCGAATGCGCCCGCGGGCGGCAGCGCCAGGTTATCGACGTCGTCGCGGATGGCGCGCACCGAGGCGCTGAGCTCGGCCGTCACGGCGGACCGCCGCGCGTACATGTCGTTGAGATCGGCGACGTGGGCTCGGATGGCCTTTAGGCGGCTGGCTTGCCTGTCGATTATGGATTCGTTCTCTGTCGTTGCCGCTGTCGGGCTACGAGTTCCCGATTCGAGGAGAGAAGAAGGAGGTGTTGATGATGATGGTGGTGGCGTTGTTTGCGTTCCGAAGTCGCGGTGGAACAGCTCCGTCGGGTCGCTGACCGTGCTTTCCGCGTCTTCATCACGTTGGTTGTCTTCTCCCCCTCGCGATTTCAGCAGTATGACCTTCCCGTCCTTGTCCTTGTAGGGCACCTCGCTGACGACTCCCTCCAGCCGCTCGACGAACTCCCCTAGCTTCTCGCCCACGTGCTGGTAGTATTCGGAGCGCGCGTCGTTCAGGTTGTTGACCATAGGGTTGATGATGTACCGCGCTCCCCCGTATAGGAGGGTCCAGGCGCTGCTGGACACGGCGAGGATGTTGAGGAGACGCGACGGCGTGATCAGAGGTGGGGGTTTGGGCGAGGTGGTGAGGAATTCCGGATAGGTGATTATAGGTGGGACGTCGGCTCTTGGCTCTGTTGTGGTTGTTGATGATGGGGAGACCGTAGGGGATGCTGCCTCTTGTTGTTGTGGCGGTGACGGTGCTGAGGCAGAGGCAGGGGCAGATGTTGGTTGAGGTTCTAGTTCTCGCTCTGCTTTCTGAACTTCGGGGGTTTGTTCTGTTTCCCCTAACAACACCTGGATCTGTTCGGCGCTGAAGCCCTTGCTCTTCAGGAACTCGGTCTTCTTTTCGATGCTGTGGCCTCGTACATTCTCGTCGTTGAGGAATTGCCGGGCCTGTTCAATGGTGGCCTCTTCTGTTGCTTGTTCAGAGGTATCGTTGACATCATCATCAGACTTGCTAGCATCTGTAGCAGTCGGATCGACCTTAGCTTCAGCTTGCTGCTGCTGCTGCCACGCTGGTATGTGATTATCCTTCTCGTCCGCCATCGTAGGTTAGGTAATTGGGAAATAAGAAAGAAACTTGGCAATGTAAAACTAAACGATAGAAAAAAAGAAAATAGAAGTGAATAAATTAATAACCCTGTCTACATAATCTTGGCTTTGAGCCTAGGTTTGGCGATGCTATCATAGGCGTAACTACAGGTAAGGTTCCAGTTATGAATAAGCCGAGGTTTGGTTAGTGAAATGGATCCGAGCTTAGACTAATTCAACCCCATGTGGGAGACACCTTGATATGATGAAAACACCGGCATTATCATAATTGAACTTAGATTTACGCTAAGGTGAACCTTGTAACGGAGCAATGATCTTAACAAGTCTTTTTGGCTAGATCGGTACTAACAATTGCCGCCCCAGCTATTACCTAACTAAGTCGGGTAGTTCCAATGTGTACATTAGAGCTACATACAAGCTTGCATCTCCTCCAGATAACTTCACGTGACTCAGCTTGGACAGCCTGGATAATCTAAACTGAACTTTGAAATCATCAAGTAACTTAAGGTAAAGGTCATATTATAGAAGCAATTGATTAAGTCCTTCTACTTCGCTAATTTGTTCACCGCACTCAGCTAGCTTCGATTTAACTTGGGTATCTTACTGATAGAGGCGTCAAGTTCTTCCTTAGGTTTGATTTCGAATAGCTAAGTAGTTAACTAGATTCAAGCAACGAGTTACCATCAACCAACCGCTCTTTCCGATTTGTATCACCATCGACCATTTGCTTAACGCCAGCCAGCAAATCGCATCCAACCAAGCCAAGGTGGGCACATTCTGTCGATCCCTTGCATCAGTGAAGAAAAGATCAGGTCAGGCTCCTAATGCAATACTGCCCGCAATTTAAAACATACATGATGCTAAATATGTAAAGTAGAGAGTTGTAGCGAATCGAGAGCCCATTGTAGACCAATCATCAGGAGAGGAGAACCAATACCTACCTCTTAACCTTAGATGAAGGGGTGCTCTTGGCTCTAGCACGCACTCCAATTAACGAAGGTCGTGCGCATTCAAGGTAGCTTGGCTCCTGTCAGCCACAAGCAAAAGAGCATCTCGTATCTCGACAAGTCTTGAATTGAAACCTTAAGTATCATTGTAAGTATCAGTCAGCTCTTCAATCGGCAATCCACCAATCCCGTATCATCTTGGCTCTATCGTCGCATCAATGTGGAGGGGGAGGGGTGCAATTCAGCCTTGTCGCTTGCTATCCAAAAAGGGGTGAAATCCACAGTGGTTAAAGAAGGTGAAGAGACAAGAATGAAAGGAATGAAGTAAGATGACGATAATGATGATGATGATGATAATGGTGAGATGTGGGATTACGAGAGCAATCAAATCCCCGTCTAGCTACCTAAAGTTACATCCACATTCGTTCTTTTATTCATTCCCGTCATTCATCTACTGGTTGACTTTGGATTGGACCGCCTCTTCTTTCTGTGCCACCTTAAAACATATCTTCCTGGCTATCTACATTCTATCTTGATGCCTAGCATAACATTGCATACGTACATGTTTATATGTACACCCTTGCACAAGGGGTGCGGTTATGTTGGGTAGATTGATAGTGTAAAGTGTGTATGTGGTGTGTATGTCTTGGATGTGCATCACTACAACTGCAACTGCGACTGCGATTGCGATTGCAACGGCGTCTTCGCCTCATAGAGACAGGCACAAAGAGAGACATCATACATGGGTACATTGAATCCAAGTGGTCAAACATGTAATAACCACCTAAAATCCATGTAACCCCCCCTCCAAACAAAACACAAAAAAAACTCGACAGACAAGTCTTCTAAATTAAGAAGACCTGCATCTACTACATCTACATCTACATCAATCTACTTAATCCTTGTCCCTATCACAAGCGACAACACTTTCAATTCGGCAACTTCCAGGTCCGCCTCTCATCGGCATCCCGCAGTTGCAGTTGCAGTTGCATTCGCAGTCCTATCACCAACGCAGCCACGATCAGACCTAATTATTAGTCAAATAAGGCACGGCTTGTCTGACGTCGCAAGCTTATTTCAACCTCTTCCTTGCCCTTACCCTTGTACCACATTCTCACTCTGTCTCTACTTCTCCTCCAAATAATATTCCATCAAAAACCAAAAGCTTTGATCATTTCTCTATTTACCCCAACTTCCTACCTACCACATTCGGATAGCCCAATCAATCAGATTAATCTATTCACATAATTCAACCCTCTACTCTCCGAGACACCGTCTAGCTTATCGATATCTTACATACCTATTCTATACCCTGTACCCGCCGCCTACCTATTGGTTCATTCCTATTGTGTTTTAACCATGGCGTCTCGTCCCCGCCGTGCCGCGGCCCAAAAGGCAAACACGGCAATAACTGACATGGTTGATAGCGACAATCACATTAGCAGTCGGACAGGGAAGATCATGTCATCCAGGACATCGCGTCGATCTGAGGGTAAGAGTGTCGTAGCTTCGGTCTCGCGCGGCCCTCCCTCCTCACCCTCAGATTCTAACCAGCATATCCACGTCACAGTTAAGCTTCCGTCAAGCAAGCTCCGTCAGGCCACATCCAGCGGCGGCCGCTCCGCTCCGTCGGGTCGCCAGTCCTCCGCTCGGGATAGCTTCTCCGGCGGGGAGATCGTGGCCGGGAGGAGAAACCGCTCGCAGAAGAAGAGCTATGTCGTAGATTCGAGCGACGACGACGACGACGACGAAGAGGATGATGATGCCGAGGCAGAGGTCGAAGAAGATGATGATGATGACGATGATGAAGACGACGACGATGACGATGATGCCGAGGGTGAGGATGACGACATGGCTGATGCGCCAGGCGAAGACGAAATCGTGGTCAACGACGATATGGATATCGACGCCGAGGGAGAGGAGGATGAAGATGCCGAAGGCGAAGACGACATGGATGCGGAGCCTGTGCCACCTGCACCCACTATCAAGGTATCGAAACCTCCAGCTAAGGGAAGCATCACTAGCAAGGCCAAACTACCCACCAAGTCCGCTATGAAGGCTTCTGCTGCTGCTGTTCCTCAGGCGAGAGACAGTGACGACGACGACGAAGAACTCAGCGAGCTAGAGAGCGAAGCAGATGAGATCCAGGATACCATCAAAATCGGCGGGGGCGGCAACGACGAAGAAGAAGAAGACGCCGAGGGCGAAGATGAGGAGATGGAGGAGACCGTTGTTGGCAGTGGCGGCGGTCGTGGTAGTGGTGGTGGTGTTGTTGGCGGTGGCGGTCGTAGTCGTGGCGGTCCCGCCGAAGAAGAGCTCGACAGCGAGGACGACGGTAGCCGCGCCGAGACTCCCGACCTCACGAAGATGACGAAACGACAGCGTGCTCGGTTCGAGGAGAATGGCGAGGGTCTGATGAAACTCTCTGATGGCAAGTTTCTGCTAACACTAACTACCTAAACTACCTAACACTCTGCCTAACTAAACCCACTTACTACGTACGAAAACCGTGCCCTGGAGAAGCAAAAACTAACGTTATATGTATATAAACAGAGGTGCAAGCCAAGAAACACTTCACCGCAGAAGAGCTGTCCATGCGTCGTGCGGAGATGGCGCGGCGGAGGAGAAACTTGAGCGAGAAGCGGAATGAGGAAGTAAAGGTATGGATGTCCCAGCAGATTTCTTTCTTTGAAATTCCTTTTTCTTCTTTTATAACTGAAATACGCTGTGATATTATTTAACTAACCAACCGCAATCCTGCAGATGGAGACTATCAACAAGCTCCTCAAGAAGCAGGCGCCCAAGACGACCCGCAAGGCCCAACTTGCTCTGGAAGCCACCCCTGACGTGGACTCCCAGAGGGCCAATCCCATCTTCATTCGGTGGGTGAATAACAAGGACGGAAGCAGAGTGGCTGTACCCGACGAGGTGGTGAGCGGCCCGATCGGAAGGGTATTCGTGCCCGGAGGCTTGAAGAGCGGGAAGATGGTCGAGGAGGTCTCGTAGACTCCTAGACTCCTAGAGAGAGTTGTTTTCGTGGATCTTTGACAGGATGGATGGGGTGTTACACTTTAGAGTAAATCGTCATCGTAATTAAGTAGCTATTCGTTGCAAGTTGCAAAGTTGCTGTGTTTGTGTTTAGTACATACATAAATAAGGGAAAATAGACGGAGCTTTACTTTAGGTCAGGTCGTAACTATTTTTCTTCCCTAGGAGTAATATTCAATGCAGTGCTTGATTCAGGTTCCTTCCTTATCTAATCCATGTTGATGGAGTTGAAATTTGATGGCAGGAGTACATTCATAATCTTCTTAGCTACCTAAGTACCGAGTCGTAATTTTGATGAAACGGTCTGCTACGGATATTTTCCTAAAGACAAATACGGAGAGCAGGAGTATTGAAAGGCTCTTAGGCACATGTCCAGTGTGGCAGTATTTGCCTTCACATAGGAGAGAGCTCTCGAGCCAGTGAATACAAGAAGCTTCAGATGAATGTGTTCCAAACATCGTACTGCGGGGAATAGCCCAATGGTTAATTAACACTACGGTGCGTAAATTCAAGTTCACAGCCACAGAAATACGGGAACATCATGTTGAAGTAATTGTATGATGCATATTTAGCAAAACTCCACAACAACCAGATAGAGATCCAAGCCAGTCGAAATCGGCACACGCCGTTCTATCCCAACCCAAGGCTTCTCCCCGGTTGTCTATATGGTGGGTAAGTACTTATTGGTTGCCTGTGGAGGATGGATGTTGTACATCGTCTGGGGTGTATGTATGATCAAAGACGTTACACCTATACATATTATGATATGGTTCATTGCTCCTATTTGTTAGAGCAGTTAGAGTTAGACCACGTTGTAGGTAGATAGGTAGATTTGTAGGAATTTGTCAGGCAATTGGGGGCATGTACGATTGTTTCTTCGTCTCTGACACATCGCCAGGCTCCTTTTCGCTGAAGTTCGTGTCAGGGCAGTATTGCCTTGCAATTGAAAATCCTCAACTCCATACAATATATTCATGCTTCGATGCGGGCTTGTCAAATTGAGTAATCATTACTTAATAGAAAGCTGCAGAACTACTGCTTGACAGAGTAAAGATCACTAGATAGTGCTAGATATCCCTTGTTTGCGTTCTGCGTGCTGTCAAAGTGTTTTCTGCTTGAATACCGAGGTGCTCCTTTTCTGGATGACCCGGATGTTATTCAATTCCTCTATCAGAGACCCTAAGATAGAGAATGACATCAGGGGGGAAGATGTACTGTGTAATAATCATTCGATATCTCTTCTTAGAGCCGCCCCTCTATCTATCATTCATCACCATGGTCCTGTGAAAAGCTAGGTAGGTAGGGAAGGTACAACATAGAAACCGCCAACAAATGTGACGATACCCCTCCTTCCGTATGTCTATCTGCCTGCCTGCAGAAGTCTTCATTTTGACACGTCCTTCTAGAAATTCAATGGAAGACGCGTGACTAGCCACCGTAATTAAATGAAGGTTTGTTATCTTGATATGACACCAGGCTTCCACCCATCACGCTCATTTGACGCGCCTACCTTCCCTGTTTTTTTCCTTAGGTAGCAGTCAGCTGGCTGTCTTTGTCTTCCTGCTTCCCTAGTGCGTGCAATTGACACCCATCGCCAGTAATCAATCTGCCGTGGTGTTGATCCTGTGGTGTTGAAAACTTTTCGATACCTTAATTTCCCACCACGCATCTTCTTCAACTACCTACTTACCTACTTTTCTGCCCATCCATCCATCCTTCACCACATTCATTCTGCATACATACTTTTATTTCCGTGCAAAGAATTCCTAGCGTGGACATCTTCTTTACAACTTCATCTACACGTTTTCGATTGCACCACAGATCTTTCTTTCTAACGGTGACGATCCCTACTACCTACCTATCCATCTGCCTTCTTTCTTTCTGATCTTACGATAGATCAGTCAATTAGATCCTGTATTGCCTGATTACGCATCATCTACTTGTTCTTGAGCGTGATCTTCGTCGTTGTCGACTCAAGTCCTAACAACTTCATACCCTCTACTCGACATCAATTGTGCTGCAGATCTTTGCACGACGACCACTCTCTATCTACTTACTTACTGCCTTCTCTCCGACCTCAGAGTCAGTCAATTAGATCATCTATCCTTTGGTCACGCACTGTCATCTTCTTCTGCATCTTCTTCGTGGTGGACCAATCCTCTACAACATCATACGTTCATCTCTGGTTGTATTGCAGATCTTTCTACACATCATCCATACTATCTACTACCTTCTTACTAGCCTCAAAGCTGGTAAATTAGATCACATATCACCTGACAGCGTACTGCCTTCTACTGCAGCTGCTGCTTCTTCTTCGGAATCTTCGTCGTGGTAGACTAATCTTCTACAACTTCATCCATCCATACGTTCTAGATTGCACCACAGATCTTTCTACAGCGACCAACCATACTTACTTACCACCTACATATTGCCTTCTTCTTGACCTCACAGTCAATTAGATCACGCATTACTGATCACGTATTGTCTTCTACTACTACTACAACTTCTTCTTCCTCGGCATTCTCGTCGTTGCGGATTGATCTTCTACACCTTCATCTACGCGTCTTCCTGGCCTCGAAGCCAGTCAATTCGATTACGTATTTACTGATCACGTACTGTCATCTACTTCATCATGTCTTCGACATTCCCTCGTGTTGGCGCTACGCCTTCCCCTTCTACTACGACTCATTATCGTTCGACTTCTGGTTCTGGTTCCGCAGCTCGTCAGCAGAATTCCAATACCAGATTACCTCCTCGTACGGCTGCTCCTACAGGTTACCAAGGACCTTCTCGGATGTATCCTGCACCACCTGCTTCTATCACTTCAGCTGCTAGGCCATCTGTCACGATTCAACCATCGCCGCAGACTGCTACTCCTTCTATGTCTACTCAGGCAGTCCCCTCTCTAATGCTGTCTTCTCAAGGAGCGGCACCTCCCTCTATCACATCTACACCACGGCCAACCCCTAGTAGATACACGCTACCTTCTACGACACAGCACTCGACTCTCGAGACTGCCCCTCCAGCATCTAGTAGCAGCCCCGCCTACATGGTGAGGTCTACGCCCCCCAGCAGCGTTCCATCTTCACCCCTGCCTCCAACATCCGGGAAGAAGCGCGGCGCTAGTGAGCTGGCGGAAGGCGGAGAAGAAGAAGGAGAAGAAGACGAAGGTGCCACCAACAGAGGAGCCAAAAAGCAGAAGAGGGATACGACCGGGGGCCGCAGGAGGAAGCCCTGGCAGACCCTAGAAGATGAGGAGCGGAGCAGAGAGCGCGCAGCAAGGAGTTTGAGACGCCACGGAGGCCGAACCGGCGCCTCGGAAGCCGTGAAGGCGGAGACTCTCAGGTTCAGGCTCAACCAGCTCGGTGGCGCACCTAAGCACGCGTGGATGGAACTTGTGAGTATCTCTTTTCCCTTTTCCCTTTTTCCCTTTTTCCCTTTTTCCCTTTTTCCCTCTTCCCCTCTGTACTACTTACTCACCTACATTTCTTCTACTTTATAATGTCCATCTACGTATAATTACATTAAATCAAGAACGTATACTAATCAGAGAGACACAAAACAGCCAACCCCAGCACCTACACCCAGACGGCCCGACGCCCCTGGTATTGCTGCGCTTGGTCCTCCTCTACCAGAGGAGCCAGAGGGCCGAAAGTCTACTAGCGCTCGGATGAAGAATGCCAGCAAAAGGCAGGCGAAGAAGTCCAACGCTGGCACTGCGAACCCCGGTAGCACTCCGACGGCAGCGACAGCGGGTGTCAGCAAACCTGCGCCGAAAAAGAAGGCCCCGGCCAAGAAGCAGCAGAAACCTACCGCTGCTGCTGCCAAGAAGGCAGCCGCTGCCGAAGCCGCCCTAGATGTCCAAGCTGCGGTGGCAGCGGCAGCTGCTGCAGAAGCTGCGGCTACAGCTATGCCGGGTGCGAGTGCTGGTAGTGCCCCGCTGGCGGGGGAGAATCATCAGCCTGTTGCTGGTGCGGCTGTAGCTGTCGAGGCGGCAGGTTTGGGAGATGCAGACGCACAGCAATATGTGTCTGTTGACTTTGATGATGCGGAGTTGGAGGAGATTCTGGCGGAAATCAACGAGTCGGATGACGAGGAGGAGGAGGAGGGGGAAGATAATCAACCTGTTGCGGCTGCAGCTTTGGGAGACGGACAACAGGTTGTTGTCTCTGTTGACTATGATGATGCGGATTTGGAGGAGCTGCTGGCGGAACTCGACGAATCGGATGATGAGGAAGGGGAGGAGGATAACCAATCCGTTGCAAATGCAGCTGCAGTTGACGAGACGGCTTTGGGGGATGGAGACGGAGACGCACAACCGGATGTCTCTGTTGACTTTGATGATGCCGAATTAGAGGAGATGTTGGCAGAAATAAATGAGTCGGATGAAGAGGAGGAGGATAACAACTAAACTTGTTGGTACGGTTGAGGATGGGGATGCATTGGATGCGACGTTTATCGAGGCGTCTTTTTCCATTAGTGATGCGGAATTGGGGGCGTTTTTTTTTTGGCTGAGTTTGAATGAGCCGGACGTCCTGGAAATGGGGTATGAGGATTGGGGATTAATAGAGACTGGGGATTGAAATGGGGAATTGGGAACTGAGAGGAGCGAGGGATGCCTTGGTTGCTGCTGCGATTGGGTTCCTATGCCATGGATGATGGATTGGAACCGTCTTTTGCTTGATAATCGTTTTTCTCTTGGTCGGTTCAGGCTTGTCTTTTTCAGCAGGAAGAAGAAGAAGAAGAAGCGAGAGACATACGGGAAGCGATGACAACGACAGCGGGGGGGGAGCGTGGCGATGGGGTGTTTTTTGTTTTCGTTTTTGACACTGGCCGGCTCGCCTTTTTTTCTTTCTTTTTTTACTGATGATACCCTATTTGCTTAGATGACTGGCCGTTCCAGTCTTGCTGTGTTGTTCCGATACCCTTGCTTACAGATATTTCACACTTTCTTTTTTCAGCGTCCTCGGGGTTCTGAGTTGATTTTGGTAGGTCATAAGGCGTTCTTTGGCGCTATTTGATCGCCCGTCGTTTGGTGGTGTTTGGGATTGGAGGGAGGGAGAGAGAGGAGGGATCTGTGTATGTCGCCATTCTTCTCATGTATATAGTGGCGGGATAGAAATGGACATGGCATATACATATAGTCATGCCACACTAATATAGAATGCTTGTAGTTCCTCATTATTTTGTATTGCATGTTGTTGAAGTGATGATTCTCTGTGATATGGTTCAGATGTTCGTAGGCGAAAGAGACGTCTATTTATATTAACTGATAATGGTGGATTTCCATAGCTGGAACATTCAATAACGAAATGTACACAATATGAATTTTACTAGTAAGAGCAGATAATTATGTTCAATTTTTACTAGTATATACACTATCAAGCTATATCCCTTACAGTAACAAGCCATTAGGTAACTTAATATTATAATCAAAGCCTACTAATGGAAGACAATATATGTATATACTAGTATTAAGCATAAACCGGCATCAATGGCGGAACCGTACAACTTCCCAGGCCTTCCACTACCATTATTGTAGTAAGAAAGTAGGATGTTCAACAAGTTACTGATATTCTTGTTTGTCCTACCTACTATTATCTATCAAACAGATGTATAAGGGTCGGGAATGGGTACCTATGGGTAACCCACGAAAGCCCACGCGTTTTTATGGGTAGCCCATAAGTACCCACGATTTTTCATGGGTAGTTTATGAATAACCCACGATTTTTTTTTAAAATTTACGAGTAATTTATGAATTTTTTTAAATACTTGTAAATAACTTATAAGTTTTTTATTAATATTTATAAATAACTTATAAACTTTTTTTTTTTAAATATATATAAATAATATATAAATAAAATAATTTTTATAAAATAATTTAAAATAATTATTATAATTTAAATATAAATAATTATAACGTTATAATATAATATTTTATAATTTTAATTAAAATAATAATTATTTATAATAAAATTAATAAATTAATATAATAATAACGTTTAATTTTATTTTATTTATAATTTTATTTTTCGATAATTTTATTTAAATTAAATTTAATATTTACGTTATAAAATTTAATATAAAATTTAATATAAATATAATTAAAAGTATTAATTTTTTAATAAAAAGTTTATTTATTAAATTATTTAATATTTTATTTTTAAAATAAAATAATATTTTAATATTTATATTTAATTAATTATTATTATTTTTATATAATAATATATATTTTTATTTAAAATTTTTAATATAATAAAAGTTTTATTTTATAATTTTTTATAATATATTAAATAACGAAAATATTTTTTTATATTATAAACGTAAATTAAAAAACAAATCGTAATAAACGATTAAAAAATTATAAATATTATTAATTTTTATTTTAAATTCGATAAATTTAAATATAATTAAACGTAATATTTTTTTTTTAATTTTAAATTCGTTTAAATTAAAACGTTTTATAATTATTAAAAATATTTAATTTTTTTTTTATAAAGTTAAATATAAAAATTTCTTTTTTTATATAATAATATTTTAAAAATTATAACGATTAAAATAATATAAAAAAAGTATTTTTTTTAATATAAATAATATTTTAAAAAGAATTTTATAATTAAAGAAATAATTAAAGTATTTTTATAAATAAAAATTAATAATTATTAAAAGTTTTTAAAAATAATATTTATATTAAAATAATTTATAATATAACGTTTTTATAACGATATATTAATAAATACGTTATATATAAAATAATTAAAAAATAATTTATAACGTAAAATTTATAATAATAAATATAAATATTATTTTAATAATATTTTTTATTTTAATATTAATATTTAAATTATATATATTAATATTTTTAATTTTATTTTTAATAAATTATAAAATAATATTATTACGAATTTATAATAATAAATTTATAATATATTTAATAATATAATTTATAATTTTATATTAATAAATTAATAATAATTTATTATTATTTTTTTATTAAAATAATAATTATTATAAATATTAATAAAATAATTAAAAAATAATTAAATAATATTAATATATTTTTTAAATCGTTATATATAATTTAATTTAATTATTCGTAAAATTTTATAATAAATTATATATTAAAAATTTTAAAAAATAATTTATAAATTAATAATAAACTTTATTAATATTTTCGTTTATAAATAAATATTATTTATTAAGTTTTTTATTTATATTAAAATAATTATTATCGTTATTATTTATTATAACGATTTTATTTTTAATAAAAACTTATTACGTTTATATTTATTTAAATAATTTATTTATATTTTAATTATTTTTTATTAATAAATATTATAAAATAATTATAAAATAATAATATATATTATTATATTTTAATTTATTTAATAAATAATTATTATTAATTTTTTATTTTTATAAATATTATTTAAAAATTTATAATTATTTAATTTTATATTTTACGTTTAATTTATTATTTAAAATTATATTACGTTTTTTTTTTTTAAATTTACTTTATAATTATAAATTTTTTTAATATTAAGGTTTTATAAAAGTTAATTTTTTATTTTTTATTTTTTTTAATTTATTATAATATTAATTTATATTAATTCGAATTAATAATTAATAAAAAATAATTATTTTATAATTATTTTTATTATAAATAATAACGTATATAATATTCGTAATTAAATAAATAAAATAATTATATAATTAAAAAATTAAAAATTTTTTAATTTAAAAAAGTAAAATAATTTAATAAAAATAAATATAAATTTTTTTATAAATTAAAATATAAAAAATAATTTATATATAAAATTATTATATAAAAAGATATTATTTTATATATAAATTTTTATCGATTATGTAATGTTTTTTATTATTATATTCTTTTTTTTTTATTATATTATAAATATATTAAATATATTTATATTTTAAAATAAATAAATTTTATAAATTATATATATATTTTTTATTTAAAAAGTTATTTATTTATTATAAATAATATAAAAATTATTATTTTTAAATATATTTAATATTAATGTTTAAATTCGTATAAATTTACGAAATTTATTTATTAATAATTTATAAATTATTTATTAAAATATTAATTTAAAAAGAATTAAATTAATAATTTTTTAAAGTTTATATATTTAAATTAAAATTTATATTAAAATAATTATAAAATAATTTAATTAAATAAAAATATATATTATTAAATCTTTATTAACGACGTCGTTTTTATTAAATAAAAACTTTAAGTTTAATTTTTTTTTATATTATTTTAAAATTTTTTTATATATTTCGTAATAATAAATAAACTTAATAAATATTTAATATTATTAAAATTAAAAAATAATTATCGTTAAATAAATATACGTTTAATAAAATTAAATATAAAAAGTAATTTAACGATAATTTTATTACGATTTATATTTAATTAATTTAATTCGTTTAAATCGAAAAAATTAAAAAAGAAATTCGTTTAATTATAATATATTTAAATTAAAATATATAATATAATTTTATTTATTATTATAATTATTAAAATTAAGTTAAGTTTTTATTAAATAAAAGAAAAAAAATTAAATTTTAAAAATAAATTAAAGTTTAAAATAAAGTTTAAAATTATTAATTAAAGTTTTTTTTATTAATTAAATTATTTTAAAATTAATTTTTTTTTTTAATTTCTTTTTTTTATTATTATTAAAATATTATATTTATAATTATATTTACTTTATTATTAAAAAATTTAAATAATTATAACGTTATTAAGTTATTTTTAAAAAAATTAATAAATATTTAAATTTAATTTAATTAATTTAATATATAATGTAAAATATTAAATTATTTTAATAATAAATACGATAAAAAAAATATAAAATACGAAAACGAAAATAAAAAGAAAAAAGAAAGTAAAAAGAAAAAAAAAAGCAAAAAAATAAAAATAAAAATAAAATAAAAATAAAATTTAAAAAAAAATTAAAAAAAATAAAAAAATAAAAAAAAAATAAAAATTAACGAAAATAATTAATATTATATTTTTTTTATAAAGTAAGTTAATAATAATTTTAATAATGATTTATTTAATTTTTTCGTTTTTTAAATTAATATTATAATTATTATTTTTTCGTATTATTAATAATAATTAATATAAATATTAAAAGTAATAATATAAAAATTAAATTTAATAATTTATAAGTTAAAAATAATTTTAAAGTAAATTTAAAAAGTTTAACTTTAATGTTTTTTTTTAAATTTATAAAATAATAAATTTAATAATATAATTATTCGAAAAAAATATAAAAGATTTAAAATTATTTTCGATTTAATTTAATATATTTTATTAAATTAAATAAGTTTTATATAAATCGTAAATAAAAATATTAAAACATTAAAATTAATATATTAATATTATAATTCGAAAATAAATTATTTAATTATCGAAAAAATTAAAATAAATATATTTATTAAATATAAAGATTTTTAAAAATATAAAAAATAACAAAAATAAATATAATATATTAAGCGTAATAATTTATTAAAAATAATTAACATATATAATTAAAATAATTTTAAAATAACTTTTATATAAATTACGTAATATATTAATTCTTTTTATTTTAATTATAAAATTTAATTTTATTTAAATATTTTAACGTAAATATAATTTTATTAATTAATTTTTATATATTTTAATATTTATTTTTTTTATTATAAAAAATAAATATTTTATTATTTTTATATAATAATATTTTTTTAATTTTAAAAATATATTAATAAAAACTTATTTAAAACGTATATAAATATATATTAAAATTATTATTAATAATATATTAAAAAATATTTTAAATTACGTTTATATATTTATAATATATAACATTTAAATTATTTTTAATTTAACTTTTATATTTTAAAAAGTTATTATTTATTAATTTATTTAAAAAAGTTAAAATTAATTATTTATTTTTAAGTTTTTATTATAAATAATAAATTTAATATATTTTAAAGTTTTATATAAAAATAATTTAATTAAAAATTTAATATTAATAAATTTAAATAATTAAAAAAAGTTTATTATTTTTTTAATATATTATACGTTTTTTAAAAAATATATAAAAATAATTTTATTATATATAATATATAATTATTATTAAAATTTTTATAAATTAAATAAATTAAAAAAAAGTATAAATTATTTAATTAAAATAATAATTTTTAAATTTAAAAATTAAAATATATAATTTATATAATACGTATATTTTAAAATAATTATAAAATAATTTATTATTTAATGTTTTTTTAAATATAAATTTTTATAAAATAAATCTTTTTTTATATTAAAAAATAAAAGTTTTTTTATTTTAAATAAAAAAAAATAATTAATAATAAAACTTTAACTTTTAAAAAATTATTTAAATTAATTTATAATATATAATATCGTTAAAACTTTTTTATTTATTATTTATTATATTTTATAAAATTATAACTTATAATTTAAAAATAAATAATAATTTATAAAATTTTTATAAAATAAAAATATAAATTTTTTATTAAAAAATATAAATATTTTTATTATTTTTTTAATATTTCGAAAAAGTTCGCTTAATTAATAAATATATTTAAAACTTTTCGAAATAATTATATTTTAAATATAATAAATAATTATAAAATAATATTTAAGTATTTTTAAAAGTATTTAAAATATATTAAAAAAAAATAAAAAATATATTTTATAAAAGTTATTAAAAAATTTAAAAAAAATAACGAATTTTAAAACGTTATTTTTAAAAAAAATAATATAATAAAATTATTTTATTAATTACGATTAATATAAAAAAAATAATATTAATTATTATTAAAGTTTTTAAATATATTAAAAAGTTATAAAATAAAAACCGTAAATTAATATATTTATTTATTTTATTTAATTTTTTTATTATAACGATATATATTATATTTTATAATTATTTTAATAATTTTTAAATAACTTTTAAATTAAATAAAAACGATAATAAATTTTATTAAAAAATTATTTTTTATTTTAAAAAATATATAAAAAGTATTAAAAAAATTACGAAAAGAAAAGTTATAAATTCGTTATATATATATATATATTTTAATTTAAATTAATATAAATAAAATAATATTATTAAATTTAAATTTCGAAAAAGTAAAATTTATTTTATTTAATATAAATAATTCTTAAAAAGATAATATTAAATTTTATTTAATTTATAAATATAAATAATTTTTAATAAATATTTTTCGATTATTTTTTAATTATTTTAATAAAAGTTTATTTTAATATTAAAATTAATATATTAAGTTTTTAACGAAATTATAATAAATTTCGCTTTAATTTAATTATATTAATATATAATATTTTTTATATTTAATATATATTCGTTTTAATAAAACGTATTTAAAGTTTTATACGTTTATATTTTAATTAAAATTAAAATATAATAAAAGTAAATAATTTTCGTTTTATTTTATTTATATTATTTTATATTTAAATAAAAATATTTAATATAAATAATAAAGTTATTTATAATAAATATAAAGAAAAAATAATATATAAAAGATATAAAAAGTAATAAAAAAAATTTTAAAAAACGTTTATAATTTTTTATATTATAAAATTTAAAGATTTATTTAAATAATTATATATTTAATTAAAAGAACTTATTAATATATTAAATAAAAGCTTTTTTTTATTTAAAAAAAACGTTTTATAATAAATAAATTATTATAATAATTAAATTTAAATATAAAAATAATAAAATTATAATAATCGAAATTAATATCGTTATATAAAATAAAAAAATATTAATTAAAAAAAACGTAAAAAAAACGTAAAGAAAAAAATAAAAAAGAAAAAAAAATATACGAAAAAAAAAATTTAATATTATAATTTTAATAAATTAATATTAATAAATTATTTTTATATAATTAAATAAATTATTATAATTTTAAAACGTATTTTAAAAATTAAAAATTATTTAAATTATATATAAACGAAATATAATATAATTAAATTAATAATAAATAAATAAAATATAATATTATAAAAAATAAATTTTTATTAATTTTAAATTATAAAATATATTATTTAATATTTATAAAAAATAATCGCAAAATAATTATTATAATTATAATTTTTTAAAAAAATAAATAAATAATATTTAATATATATTTATATTAAATTTAACGTTTAATTATATTTTGTTATTAATTTAAATAAAACTTAATTTTTATACTTTTTTTATTAATATAATAAATAATTATAAAAATTAAATATTTATATATATTTATAAAAAATTTTATTAATTTATATTTATAATTTTTATATATAATAATTTTTTTTATATAATAATATAATTTTATATTATTAAATTATTATAATAATAAATATTATAAAATAATTATAAAATAATTTTTAATTAACGTTTATAATTAATTTAAATAAAATATCGTTTTTTAAAAATTACGAAAAAATATTAAAAAAATTAATAATAAAATAAATTATTAAAAAAATATTAAAAAAAACATTATTAAATTAATTTATATAAAATACTTTATAATTTAATAAAGCTTTTAAAAAGTATATAAAGCCGAAAAATAAATAATTTTATTTATTTTATTAAATATAATATTATTTATTAATTTAATATAATAATAACTTTTTAAAAGATTAAACGTTATTAATTTAAAACGTTTTTTTTTAATTTTTAAAGTATTATTTTAACATTTAATTTATAAAATTATTTAAAAATATAATATTAAATATTAATTTTAAATTAATATTATAAGCGCTTTATAAAAAATTATAAAAGTTATAATTATCGAAATAATAAAAAGTAATTTATTTTATTTAAAAATTAAATTAAAATAATTTTAAAATAATTTAATAATACGTATAATTATTAATTTATATATTATTTATATTAAATATATTATTATTTAATAAAAAAATATATAATTAATATAAATCTTTATATTTAATTATTTAATTTTAAACGAATTTTAAATAAAAAAAAATATTAAAGTTAATATATTATATATATAAAAAAATAAAAAAAAGTTAATTAAATAATTAAAAAAACTTTAAAGTTTTTAAAGTTTAAAAAAGTAAAAATAATTTATTATAAAAAATAATAAAATAAATATTTAAATTTAATTTTTATTTTTATTAAACTTTAATTATAAAAAAAGATATAAAATAAAATACGAATAAATATTATAAATTATTAATTATTTTAAATTATTTTATTAAAAAAAATTATTAAATTTATAAATAATTTATAAATATATAAATTTTTTATTTATAAATTATTTATAAATATTTTAAAAAAATTTATAAATAACTCGTAAATATTTTAAAATATTTACGAATTACTTATAAGTTTCTTGATATTTTTAAAAAAGCTTATAAGTAATTCGTAAAAAAAAAAAAAAGCCTATAAATACTTATAGGTCCGTGGGTATTTTGCCGTGGGCGGGCTTTTCCTACCCTTATAGATGTAGATCCATACGCCAGGCTTTATACCATGCACTTGATTGAAAGCAAGCCCAGATTCTAACCCAAAATGCTTAATATGCTGTATCCTAACGAGCCCTGTAAAGTCCCCCCGTGGATCTATCTACTCGACCTTATCTAGGGGTCGAGTAACATGAATGACATGACATGATCAAATCTCCAACAGGCCTTTCACGTTTCAGCCAGTTGTAGACTTCATACTCTCTACCATGCTTCTTCATCCGATATAAGCCTCCCATTGCTCTATGTGGCGCCTGCTTTAATGGATACCTACTTTAACAACTTCCGCAGACTATTGAACCTAAAGCAGCAAAAGACCCATTCCAGCAATTATAACGGCAATGGTAGCTGTTGTTCCTGATATACGGGCTATCGCAGCGGCTCCTGAATCGTTGTTATCGTCGTCGTCGTCAGCATCCTCAAGCAGCTCATTAGCGGCGACGCTCGAGTTCACAACTTTCATGCAAGACATGGTAAAGGATGTTTCCGGAGCGGACACATCAACGCCCCAGTCGTAGAAGACGGTCAGAATGGGAGTGACGCCGTAAAACAGGGCATTCGTCCCTTCTTCGGTGAGATCCTTAGTCTAATCCTACGTTAGTATCTCGCACGAATTCCAGCAATTGCCATAGGTCATAATGAAAGCTTACGGTCTGCTCGTAGTCCTCAACAAAGGCCAAATCATGCTCCTTAGGAGTCAGAGGCCAACAATTCGACGTCAAGTTATCGCTCGAGATGATCGCTTGGGGCGCTCCGGGTCCCAAGATCGCTGCCTCACACAAAATCATTAGTATCGGATCTTCTACCAAATTTTCCATATTTATGCTTCAAGCAGAAAAGGTCCATATAATGGTACTCACACCGCACATCAACATCCTTCCACTTATCGCCCCCCGCGACACCCACGCACGCCTCGTCGAGGTTCTCCCGAAAGTCGTCCTGCAGCAACGCACAAGCATCATCGCTCTCCCGGACCTCCAGCGCCCTCGCCCGCGCCACCAGCGCAGCAACGCAATCCGCACTGACGCCAGCCTGGTCGCAGGACCCGCGCGACGTATCGATGCTCGTGGCGTTCCCCCCATCGAACTGGGCGTCCGCCTGGTGGAAGAACGCAGCGCAGGCGCGGACGTAAACGCCGGGATCGTACTCGAACGGCGTGCCGAGGTAGAAGCTCGACGTCACCGTTGTTGTTGTTGCTGTGCCGTCGTCGTTAGTTTCCGCCACGCTGTTGCCCTGCACCCACGTCAGGTTCGCGGCCACGATGCTGTAGCCGAAATCCGACGTCCCCACGTCGCTGAACGTCCGGTTCTGCAGCGTGCATACGTTCGCCGTCGAGTCTTCGTCCGGGTTCGGACACCCTACTTCCCCGCAGCCCGATATGCTGCTGGGGAGCTCTTGCGCGGCGCTGAGACTGGCGAGGGCCGCGAGGGTTATTGCTCTTAGTGGTGTGTGGCGCATTGTGTGTTTCTGTGCGCCTTATGTTCCTGTGTGTCTATGTCCTGTGTGTCCGTGTGCCCGTATGCCCGTATGCCCGTATGCCCGTGTTCCTGTGTTCCTGTGTTCCTGTGTGCCTATTTACCTATCGGCGTGGGTGCATTACGTCGCAGAATAAAAAGGGAGAAGAAAAATAAAATCACCAGGCGAGATCGGGAAATTTCAGGAGTAACTGGTAAGGTGGTGTATTTTATATATCCCAATGTGATACGTAGTACGTGTCTCCGGGATCAATACGTAAATGGATTGCAGGAGAGGGCCTAGATTGAGACATGATATCACCCTTCCTTTCCTTTCCTTTCCTCTCTTGCTACTTATTGACACGGGCGGCCGCTCTCATTCGACGGAATCGATCAAGCTGGGCGCCAAGCCATGCTCACAAGCCCGCCCGCGTGCCTGCGGGTAAGTGCCATGCATGCATGCATACGCGGCACGGCGGGCTTGGAGTGTGTTGTTGAATGCCGACCGACCGACTGACGAGAAAAGAAAGGGAAGAAAAAAAAAGGTTCGAAATGATCCTGCAATCCTGTATTTATCCCAGTTCTGCCTAGCGAAGCCACCGCAATTCTTGTAGGGCTCTACTTACATTTGATTCGATCCTTGATAAGTGGCTTTCTTTTCCGGCATTAACTAATATTTTTACCCATCGGGGATTTAAATGCCGGACGAATAGAATGTGTCGTTGTCGTATGTATTAATATTTAGAAGATGGTAGTATTGAACTTGGGGATGACCGATGAAACTGAAAATCTTCGAGACGGTATGTAGGTAGGTGTCTGGTAGCCAATCACATGAATTAACTATACATTCCTTACTTGATATGCAAGGAGCATCAGACTCATCACCAAAGTTACACTAACCCCCTACCACGAATGGAGCCGCACCGAAAATGATTTGCTTATCTGTCAATGCAGAGGTATTAAAGGCCTGAAATATTCACAAGTGAATACTTACCTAATCAATCGAACTCTAGTAAACATTAAACTGCCAGAATACTCAACAGCTGTAACTACATCTTTTAGAGGTAGGCCAGACTAAGTAGTTAAGGAGGTGATTGCGGGTGAGGGGGAGGGGGGGGGGGGGGGATGTCAGAATAAACATGCCACTAGTAGAATCACGTGTAACTTATGTTGGCTCCTGGTAACATCATTGTAACAGTTTCTTTTTAAAGGTAAGTAATTAGGTACAATATTGACTCTATCATTCAATTTTCTGGAATTGTTATTCAATTGCATTGAATATGCTCTACTATCAGGAGTGCAGAGAATACAGAACCGACGCCAGATAATCATGTCCGAAGGACATTTTTATTCTGAGTTCCTCGAAAATTAACCGTAAAATTCGGAGTAAAATCAGGGTTGGCACGAATAGCGGATATTGATAAGAATACCCTTCGCGGATTGGTCGAATTCGGGCTGATAAGGGATTTAAATGGGCCAGAATTCAACTAGTGGCCCTTAGTTCGGAGCTAAAATGGCGCTAGGGATTTGATTGGTCCTAAAAAAGATTCAGCACTTTGATTGGGTGCATCCTTCAGGTTTTATGGGCCACTTAGCTTTGACCACCTACAACCTACAGCTTTTAGACCTACCCTACAGACCTACCCTACAGCTTTCAGACCTACAGCCTACAGACCTACCCTACAGCTTACAGACCTACAGCTTACAGACCTACAGCTTACAGACCTACAGCTTACAGACCTACAGCTTACAGACCTACAGCTTACAGACCTACAGCTTACAGACCTACCCTACAGCTTTTAGACCTGTAGCTGTAGGTGGCTGTAGCAGCTGTACGGTGGCAGCAGCCAGGTAGCTTGCAGACCAAGCTTACAGCTGACCTACAGCTGTATATAAGTAGCTGTAATAAATGTAGGTAGCTGTAGCAGCTGTAAGTGACTGTAGCAGCTGTAGGTCTAAAAGCTGTAAGTGGCAGCAGCTAGGTGACTTACAGACCTACCTTACAGCTTACAGACTTACCCTGCAGCCTATAGACTTACCCTGCAGCCTATAGACTTACCCTGTAGCCTATAAACCTATAGCTTTTAGACCTATAGCTTACAGACCTATAAACCTACAACCTACAGACCTACAGCTTACAAACCTACAGCTGTAAGTGGCTGTTACAGCTGTATAGTGGCAGCAGTTATAGGTGGTTGTGACAGCTGACCGGGGTTGTGACAGCTGACGCGGGCAGTAGCAGCTGTAAGTGACTGTAGCAGCTGTAGGTCTAAAAGCTGTAGGTGGCAGCAGCTAGGTGGCTTACAGACCTATCCTGCAGCGTGTACAGACCTACCCTGCAGCGTATAGACCTACAGCTTTCAGACCTACCCTGTAGCGTATAAACCTATAGCTTTTAGACCTACAGGTGTAAGTGGCTATAACAGCTGTACAGTGGCAGCAGTTATAGGGGCTGTGACAGCTGACGCGGGCTGTGACAGCTGACGCGGGCTGTGACAGCTGACGCGGGCTGTGACAGCTGACGCGGGCAGTAGCAACTGTACGGTGGCAGCAACTAGGTGGCTAGCAGACCTACCCTGCACTACAGCTTTTAGACCTACAGCTGACTTACAGCTGCATATAAGTAGCTGCAGCAGCTGTAAGTGGCTGTGACAGCTGACGAGGGCAGTAGCAACTGTACGGTAACAGCAGTAGCTTGCAGACCTACCCTACAGCTTACATTTAAAGCTTTGACCACCTACAGACCTAAAGGCTACAGATTTACAGCCTTCAGCTGTACGGTGGCAACAGCTGTATGAAGGTGGCTGCAACAGCTAGGTGGCTGCAACAGCTAGGTGGCTGCAGCTTACAGACCTACAGCTTACAGCTTAAGCTTTGACCACCTACATATCTGGAGCCTTCAGACCTACAGCTTACAGAGCTACTAGCCACTTACAAGCCACCTTTCGGACCTAGTTACTAGCCACCTTATGGACCTACAGACCTACAGCTGTATATAGGTGGCTGTAGCTGTAGGTGGCTGTAGCAGCTGTAGGTGGCTGTAGCAGCTGTATGAAGGTGGCTTACAGACCTACAGCCCTATAGGCTACAGACCTACAGACCTAAAGCTTTGGCCACCTAGGGATTTCTTTAGGGTGGTGCGGCTAGGTGGTGCAGCTAGGTGGTGCAGCTAGGTGGTGCAGCTAGGTGGTGGCAGCTTTGACCACCTACCTAGCTTTTGACTAGCTGGCTCGGCTATAGGTCGGCTAAACCTACGTACGGGCGCAAAATTGGCTATATATATGGAGATAAAGTGTAAGATTTCTATGCAGTGACTAGTGTAGCCCGTAGTGTAAAAAGCCTGTAGTGTAGTGGCTAAATCTGTAGAATCCGTAATACGTAATAGTAACCCTGTAAAGCTTAGGGTTCGAATCCCGTATAACGTAAAAAAAAAAAAGTAATTACCCTTCCCACCTTCGGACATTTCTATACGGACTTAGTTTTCGGCTTTGAATTCAGGTTAGCTTGCTGTAGCTAATTCGAAGCCGAAAACTAAGGGCGTATCCTGTTATAAATGCCACCATTTACGTATATACAATAGCTTTCGGACCGACGAATGCCACTACCTGCGGAGCAAAATTTTGCCGATCCCGGAGGTCGGAAAAAAGTCCCCGGAGCTTGCGAAGGGCCGTACTTTTTTGCACCGCAGCGGTCGGCAAAATTTTAAAAATATATGCATGGAGTGTTGGAGGACAATTGGTGGTGGTGGTGGTGGTAAAGCTAGCTCGACCTGCCTTCCCATGCAGTCATGTTACCTTGGGCTGTTAAGGGCTGCTGTTTGATAGTCCTGCATTTTGGTGGTAGTGTTCTGCCTGTTTGAATTTACATTATATGATACCTACGTAGTTATTCCTTTCCTGTTGAGGTCAGATAAAGATTATTGCTGTGCAGTCTATTAGATAGTATTATCATCTTCCAGTATGGCTATGAGCCAAGTGGTGTGTTCTTTACTAGGAATCAACATTTTCAGCATTGTTGTGGTTTATTTCTACTCAATGGCTGACAGCCTGTGTAGCCTGACTTCATGCATAGGAGTCGCCAGCGAGAAGGTTGGTTGCAATCAAGAAGTCTAGATTTTCATTCCTTTCCAGCATATGAGCGAGAAATATCACTGAACAATTAACTCTTCGTCCTGACCACGCTTTTATCAATCATTGCTATTCACTATTGGCTCTAGGACTGACAAAGTAATTTGCCCAACCTTTGGCCAGTTGGGCCTTTAAGGATGGTTTCACATCATGGCTTGCATTCAAATTATCTGCCTACATACATCTAGTTCCGGTCTAGGAAGATTGATATATCATCCAGCAGCAACCTACATCCTCAGTGGCCTCCGTTGGCTCTTTTCAGCCGTAGGTAATGAGATATACTAGTGATGGTACTCAAAGGGATTATGTACATACATACAGGTGGCATTATTGTATGAATTATGCAGGCTGCAATCTGTTGTCAGCTAGTGTACTTGTGATGGCATCTGCCTGTTCATACCTTGACCATGATTCTTGTTTTGGTAGATCCTGCAAAACAAACGTTACATCAATGAATCAAAATACCAGAACTACACTAACTGAATACCGTTCATTTGTGAATGGTAGATAGTTTTGTAGGTACCAGATATGATTTTAAGAGCCACATAGATCCCTTTATTATGGTTATTAATTGCCATTTCTGGTGTTGCTAGACTAACCAGTATATCACTGAACTGCTTTGTGTATATATATCATCCTTGTTGTCTTGTCCCCAGTCCCTGGCTTAAGTCACTCACTTGTATCAGATGCAAGTCATTGCCAAGGACCTTAATATACTCTTCTGATACATATTCTACTTGCAGCAAGTTAACCTCTGCACAGAATAAATAGAGCCAGTACCAATTCGTCCAACAAGTAATTTCTAGTCCAGATAATCACAATGATGTACCGCTTGTCACGGAGTAATCCTTGAGTATTACGAGACAAACCTGGATTATTCGAATTTTCGTAGTTTTATAATGTCTTGACATGTTCAGATATATATCTACTTTATCTTCACCATGAGTGCTTGTATGTTATTATTAATGCTCTGTATATAATTTAACTACTTGTTATTGTATTTAGACTAATGTAGCATTCTCTGTAATGTATGAATTCAAATAGTTATGTAGGTGCAGGCTGTAACGTGCTCTAGGCAGCATGTTTTGGTTGTCCTAGGTAATGCCCCTCAAGGTCGCCGATTTATTCACCCTTTTTTATGTGTTGATACTTTGCCCCTTCCTTATATCGACGACGCTCCCGCACCTGTGCATTTCTTGTCTGTAAACAATCCAACCACCCCTGCCCTCAAAATATCGACGACTCCCTCGCCCCCAACGTCCCAACCCCAAAACTCGATCAAAATGCCTCCTCGTAGAGGTAGAGACGATTCAGACAGTGACGGAGAATACCTCCCGAAGATGAGTGGTCGTCGTCGCCCCAAATCCGTCGTCAACGAAGCCGACGACGAGGACCGTGTAAGTGAACTCAATGATTTCTTTCCGGTGAAAGTGCATACAAAGAATGAAGTCCAGAAGCCTTTAGACGTTCATGTTGCTAATTGCTACACATACTAGGCTCCCATGACGATGCGGTTTAGAGCCGCGGCTGCTGCGAGTCCGGCTGCTGCGAGTCCGGCTGCTGCGAGTCCAGCTGCGGCTGACCCGGCTGTTGAGAGTCCGGCTGCTGCGAGTCCGGCTGCTGGCCCGGTTACTAGCCCGGCTGCTGCTGAAGGGCTCCCCGTGGTAACTACTTCCCGGCATCGTGAACTTCTGCCTAAAACAACAATCAGATTGCAAGACAAGCTGATTGCCACCATCGCTACATACCCATCTCCAAGCATACGCAATTCACCATTTCAACCCCTCGCATTCATCCATTCCATTGTATGCTCTAACAACCTTACTAACGCTGCTAAGGTCGCACCCTCTACACCTCCTGGCAAGATACTTTTGCCCAAAGCTGCAGGCCCTGCTGACAAGGCGCCTTTCCTAACCGGCACTACCACTGCTGCCGCCAACACCAAGCCTGCAGCCAACGCCCCAGTGATCAAGAAGCCTCGCCGCAAGGGAAGACCTGCGAAATCCAAGATGGCACCTAAGCCCGGCCCTACAAAGGGAAGCCTTGCGCAGAACGACCCTTTTCTCGGGTATGCGCCTCCTGCTCGGCAGCGTCGGAATCCCTTTTCAGCTTCCCCGGCTCGTTCCAACGTTGGTAGCATTGCCACCCTATTCCCTCGTCCCCCGACTGGAGGCCGACCTGTTGTGCCTGGTCCCTTGGGCCTGCCCCAGGGAGCTATGGGTGAGCCTCAGCCTGAGGAAAACAACACCCAGGCCTCTCTTTCTTCGAACAACAATGCCATTACTGGCGCCACTGGCCTTAATGCTAGAACTACAGCTCCCACTAGTAACAACACCCAGGCCTCTCATCCTTCGAACAACAACACCATTACTGGTGCCACTGGCCTTAATGCTAGAACCACTACAGCTCCCACTAGTAACAGCACGCCTGCGAACAACACCAACATCGCAAACCCTTACGAGATGGATCCCAACGGCTTCCCCGAGCACGTGATTCCCCCTAGCCTTCTACCGCCTCACATCATAATCCCCGACAACATCTACAAAGCGCTCGAGCACCGCTACAGTGCCGTGCCACCCACCGACGAGATGGACCGCCTGTACCAGATGGGCATCCAATACGGAATCGGCCTCGGCATTGCTTGCTACAAGTCTGGTCTTATGCAAGAACTGAGCGACAATGGCTCGCTCTTCGGACGCAAACTTGTGCTCGACCGTGGACGTACCGCTGAGGGTGTGAAGGACCTGATCGAGACGAATGACTACTTCGATCGTGTCATCGCTGGACAGTCCTTCCTACTGTACGAGTATTGGACCCAGAGAATCAACGAGCAGATGAGTCTTGAGAACGCGGGTAACGCGCAAGGTGCCGCCCAAAACGGCGCTGCATTTGGAATGGCTGCAACGTCTCTTAACCCTATGCTTGGTGAGTTCTTCCCGCTGTCTTACGTACCCTACCCCCCCTTCCTTGTGCCTCATCCTACCATATGCTCTCTATCAGAATGAATACTGACTACCCTGATATAGGACAACCTACCAACCAGCCCAACCGCGGATATTCTATGGACGGACCCCCCGCTTTCGACTTCAACGCGTCCACTCTCAACGACCGTCCCATGACAGGCGGCTTGCAAGCTCCTAGAGGGCCATCTACGGTCTTCACCAACGACTTCTCGACCCCATCCGCGGCTTCGATCCCGTCTTACGCCGGATCAGACATGTACCGCAACAACAACCCCATCAACCCCACCGGATCGAATGCTATCTCGTTCAACGTGGGAAGTTACACCATGGGCCAGCAGGCCGCGATGAACGCCTCCAACGACATGCGGAACAACGGCGGCATGGGAACCTTCACCCACGATCAATGGGCGGATGTCTTAGGTAATTTTGACTATACCCCCGAGGAGATCCAGCAGAAGGCTGATGAGTTGGTCGTTGGTCCGCCTGCTTGGAGAGTGAATCAACCCGCTAGACAGGGCGGAGGAGCCGGTCAACAACGCGCGGGATACCAGGTTGGCGGTACTGGCAACTCCAACGGTGCTCGCAGCTCCAACGGTACTCGCAGCTCCATTGGCACTGGAAACTTTAACGTCGCTGGCAACCGCAACGTCTCTGGCAACTCCAACGACACCGGTTCTGCAGGCGCTAACTCCCCTGCTGGAGAGGGTCACGATAACTCTTCCACGCCGATGCTCGCTGAGACCAGACAAGGTCGCGCTGTCATCAAGACTATCCCTCGCGACCGCTAATGTACCATACTTATCCGACACTCCATCCGAATGCGTTCATCTACTAGAAACCCCCCCGATATTCTAGATGTTCGAAGGAGATATGTCTGCGGGCGGGTTTTTTTATTATTCAATTCAATCTTGCTTTTCGAGGATCTCATGTTGACAGGTTAGGTAAGGTCAGGTCCTAATCGCATGCAACATGAGAGCACACGCCTTGAGTTGGATTTCCTCATCTTTACAGGAACCAATATCATTCATCCATCGAGGCTTTTCTTTTCCCCCACTACTTTTTTTCCCCACGATTTCGATTGTGGACGGACAGGCGTTTCTGGTCATCGTCTGGTTATAACAATCGAGATACCCGAGGTGCGCCTTTCGCGAGGAGCACTCCTGCTTTTTTCAAATTTTAAAAAACGTGTATTTGTTGCGCAGCCCTAGTGCCCCAAACCCAATTTTCTTTTTCTGAGACAGCTCAACGATGAAGCTCAAGGTGGACGGACGGATTGATATTTGCATTCTCCCCGGCATCGACTTCATTCTGACTGGTCTTCTACGATGAATTTACTACACCGATTCGCAACGATGAACGATCGAATGGAAGAGGAATGTCTACATTTCTCTAAACAACGATTTTTCTTCTCGCGGACCGGTCTTCTGAACTTGCAAAGATCGGCTCAGTATAATTCTGGATGATGGAAAGGGGTTTTGATAGATGTTTTACATCTTTCTCTCCGGACCGCTTCTACATACTGGCCTTTCTTCTTCTTCTCATCATCATCATCATCATTCACTGGCTTTTAGGGACGGTACGGTTTTTCCCGGTACGGTTTCGGTAAACTCGTAAGACTCGTTGGACTGGCCATGAAATGGATGGTTAATACTTGCGTACCTCCGTATATCGAGCTGGACCGGTTTAGTTAGTCTTCTTCTTCTACTATCACATGGATACATAAGTAGTCTCTATAGTTGAGTAGGTAGTTAGGCTCTCTGGCTAGGCATATAGCTGATGCGGTCTGCGGTTTGTGTGTCCTTCGAGCAGAATACAAACTTGAGATTTTAAACATGAGCCGAGCTTGGTGAATTGCTGGGGAATATTTCTAAATGATGCCGAAATGAATTAATTGATTGACTCCTAGAACACTGACGTTCGAGCAAAGTAGCTCATGTTCCGTCCGGATTTCTACTATGGAAAACACGATCCAGGAGGATAATAATACATGACTGGGTAGTTACTTGCCTAGGTAACTAGTAATCGTTCTAATTTAGTATTACCATTACTACGGATACTACTACAGATGAAACTCAAGACGCCAACTTCCGTAGTTATGAGTTAGCTATTTGCGCGAGTCAAGAAACAGGCGTAGAAGGAAGGACTACACTACTTAGTAGACGACTGCCCCGGCTCGTCGCCCGAATGGAAGGTCGGAAAAGTGGGAACGGCATGAATCCGGGTTGCTCCGTTCTGCAGCTGCTGGATTGGAAGTTGACGTGACCCGTGTAGATGGTCCGTGCGTTTTTGTAAAAGTTGCCCCGTAAAGGAAGTGAAAGCGGATCATCCACCGACTGGGATGATTAGTTAAAACGAGATATGATCAGTTGACCGCTGTAAATTTAGAGGTAACTACAATACAAGGTAATTAGGACGAGAAGTAGCTAGTTCCAGTCAGTAAAAAATAATGCTCGTCGCCTGATGTCTTTACGGTTCACTCGTAGATAAGAAATAATTACCTATCTATTGAAAACGAAGTTGGACAAGAAGTAATTGGTTTCTTGAAGTGCCGTGGAGGGACAGCGTTGTTATACGAATTTTATTGGTTTTGTGAAGTAACTACGAACTAACTAGATCGCCACTACTTTCGCTCGACTGGCTCTGGCCATCCTACAAAGACTTATCAAACTCCAAAACTCAGTCAACAACAGCGCAGTCTCTTTTTCTTTTGCACTTATGATCTACTTGAGGTAACTACCTAAGTAATCCGTAGAGAGGGCGGCCTGGCCAAGTATTGGCGTCCGGCCTTTAGTTAGAGTCAACCTCGCCCGAGCCGTGAGAGATCTACGTATTCCTTTTGCCGGTTCCCAACACAACATATCATCATGTCTTAAATCTATTCCAAAAATAGATAAGACAATTGTTCACCTCACGTAATAACTACTTATCACACAGCACTTCTTTTTAACGAACTTCCTTTTTCAAGTCCCGGCAGTCTTGCATGAATTCAAGCATTTTTTTCTGATGGGAATAGCCGAACTGAGTGGCCCGCATACGTACATATGTATGTATGTACATACCTACCTACCTAACTTAGCTCCTCCTCGCTCACCCACGCTTACCATCCATCGTGGTTGTTGAACTATCTGCAGCTAGCCTTCAATAGTGTAGGTAGGTATTTAAGTAGCAAATAAGAACACAAAATTGACTTGAACACTAGGTAGGTACTTTTTAACTATCTTCATTCTTCTAGACCAGCAAGATCTGGAACATCTCCTCTTCTTCTCTTTTTGAAGACCACAAGTGACGGACGGGACCGGGAGGCTGCTTTCTACAAAATACGTAGTTACTTTGACTGGCTGGATCTTAATCCCTACTTTACCTAGGGCTCTTTTAGGGAACGATCTCATAGTGCATATTAACTGCCTGTGATATACACCTGGTGAATTAGCACAAAATCTGGAGATCCGAGTCAGATAACTACCTACCTAAGGTACCTACTGCCTACCTATACCAGCTCAGTTTGCTTCGCAACTAAGACTTTGGAGTTCGCCGAAATAAAATAATAAGTCAGTCACACGACACCCGAAACTCAAAACTTGCCTCCCGTTAAACAACCCATTTCGTTTATCGAACGAGCCGATCCGCTTTTCCGCTTCGCATACATACATACATACTACCTAGTACCTACTATACATACATCTGTTTTATACTGGCAGTTGTAATAGTTCAATCTGCAGTGTCTCCAAACTGCTTTTTTTATTTATTCAATTTACCGCATGTTCTAACCAATCAAGACGTAGGAGGGCGGATTGCGAGAAGCAACAATTAATTCATTATGTTCGACGTATCGGTCATGTTGCACCAGGCCAATTTGGTCAATGTAGACATCCCGGATCACCTGTCGTCTGGCTCACACGGTTCGCCAAATCGTGAGAAGAGCGATGCTGCCAAGACCAGACCCGACTCCATCGTTAGCCTGAGTGCCATCTCAAGCAAGTCCATTCGAAGACTCTCGGGTGAGTGCTGATGATTTTCATTTACATCCTCGAAAGCTTGGAGAGATCTATATATCATATTCCCCATTTTTAGAACCACAGACTCTTGATCAACATGCATATATTATATCATACCTCATATCCAGGTTTGGAGACTTCCCGCTTCACCCAGATTAATCATATTTCCCTTTTATACATAAGAAGAAAAGGAAGGGGAAAAAAGGAAATTCAATAACTATACCTTCCATTACATACTTCCTCGGCTGGGAACATGTGAATGCAACTAGTTAATTCCTGCTTTTTTCTTCTTTTCTTTCTCGCGCTTCCTAAGCTCAAACCACGCAGGTCTCCTGCAGCTGCTGACCTTGTCCCCCTAGCACTTTTGCCACGATCAGACTCCAGTCATAATAGTAGTAGTGCTTCCCCGCACCCCACACAAGCACAAGCAAACCCCCATGGGTCGTCTGGCGGTGGTGCTGGTGCTGGCGCTGGTCATGGTAGCCAGGCACAAGCTATAAGTGCCGTCGCCCCCCCTGTTGAAACTGTGACCAGTAACACTACTACTGTTGCCACTATTGTGACTGCTGCTGGTCCTACTCCTGGTACTACTACCTGTGCAACAACAACTACTACTGCTACTATTACTGGCGATGCACGCGATCACACTTCACCTCAAGGAGGATCGAATATTGCGATGAAGAGCAATAATACACCACTCGGCACAACTACTACTACTACCGCCACAAATCCCAAGATGCTTCTGTCGGATCTCTACAAGTCGACCAAGTCGCCGTTATCACGGTTCCGGCACCACCCCCCACATTCCGCAGCAGCACCTATAGATATCACAGATTCACCGGATTACGACGTCGATCTCGTCAGCAGAGACAAGGCCAAGCAGAAGGAGGCCGTCAAGCGATACCTCGCCGAGAGGATACGCAGCGACTGGGTCTTCAAGTGGCCGCCACCATCACCTTCAATAAATGCGGCGGCGTCGCATGAGGGTAATGTAACGGAGGAACAGGAGAAGGAGAATGTCGCGGGTAGTGTCGGCGATGGCGACGGCAGCGTTGACCACCAAGGCCAACACCAACACCAACACCAGGAGCAGCAACATGTAGAAGGCTGCGCCGTAGTGGATACGAGCTCAGAGGAAGACAACAACGACAACAACGACATAGACGACGACAACGACGACACCACATCGAACTACAGCTCCGTATCCGAAGATCTCGACCACTTCCGGCCCCGGGCCGAGTGGCTATCTGACCTCTCCGAGGACGATAACGAACCGACGACGGCATCATCGCGATTCGGATTTGGTACCCCGGCCGCCGCCGACGAAGACGACGACGACACAGCCGAGGCGACCCACAGCGCCAAGCGCAGGAAAGCCGTCCGCGACGAGATGCACTGGAACGCAGGTCTGGCGTGCTTCAGCGCGCGCCGGGACGCCTGGACCGGCGCCAAGACGGCGCGCGTCCGCGTGCGCTGCACCGATGGTGGTGGCTCGGTCGTCGGTGCCAAACTGGTACATACTGCTTCGGCGCCGCTGCCGGCTCGTGTGGCGGCTTCGCCGGCGCCGTCCCCGCCTGCGTCGAAACGGCATTCGTGGTTTCGGCTTTCTATTAGTTCGGCTCCGATGAGCACTCCTACTACTGCTGCTAGTACTGCCGCGCAGCAGCGGCAGCTTCCTGATCTAGGGGCCGTGGTGGCGTTGCCTGCTAGTCCGACGGGGACCCAGGTCTCGGGTGATACGATGGTAGCTGCTACTACTGTTTCGTGTTCTGAAGATGGGGGGAGAGGCAGCGGAGAGACGAGGGTCGGGGCGGGATCGGATGAAGAGAGAGAGGGAGAAGTTGTTCGTCGTCGTCGTCGTCATAAAATCGAGACCCTCCTCCCGCTCCCGGCACCGCTCTTACCCCCCGCCAATCCGATGCGCGCTTCCATCACCCCCGTCACGTACCCGTCCATCTACGACAAGATCGTCGTGCACTCCATGACCCCCGCCTGCCCCATCAACCTCCAGGACGTCATCCGCTCGTGCGTCTCGGGCTGGAAGCGCGATGGCGAGTGGCCTCCACGACCCGCCGAGATCGCCCCCATTGTCGCGGTGAGGAAGAAGAAGGCTGCTGCTGCTGCTGCTTCTAATACTGGTATCACTACTACTACTATTACTGCTACGAGGTCGAAGACGAAAGATGGTGGTGTTGGTAGTGGTGGTGGTTTTGGTGCTAAGGCGAGATCTAAGTCGAATGCTGGTGGTAAGCCTAATGCTGCGAGGAGGTTGAGTCTTGGTTTCCTGGGCCGCAAGGACTCGGCTGTTGGCGCGAATGCGACTGCGACTGCGACTGCGACGGGGAATCAGTCGGCTACGGTGGGCAGTCCAGAGAGGTCAGCAACAACAACAACAACAACAACACCGGCTGCAAGACGTATGCAATCGCAGACGCAGCAACATGCGTCCTCGAGGGGCCTAAGGAAGAGCCTCCAGCGGGTTCTGGGGCTGGGTCATGCTAGTAATACTGTTGCTCTTGGATGAAACGGCCGAATGGTATGAATGGATAGTGGGTGTATGGATGGACAAATGGACGAAGGGATCAAATGGGATCAAATGTTCCACGGGTTTTTTCTCTCCTTCCAATGTATCTGGGGTTCATTGAAATTCAATGGGATGGAATGGATACTTATGGCGCTATGAGCGATCGTTATACCTACGTATGACATGACAGCTACGACGGGATCAAACGAATCTTCAACATTGCTTTTAAGGGGGGAGGGGGGTTCATGTCATTTTGTCAGGTGGTGTCATGTATCATCATCATATCATTGTTTGTCTCATATCATCGGACGAGGGAAGAGGGAAGCGGTCAATCTTTTTTTTTCTTCTTTTTTTTTCTTTCTGTGTTGGTCGGTCATCTCTATTCTTCGAATCATTTCAATCTCCGGTGATGGATCATGACTATCTATCTATCTATCTGCATACATATTCTACTTATATACCCCTATCTCCCCCTTTCCCCTCCTCATCCTCATAGCAAGCATGCGCAGTTGGCAAAGCTAGCAGCGAATGGCAGGCAGGCAGCAGGCAGGCAGGCATGGTTTAACGGTGTTGCGGTTGTGTTGCGACGGCGGCGGCGGCTCGAATGAATTTGATTACTTATTACACTACTTATGTATCTATCGCATCGCATCGCATCGAATCACATCACACGGATGAGCAAGCAGCGGTGGCGTGCTAGTTAGGAGTCCTTTACACCTTGCCTCGGTTTCTTTTCTCTGAATATCTACCACTTTGTTAAACTGCATTCGTCTGAGTGATTATTTGGTTTATGAACCTATTTTGCGATTCAAGTGTGTATGTGTGTGCGTGTGAAGATATCGTGATGAGAATTGAGTGAGTGGGCGGGGGTGATTACTTCTAACTTTAGTATGTCCCATTTGCTTAGAGACGCTTCAATACATAAACAGAAGTTCATTTGATTCTGAAACACATATGTAATGCTAATGGCTTGCCTATATGACATACCAAGTTAGGCCAATGGAATTATGCATAAGTCCCTAGGTAATGAGTAGGAACATTATCTTATCATGCTCCCCAAACGCCCAACCCATATGAGTTGTCAAGTAAAATAAAACAGATGTCTGATCTCGTGTCATTCGTTCCTCATTTCTTTTCCTCCTTTCCATCTTCCTTGCCCTCTTTCTTGTCATCACCTTCTTTCTTCTCTTCGCCATCCTTATTTTCTTCGCCATCCTTCTCACCCTCTTTCTTGTCCTCCTTTTCATTGCCCTTCTCACCCTCATTCTGCTGACCTTCGTCATCCTTGGATTCCTCCTTCTTAGCATCCTTTTCTTCACCTTCCTTCTTTTTCTCGCCCTCCTTATCATCACCCTTCTTCCCCTCGTCTTTCTTCTTCTTCTGTTCCTCTTTCTTTTGCTTTTCCTCATCCTCCTTCTTTTTCTTCTCTTCTTCTTCCTTCTGCTTCTTGATTTTCTCCTTCTCCTCGTTCTCCCGTTGCTCCTATTGCTCACGTGTTAGTAGACTAATTAACGAAAGACATCGAGATCGAGGGGAGTCGGTGGGTGCTGCGAAACAGATCGGTCTCGAACCAGAAAACAGAATACAACTTACCCATTTCTCATCATAGTTCTCCTCGCCCTGCACCTTCTCGTGGAACTTATCATCCAACCCGCTCAGACGGGGCTTCGCATCGCCGACCTTAGCCCGGCCAATCAGACTGAGAGCAATGGCAGCCCCCGTTATGGCAGTCAGGACGAACCGGTAGCTGCCGTACCAGGCCGGAGCCCAGCCGCGCTTAGCGGCATGAGTGTCGGCCCAGTACAGAGCAACGAAGGCGCCGAATTGGCTGGTCAGCGCGAACTCGACGGGCATGAACAGTGTGGGCCAGGCGGCTACGGAAGCCAGGACGCCGAGGCCATAGCGGAACCGCGTTCGCGTGTGGCTAGGCGCCTTCTCAGCGTACTCGAGGCCCCAATGGATGGCGCCTAGGAAGCTGATGATGACGGCTCCGTAGCCGAGCTGCAGCGGCTCGATAACGCTCAGCCAGTGCTGGGCTGACTCGTGGCTGATCAGGATATTGTTTATGAACTGGGATTGGCTCGGCCATTCTGTGTTGAGGACCCAGGAGAGGTAGACTGTCGATAGAGATGTGCCGAAATAGGGTATCGTGCCTGTGAGACCGAGAACGTAGGATTCCTTGGGAACTGTGTTGAGTCGGAAGGTGTCCTTGACGATACCCTGTGAGATTGATTGTATATTTAGCATTGGAACGAAACAGACTCAATTCATGGATATCGTGCGTTACTACTTACCAAATCGTGCGAAATACCGTCGCTCACCGGCTTCTCTGTCTTTGGGTCCTCGGGCTCGTAGACATGTCGGACGGATGATTCCGTGCTGACGGCCTCCGGGTTGGACTGAAGCTTCTGTTCGCCGAACCTCTTCTCCTCTTCGGGGTCCCTCTCGCTTTGCAGCCGAGGCGGAGGTTTGGTTGTATACCGGGTTTTATGTACTAGAGATAAGGGTTGGTTTGTTATCCGGAATGGTAACCGCCGGAATGAGGAGACTGGGGCTTTCTGCGGCGAGGCAATTGCCCTTGAAGAGCTTGCTAGAAGGTGCCGCGTGCCGCGCAACATTATGTGGTGTTTTATAGAATATAGGGAGCGGGTATTATAGACAGATAGACAGCTTTCTTTGCTTCTCTTACGTTTCTAACGAGATGGGGGGACACTTCAATTGAAAGGAAGAAAAGGAGTCAAACATTCACACACAATTAAAAGATATGTATTGAAGACAGTAATTGCTTATAAATTTTAATGTGTGCTAGATGTAGGATACACAAACAAGGTAGGTATGAGAAAACAGTTTCCGACTTCCCTCCGAAGTGCCTACATCAAGGAAGACAGACAGACAGACGGGGGTTGATGTAATTGAAGCGTTATATTACCTAGAGTAGATAGGTTGGAAGAAGCTTTTAGTTTTCATTCTCCCACAAATATTGGTAACACTATGTCACCATAAACAGAAATGACCTCTTTTCCGAATATCATGTCTGGAGTATCTAGAGCTTCCAAGTAAGGAGCTCTCTCGAATGACGTAATTGTTGATGACGCAGGTATTGTACAAGGGCTGACCCGCTGTAGGAAACTTTGATGGTCTTGGCAGGTACATCATTATACGTACACGTAATTAGTTGTACCGATGTATATATCCAACCCCTCACCTAGCGCATCGTGGCAGGTACCTAGTTAGGGTGGCAGAGTGGCTCGAGCACGCGCGTTCAGGATGCATGAAGTATGTTATACAGCATTTAAAATGATTAAAAACTATAGTTTTATAATATTAAAATATTTACAAATCATAATAATCAAAATAATCTCAGCTTGTTTTAGATATAACCTGTCTTTTGTACAATACTAACTACATACATGTACTCATCAACTAAGTGCATAACATATAGAGCTACAGTTGGATAAGCCCCAATGTATCTTTTATTGGCAGGCTCTCATCTAATTGGGTGTTGATATATTTAGGAGCAACTGAAAAGTGGGCTGTGTGGCTTGAAGTCTTTCAAGAGCAGCGTCATACATCCACACACCCACATCGACAATGTCCTAATGTTCTAGAAGGAAGTGATTGAACAGCCAGGCTCCAGGCAGCTGGGCAATTGCAACACCGCATCAGCCCAATATCAATTTTGGTGTGTGTTCTCGTCTCCTATCTTGAAGGAACGAATCTAGACATACATACATGCCTACCTACTACCTTCCTTTAGGTGATACTTCTTAGTCTATTCCTCTTAACATCCCAGACTCAGTTCTGCAGTAGTATGACGAGTTAACAATTGATGCTAACAAAAAGCACCATTGTCCGACCTACACAACACGTTCCCTCCTTGTTTTCTATTGCGACGTGAGACCTGTTTACCCAATATACCTCTGACCTACGTAGCTTACATATTACTTGCAGTTTGGAAATATATCTTTCCTTTACCATACCTGAAGGCGAACTCTTATCCTACGCCTCGAGATACCCTTTGAAGTCACCCCTCGACTCTATAGCCTAATATAACCCGTTGTACCTCGAAGCAGCTGTCGACGCCACCCCTTTCGAGTATTCTTCGACTCCTGGAAGTGCTTCATTTAGGCGATCGAATGCATACCGCACATCCCACCCTATAATAGCTACCATCATATCAGATGCGGTTAACTGAGATACCTGCCTAATCTTCATCTTTCCCCCTGCCCGGGTCACGGCGCAATACCGTTAAGATGTTAGAGGGTTTAGTGGCAGGCCTGCTTAACCGCTTCCTGGGCATGTACGTGAAGAACTTCGATCCTGCCCAGCTGAAAGTCGGTATATGGTCTGGCGATGTGAAGCTACGCGACCTCCAACTCCGGAAGGAGGCTCTAGACCAACTAAAACTCCCGATCAATGTCATGGAGGGACACCTTGGACAGCTAACCCTCGTTATACCCTGGTCCAACCTACGTGGGGCGCCCGTTAAGGTATTGATCGAAGATGTCTTCCTGCTAGCGTCACCCAAGGAAGAGGCTGCCTATGACCCCGACGAGGAGGAGCGTAGAAAACAAAGAATAAAGATGGAAAAGCTGGACTCGGCAGAGCTGATAAAAGAACGTTCGCAAGAAGGCCTAAGCCCAGAGGAGCAGAAGAAGAGCCAGAGTTTCACAGAAAGTCTCGTCACTAAGATTGTCGACAATCTCCAGGTCGAAGTGAAGAACATCCATGTGAGGTACGAGGACTCGATATCTACACCTGGCCATCCCTTTGCTCTCGGTGTCACATTAGAAGAATTCAGTGCTGTCAGTACCGATGGCCAGTGGAAGCCTACTTTCATACAGAATTCTACAAAATCCACCAACAAGCTAGCGAGACTGGACGCCCTTGCTGTATACTGGAACACGGATACCGAATTACTCGGCCCTGGTCGCGAGGTCGAGAATGATAGTACGAGGATGCTGGCTCACAGTGATATGGTCAACAAATTCAAGGAAATGATTGGCAAAGGCGATAATCCCGCCACAGCCAATCATCAATTCATCTTGAAGCCTGTCAGCGGTGTAGCCAAGATCGAGTTGGATAAAACTGGAGATGCACATGTGCCTAAGTTCAAGGCTAATCTCCTATTTGACGAGATTGGTGTCGTCCTCGATGATGATCAATACCGGGACGGCTTAATGATGGTGGACCTGTTCCATTATTTCATCCGTCACCAGGAATACAAAAAGTTGCAGCCAAAGGGTGTAACAGCAAAAGAAGATCCTCGAGCATGGTTCAAGTTTGCTGGAAATTCGGTACTCTCCAAGATCCACGACCGAAATCGCCGGTGGACCTGGGACTACTTCCGCGAGCGTCGTGATGATAGGCGCCGGTATGTTGAGCTCTTCAAGAAAAAGAAGGCGAATCAGCAGCTTTCGGCCCAGGAGGTTGAAGATCTTGATAAGCTTGAATGGAACCTAGGGTATGAAGATTTACGATTCTGGAGGTCTCTGGCTCGGAACCAGCTACGTAAGGAGAATGCTGAGGCGCTGAAGAATGCGCCCCCCAAACAGGATCAACAGCAAGGATGGATCTCATGGATGTGGGGCTCGAAGCCAGCTGAACCGTCAGACCAGACAGAAAATACCCAGATCACTGAACAGCAGCGCCAAGAGCTTTACGAGGCTATTGACTGGGACGAGAAGACGGCGTTGACCGATGCAGTGGATGCTCCCCGGGACGCAGTGAAGATGGAAGTTAATGCAGCACTCAGGACCGGCAGTTTCACTCTTAGACAAAGTCCGCATAGAAGTAGGACTGATTTGCTCAGTTTGCATTTCGACCTCTTCAAAGCGAAGGCCCTCCAACGCCCTGATTCTATCTTAGCCGATCTCAGCCTAGGCGGTTTCCGAGTCAATGATGGCACAACATCTACCAGTCTCTTCAAGGAGATTGTACGAGTCAAAGACGCCCCTGATACTTCTAAATTGAAGCAGCTCTCACTAGATGAGCTCGAGGACTCTTTGCATGAAACTTTCTTCGACCTCCAAGTAGAGAACAATCCCTTAGATGGGAAAAGTGACGTCGCAGTCACGGCGAAGTTAAAACCACTAGAGATCGTTTGGAATCCCAACTTCGTAGTGGGCGTTGCCCACTTCTTTAAACCTCCTGAAAGACACATGGAATCTATCAATGCGTTGATGGAGACTGCAGGGGCAACCGTAGAGGGTCTGAGACAGCAAACGCGTGCCGGTCTTGAGTTCGCTCTCGAAGAACACAAAACGATCAACGCAAATTTGGACCTGCAAGCACCCCTTATCATTATTCCTCAGGACATCCGCGCGCGACGTTCAACATGCTTAATCTTGGATGCCGGTCGCATCAGCGTCAACAGCGAACTTATCGACAAAGATACGCTAAAGCAGGTTCAGGATAAGCAAAGACAAGCTTATTCAGACGAAGATCTGAAGCAGCTTGAGTCACTTATGTACGATCGTTTCATCGTGAAGTTGACATCGACCCAGGTCTTGATTGGGCCCTCTATCGAAGAGACGAAGTCGCAACTCGTTGAGAAGGATGACACTCGCATGATGCATATCGTGGAAAAGATCAACGTCGACTTCGTTGTGGCCATGTCGATCTTACCTAAGGCGCCCAACTTGACCAAGATGAAGGTGTCTGGACACATGCCAGTACTCCATGCTGCCATGTCGGATACGAAATACAAGAGTCTCATGAAACTGATTGACGTCGCGATACCAAAGTTTGGCGACGAAGGGGAGCAAAGTGATAAGCCACAGCAGCCTGGGAGACCTCGCTTGCTCAGCAGTGCTTCGGGTCGGTCCCGCAAGGGGCCACAAGAGCGCAGGCCTTCGAACTTGTTCTTGAGCCAGCAGACCGCCATCATCTTAGATGACGATTCGGACGTTGACGAGGATGAATTTCAGGATGCAGCCGATGGCAGCGCAAACCAGCGGCTGAAAGTGCAGCAACGGAATTTCGAATTCAAATTTGCCGTCGACAAGTTGCAGGGTTCACTATATCGAAGTGATCCTGACGGAGAACATCCCGAATCATTGCTTGTAGAACTGATCGCGGAAAGTTTCGACCTCAACTTTTATATGAGACCGTATGATATGGCAGCAGAAGTATCACTTGGCTCTGTCACTGTGGACGACTTCGTCTCCAACCCGTCCGCCGAGTTCAAATCTATCGTGTCTTCAGGGGACCCCGAGGACCGTGAGCAGAGGAGAGCCCTTGTGCATGTTAAGTTCGTCAAGGTGAAAAAGGAATCTCCGGAATTCATGTCCGTCTACGAAGGCATTGAGACCAATATCAATACCGCTATCTCTACGATCAACCTTGTCGTGACGAGGAAGACGCTCCTCACATTACTAGATTTCATACTTGTCACCTTCACCAACAATGATAATTCTGGAAGCACACGGCAGAAACAGATTGTGGATGAAGACGACGAGGAAAATGCTGTGGAGATTGTTGAACCTTCACCTCAACCTTCCCAAACTGAAACAGGCTCCATACGTGTCAAGGTCGACCTCAAGACTATCCGTATGATATTGAACAATGACGGCATCCGTCTAGCAACACTATCATTCAACCATGCCGATGTTGGTGTGTTCATACTTGGAAAAACGATGAGGATTGGAGCCAAACTAGGTGACCTGACACTCGTTGATGATGTCAACGTTGGGGCATCCGAGGAGTCAGCATTCCGGCAACTTGTCACCATTCAAGGTGACGAGCTGGCAGACTTCCGCTATGAAACATTTGATGCAAGCAACAAAAAGGCATACCCGGGATATGATTCCTCCATATTCCTACGCGCTGGTTCTATCAAGGTGAACTTCCTCGAGGAGCCTTTCCGAAAGATCATCGATTTCCTAGTGAAGTTTGGAAAGATGCAGGCCATTTACAACTCAGCACGACAAGCTGCAGCGAACCAAGCACAGCAACTACAACAGAGTACAGGCAGATTCAAGTTCGACGTGATCGTGAATACCCCTATTATCGTTTTCCCTCGTGACCTCACTATAGAGCGCCGGAAACGAGATTTGGTTACGGCATATCTGGGAGAGATTTATGTCCAAAACGAATTTGCGCCGTTGGACGACTCGGAAAATGCGGAGATTGCTATGAAGCTGTCTGCAGGCATAAGAAACATCAGACTCACATCGCTACTCCATTATCCAAACGGCGAATCGGAAGAACTCGAGATGATCGATCATGTCGATCTGGGCTTCAATATCGTATATGCTGAACATAAGCCAGGACGGAAGCGCCCAGACATGGAGATCGAGGGCAGCATGACTGACTTCAACCTTCGAGTCACGCAATACCAACTCAAATTCCTTATGGAGATTTCCAAGTCTGTCCCAGCCGCCTTTGCAACCGACACAGAGGCCAGAGGAGAGGAAGCAGAACGTGATGTGGATGAAGGTACTCTACGTAGAGCGAAAACGATGTCTTCTATCGCATCTGATGCCGACAATCGTTTGATCAATCTCTCTCCTGAGCTTGGGTCCCCAGAGGACACTTGGACTAAGATCGATCTGGTCTTTAATGTGCACAAGATTGGTCTAGAACTTGTTAACGCCCATGCATATAGACCCGTTGGAGACCTAGATGCGGCTAGTCTTTCACGATTCTCTCTGGATGATAGCAAGCTCAAAACTCGGATGCTAGCTGACGGTTCACTCGAGGCCGAGTTTGTCATTCAATCATTCACCATACATGATAGTCGAGCAAGAGACGGCAGCAAATTCAGAAAAATCATGACCTCTTCCAACAAGGACGTTCAACAGTTCATGGCGAGCTTTTCTATGTCTGCAGGGAAAGAGCGAAATATCATTGCGGTGGTTGCTATTGACAGCCCAAGGATCATTTTCGCTCTAGATTATATCTTTGCGATTCAGCATTTCGTCACTGTCGGTCTACAAGTCGACGATCCTACATCAGCTATGGATGAGATGTCTGAGGAAACTCCCGAAGGCTCCGAAACCGACTCGTTGCAAGTCGCCTGGACTGGGAAGGATCCTGAGGCCGAGGTAGTCCCCAAACCCCAGTCAGCCAAACAAGATGAAACGAAAACCAGCATTGCCTTCCGCGTTAATATCGTCGACGCCCAAGTTATTCTGATTGCAAACCCGTTGAGTTCAAGCTCTGAAGCGATTGTATTAGGCACGAAGCAAGTGTTATTATCGCAACAACACGCTTTGACTTTCCAGGTTTCGGAGGTCGGTATGTTCCTGTGTCGCATGGACAAATTTGATACCTCTCGGCTACGAATCCTTGATGACTTCTCCGTACAAATGTCCATGGACAACTCCCGACCCAACTTGACAAACATTCACATAGATATTGAGCCATTGGTACTACGGCTATCTCTCCGGGATATCCTCCTTGTGTTGCAGATAATCGGCAAGGCATCAGAACTGTCTGAAAATGAGGATGACGCCCCCAAGCCCAGTGCATCCGACCAAAAAGCAAAACAACTTCGCAGCGAGGGAATGAAAGAACGCACGGCTAGTGGTCGAAGACAATCCACCGTTACGGGGAAGAAAGGTCGAGGAAGCAAGACTATTGGTACTGCCGTCACTCAACGAAGCCGTAGAGAGTCTCATGGACCACATGATATTTCAAAGGGTCCTAAACACCACGAAGAACTTACTGCTACGCTAGAGGGTCTCCGTGTCGTGCTAATTGGTGACCTACACGAGTTACCGATCTTAGATGTGAGCGTCAAAAACTTCACAGCATCGGCAGCGGACTGGACAAACAATCTCAAGGCAGAGACCGCAATTGATATGTACGTTAACGTGTACAACTTTGCTAAGTCTGCTTGGGAACCTCTGCTGGAGCCTTGGCAAGTTGGTGTTGGCATCGCGAGGGAACAAGAGTCCGGAATGATGTCTGTCAACCTGTACTCGAAAAAGACGTTCGATGTTACTGTCACGACCTCGACGATCGCCTTGGCATCCAAGTCGTTCAACTTCCTAACACAAGATGAAGATGTTCTCGGCAAACCCCGTGGAATGGAAGCTCCTTATAAGATTCGTAATCACACCGGCTTCAATGTTGTGGTGCAAGCCAAGAGCCAGAGTTCTGAGAACATTTCCCTCAAACTCGAAGATGGCGAAGAGGCGCCATGGAGCTTCGAGCATTGGGAGAGAATGCGCGAGAATGTCATGTCGGAGAACGCCGCAACGAACAGCGTCTCTATCCAGATTGAAGGGAGTGGCTTTGATACAGTCAAGAACATTCGGGTGAACCGCGAAGGCGAGTTTCTCTACAGCCTACGGCCAAAGACCGACAACACACTACATCGCTTGCTTGTAGATGTGAGCCTGGGCCCGGACAACATCAAATATGTGACTCTTCGGTCGCCACTTCAAGTGGAGAATCAGACCCAAATCCCGCTCGAACTGGGTGTGTATGATGTTCAGGAGGGCCACCTGCTCAAGATAGAAAAGATTCCGCCAGGAGAGAGTCGTCCCGCTCCGGTTGCCGCCGCTTTTGTGAAATCACTCCTTATCCGACCTGATTCCGGCTTCGGATATGCTTGGTCGTCGGATCATCTCTGGTGGAAGGACCTACTCAAGAGACCAACGCGAACCCTGGTTTGTAAGGGCGAGAATAACGAACCTTTCTATTTCCAGCTCAATGCGAGCTACGAAAAGACTCATTTCCTTACTGGGTACGTACTCTTTTCTTACTGCACGAGTACATTTCTAACATGATTATAGGAACTATCCATACATGCGACTCAAGATATCTCCTCCGATTGTCTTGGAGAATCTTCTTCCATACGATTTCAAGTACCGTATCTATGATAAGAATGCCAAGAAGGATTGGAGCAATTTCCTCCGAAAAGGTGGCGTTAGTCCCGTTCACATGGTAGAGCTATCACACCTGCTGCTCTTAAGCGTCGACATGCAGGACACTGTGTACAAGCCCAGCGACTGGTCTATCATCAATCCTGGTGCACAGGAAGACTATCGAAAAGAACACAAGTTAGTATGCAAAGACGAAGAGGGCCTCAATCTGAACCTCAAGCTGCATTACTTCAAAATCCCCGACGGCGGCGGTGCCTTCAAGGTCACCGTGTACAGTCCTTATGTTGTACTAAACAAGACTGGTTTGGATGTTCTCATTCGTGGGAAGCAGTGGTTACAACAAGCTAAGAAGGCCGCGGGCCAGTCCGCGCCCTTAATCGACACTTCAGATCAACGGAAAGCGTTACCGTACATGTTTTCATATGGGAATGATGACCAACGCAACCGCGCTCTGTTACGGCTTGGCGATTCTGAGTGGAGCAAACCTCAAAGTTTTGATGCTATTGGAAGTACCACTGATGTCGTCCTCCAGTCAACTAAGAAGGACGCTGAGATCCATGTCGGCATTACGGTTCAGGCCGGAGAAGGGAAATACAAGCTAACCAAGGTTGTCACTCTCGCCCCTAGGTTTGTTATCAAGAACAAGATAGGGGAGGAGATCAATATTAGGCAACCAGGATCTCCGGACATCATGACTCTACAGCCTGGCAAGTTGCAAGCATTGCACTTCCTCCAGAGGTCCAAAACGAAACAGATGGCTCTGTGTTATCCAGGGGTTAATAGCCAATGGACTGCACCTTTCAACATTTCAGACATAGGTACAACTCACGTCAAGATAGCGAAGACCGGGCAACGACAGCGCCTCATTCGTGTGGAGATTTTGATGGAAGATGCCACCATATTCTTGCATCTCAGCCTAGAGAGCAAGAATTGGCCTTTCTCGATGCGCAATGAGAGTGATACCGAATTCACTTTCTACCAAGCCAACCCCAATGTCATAAAGAACGGTGACGAGGAGGACTACTCTGGGTGGAGGCCAATAAGATACCGTCTACCACCACGTAGCATCATGCCATATGCTTGGGACTTCCCTTCAGCAAAGAGAAAGGAAATAGTGATCGCCGCTTTCGGCAAAGAGCGATATGTCAAGCTGGCTGAGATTGGCAACCAGGTTCCTATGAAGTTCATAAGCGGTTCTGGTCAGCAGAAGATCATCGATATCAATGTCGCTGCAGACGGGCCAACCCAGACGTTGATTCTGTCCAACTTCAAGCCAAGCAAGAGTTTATACCGACAGAAGACGATGACGGGATCAAGCCAGAGTGTTAGCAATACAGGGTTCGAAGCCAAGAAGGTGGAAGATAAAACAATATTCCAGGCCCAGTTGAAGCTTTCAGGAATTGGTGTTTCTCTCATCAACCAGCAACTAAAAGAATTGGCATATGTCACGTTCCGCGACGTTGAGTTGAAGTATATCGAGTCTGCTCTCCACCAGATTGTCGTCACGAATATCAAGTGGATCCAGGTTGACAACCAACTCTACGGTGGTCTCTTCCCTATGATTCTGTATCCGAGTGTTGTGCCCAAGAAGGCAGAGGAGATTGAGCTCCATCCATCGTTACACGCCCAAGTAATAAGGGTCAAGGATGATAGCTACGGTGTGCTTTACGTGAAATACGCCACCATTTTACTCCAGCAAATGACTGTCGATCTCGATGAAGACTTCATTTATGCCGTGCTGGATTACTCCAAAATCCCCGGCGCTGCTTGGGAAGAAACCAACGAAGGCAAACTGTGCGATGAAGGCCTGGATCTCCCTGAACCTAAACAAGAGCAATCGGGTCAAGATATATACTTCGAAACTCTCAACATACAGCCAATGCAGCTAGATCTGTCCTTCATGCGCACCGAGCGCGTCAACATCGAAGACAAGACCTCAACGCGTAACCCCATCATGTTCTTCGTCAACGTCTTAACAATGGCCATTGGCAACGTCAACGATGCACCTATCCGACTCAACGCCTTACTCCTAGAAAACACACGAGTTACCATCCCCGTCCTAACACAGCTCTTCTCCAACCACTACAGTCAAGAAGTTCTCTACCAAGTGCACAAGATCATAGGCAGCGCCGATTTCCTCGGCAACCCGGTAGGCCTGTTTAACAGCATCAGCAGCGGCGTGACGGACGCCTTCTACGAGCCATACCAGGGGCTCATCACGGCCGACAAGCCCGAGGATCTTGGTCTGGGCATCGCCAAGGGCGCCACGAGCTTCGTCAAGAATGCTGTCTACGGGTTCTCAGACTCGTTCTCCAAGGTCACGGGAAGCTTCGGCAAGGGCCTCGCGGCCGCCACGCTCGACAAGCAGTTCCAGGACCGCCGGCGCATCACGCGCGCCCGCAACCGCCCCAAGCACGCCCTATTCGGCGTCACGGCGGGCGCCAACTCATTCTTCACGTCGGTGGCGTCGGGTCTGGGAGGCGTGGCCCGCAAGCCCCTCGAGGGCGCAGAGCAGGAGGGCGCAGCTGGTTTCTTCAAGGGCGTAGGCAAGGGCTTCATCGGGCTGGCGACCAAGCCGGCGGTCGGGGTGCTGGACTTCGCGTCCAACGTGTCGGAAGGGATCCGCAACACCACGACAGTGTTCGACGGGTCGGAGCTGGACCGGGTGCGGCTGACGCGGTTCGTGCCAGCGGACGGGATCGTGCGGCCGTATAGCCAGCGCGAGGCGCTCGGCCAGTTCTGGCTCAAGCAGGTGGACAACGGCAAGTACTTTAGCGAGCAGTACATCGCGCACCTGGAGCTCCCCCGCGAGGACATGGTCGTCATGGTCACGTACAGCCGCATCCTCCTCATCCGGAGCCGCCGCCTCACCACCGAGTGGGACGTCCCCCTCAAGGACGTCCAGACCATCGCCAAAGAGCGCACCGGCATCAGCGTGGTGTTGCGCGGGGGCACGAATGGGCCGTTCGTCCCGGTTGGGGAGGAGAGCGGGCGCGCGTTTCTGTATCGTATGATTGCTGTTGCTGTTGAGGAGTTTAATCGTAGGTTTAGGGGTTTGGAATAGGGGGTTTTAGTGGGGGAGTGGAGGGGTGAGTGAGGGGGGTTATGGTATGGAGAGAGAGAGAGAGGGGGGGGGGGGATTGAAAGGGTTGAGGAGAGGTTGTGGTAGAATGAATGAGTTTAAATGAAGGAAAGAATGGAGGGGTGGATGAAAGTCCGGAAAGCAACAAGCAGTATTACAAAAGAAAAGGAATAACGTTAAAGTTTGGACGCGGACTCGAAAACACAATGGTACACCATGCCCTACGTGGATGTGGATGCGGACGTGGTGGTGGGTGTCGTTTGTAAGGAGTTTACACATGGATCGAGGCTTGCTTGGTTGGCTGGTTAGTTGGTTGATTGGATGATATCGTTACTTACTTACTTACTTGTACACATGGTATAGGTTAGAGTAGGTAGGTTAGTTTAGGTTAGGCTGGGCTAGGTTCTTGGTTTCTTCCTATATACCTACAGTACCTAACTATGTAGCAACGCAATGCATTCTTTTCATTATACCTAGATATGTAGGTGGTTTTGTGGATTGTGTGTGAAGTGTTCTTGTGTATGTATGTATGTATGTCTTTGTTATATGGTGTTCTTGATATGGTATGGTATGGTGTGTATGGAGTGTATGGGGTGGTGGTGGTGGTGGTGGTAGTGACATTGATGTGGATAGGGAATGTGGATTCGAAAATCGGATTCGTACCTGGGGAGGGCGGTTCTAGTTATAATGTTAGCCAAAGGAAGAAGGTAGTTGATATGTGTGGATTTGACGTTGAGGATGCTTGATTGCTCATTGCCGTGTCTGTGTGTGTATGTGTGTACGTACGATGATGGAGTGAGTGAGTGTCTTTACGATCAGTTATAAGCATCCCAGATGATTGCTTGTCCCTTACAACTGTTACCACTTTACCCAGGGAACGATATTGTATCTACCTATGATTATCAGGGGATTCTGAGTAGGTGAGGTTTGCTAGGACGAGGCGCGATGGCTAGAAAAAGGAAAGTTTGTATTCCAACATGACTGACGTCTGTTAGTCGTAGAGACCTGAGCTGTCGTGATATTCCTGAAAGAAAGAAAGACCTCCCTAGACCCCATCATGCCTATATACAATGGTGGTGTCTATCTCTCAAGTTCTAACCATGACCAATACTCCTAAACGCCTATATATATCCATCCATCTATCCATCCAAATGTACCGAGAGTTTAATAAATAACCTTTCAAGGAGTGGTGACTACCGCTAAATCCACACAACTTGACGAATATGGTTCATGTCTTGTTTGGTAAGTGGGATTGACCCAAGATGTTGGCATTGCATATAAATCTATATACGCTTATACATAACTATGAAGCCATATATCATTATGTAGTCCCGTAATCATACAACGTTCTACTTCTATACCAACCAGGGAGAAAGAACTCTGCCTAGCCAACAACCACTGCTTCATTTTACAGAACGTGGCACCAGTTGACGACGACGACAACAACACGCATCAGAACAAGTTCCCCGACAACTTCCGATGTGGACTTTCGCGCTCCAGCTCATCCCCACGCTCCCCCTGTTCTCCAACCCCCTCATTCCCCCCTTGCCCCTCATCCTCCTCCACCACCCTCCGTCGCGGCATATAAGGCCACTCAGTCCTAGGACCCCGTCTCCTGCCCTCATGCCAACTCGGATCCCTAACGATGCCCTCCTCCCTCCACCTCCGAGGCGGTTTCTTCCCCAGCGCCGCCATCTGCTCCCAGACGCGCTTTCCCCTGTTAAACCAGCGCTCCTGGCGCCTGGACTCGCCCTCGGCCGTCCCGGGCGCCCACTTCCCCCGCAGGATGCGCCGGATCGCCTCCGCCGACACCTCGAACCGCCGCGCCAGCACCTCCGTCGGGTACTGCGCGGGGAACTGCGCGTGCAGCGCCCGGATCCCGTCCAGCGCGTCCGGCGAGAGCCGCTTGCGCGGCGCCCAGCCCTCGGGGAACTTCTCGCGGAGCGCGGCCTTCTGGATCTGCCAGTGCTCTTGTTTGGGGGGTCGCCAGGTGGTGGTGGTGGTGGTGGTGCCTTTTTTTTTTGTTTTTGCGTCTTCGTGTTCGTCGTGTTCGTCGTATTCGTCATATTCCTCGTCTTGCTCCTCCTCCCACCTCCTCCTCTTGCCGCTTTGCTGTATGCTCTTCTGCCGCTTCGGCTTGTTGCTACTGCTACTGCTACTCTTGTAATCGCTGTGGTTGGAGGAAAATGACTTCTCGGAGCGAGAGCGGGGTGTTGGTGCGGTGCCGCGTTCGGTAGGTGGGGAACCTCGACTTGCGTTCCGCTGCTGGGGTTTGTAGCTTGCCATTATGGAATCAAGGGCCTCTGGGGAGAAATCTAAGATCACCCCTTCGCTTTTTGCCCGATCAAGGTCGTCCGCCGAGGTATTGATGGTAGTTGGATTGTTGTTGGCCGATTCTCTCCTCGCCGCCGCACCGTCGTCGGGTTTCAGCTGATCATCACCTGAGAGGGTTTCGCCCGTTGACTCTTCCGCCGCCGCCGCTGTAGGGGAATCGGACGACTTCCATGCCTCTTGTGACGAACGTAGAGGTAAAGTGGCGGCGCTGAATGATCTCGCGAGGTAACGGTGTTGCCGTACTTGGGACGAAGCAGTGACAGTTGTCCCGTGCACAATGGAACGCGGGACGACGGCAGAACGATGGGATACTTGGAGCCCAGTGAGACTCGAAACAAATATCCGTAGGGATGACGTGCGGCAGGTACACCTCATGGCAAGCGATTGGTTATTTGTATCTACGGTCTATTGAATTAGGACCTTGGGATGTAAAACCTCGGAATAACTAACTACGATAAAATATAATTTTTCGATTTATTTAAGTTCTTGAAGAAAATACGCTACTTAACTAGCGCTGGTGTTTTAGTGGCTTATAAATATGGGGTTTTGGTTCTATGCGTCTTGGCGGACCCCCCTTTTCGTCGACCACGAATAACTAACAGCATATAGAGCATAGAGGAATGATGTCCTTGGTCCTTGGTTTAGAGATGATACTATGAGTTGTACCTTTTTGCTACCATAGAATAAACTTGTCATTATTTGCATTCCTTACATAATATAGCAGGTATGGGCTTGGATGCCGGCGCTACAAGTGAGGGAGAATCTGATATTACGCTGTTGATTATAGGTTCCACGAATAGATGACTCCTACAACGCCCTGCCCCCGTAGCAATATATTATAATCCTATACATGTGTCCCAGCAAAAGAGCCACTGTATTGAGGCTCATATGGTCTACTTTCACTCTCCGGATTACTTGCCATCTATCCATGCTCTCCCAATGTTTTGGCAGTTCCCATTCCTCCAAACCCTGTAGCATACTGCGAGGCATGGCACGACCCAAACTCCAAAACTTTGGATATTTACGCCCCAGGAAGTGATAGCCAGAAACTTTCCCTGTAATTATTATCCATATGTGCTTGAGATGATTTAGTTAAAACGTATAAAGTTGATGGAGTTCGTTAAACAAGACCCGGTTCTTGATTTCTCTGACGTCTTTGGTGCTGTACCGTGTCACTAGATAATTACACATGGCGAAAGCTCGAGTAGCTTCCAGTTCGCGCGTCGTGCTGTCGTAGCACTTGTGTTTCCCGTGCCCTTCCAAGTAAAAGGGGGGGCTCTTTGTTTTGAGGTTTTGAAGCTGTTGTGATCGTATTGATGGTAAAAGTGCTGTTTATATATATTATTAGATTGCTATTTGGTTATGAAGGAAGTCAGAAGTGAGACTACTCGGAATGTAGAATAACTATCGTAGATATGAACTTTCACATAGGGTTACTAGATGGTAATAATCGGGTGCAGTATATTTAATCAAACACCGATTAATAGAAGGTGGCCTACAATATTTTGTGATATAGTTTCGGAAGCAATGCATTACAAAGTCTGTAGTTCACCTATATTATCGTGAAGGCTCAGCTAACACCTCATGGATAGTGTGCTGAACCGTCTACTACTACAGCTTCATTATTCTTCAAACTGTTCCATTGCTTCCAATAATCCCTAGTCCTGAAAGCCTAATGCTATCCATGGTGGAGTAATGTGTATTTGTATAGCTAGATGTGCAGGTATGTATGTTCATATTCCTAATCTCCCTTAATTGCGGTGGAATATTCCAAGAAGAAACTCCTAGCCGACGAGCCAGCCAGCTTACCCTCCCCTTCTCCTTTCTTTGGAACATTTCAATACTTATTGATACATTTAGAGACACCAGTTCGTATTGCAATAGTAGATACAATCGTCACGGGATGCGTTTGTATAGTCATGGTGTGCTTATTATGTGATGCATATCCTTTGGGAAGATGTTGGCTAAGAATATGCGGGAGAAGCAAGTCAAGCACTTGACGAGGAAAGAGAAAACGAAAAAGGTTAAGGTCAATTCATAAACCCTACGAATGCATCTTCTCTCCCGCAATTCCAATCCCTTTGGTAGTAACACATAGATGAAGTAACTATCTCCAGAGGGTCGTTTACTCTTCTTTAAGTTTCTAGCTGCAATTTAATCAACTTCTTCAACATCTCATGGAAGTGAAAGCTTGATGGAACCAATTGTGTATACAGAAATAGGTATCAGTATGTTCACTTTCTAACTATTGTGAATAGTTGAACAGATAACAAAATTTGATTGTATTAAGAGTTATAATTATGCTTCTAAAAGTGACAGTTAACTTGGTATCTGACGCCGAAGATACAATTTCTTCAGCTTCTGGAGTGGTCCAACATTTCTTCTTTTTCTTATCATAGAGACATGGCTGCTATAGACGCCCTACTGATCACTAATCCAAAGAGTGTTGTCCTATCAAAGCTGATCGTGTGTAGCTACCCCGGCAAATAATCCGACGATCAAATTTCAACCCCTTTCTCCAACGGGAAGGCGGGCACAACTGACCCAATGGTGCTATAGGTGCGTCGGGGCGTTCTAGGCGTCATCACTACCTATGTAAGTTAGTATACACGCCTCCAAATTATATACCCTGTGCTGCATTACCTATTTGCGGGTGGACAGCTGAAAGAGGGGTTTCACAATTGAATTTGTACTACAGTGCGTTTTATCATAGCTATAAGTATACAAGCAGGCAAGCTTCTAATTTCCTGAGGACTCATATTTTCCAATGCCGTATTTTCCAGATAGCACAGGTCGTTGAATTCAATTCATCCTACTAAATGTCTACGTCAGAAAAGGCTCTTCAAGATGCCACAGCGCTCGAAGTTGCCATCATCGGCGCCGGGATCTCAGGGCTCAATTGCGCGTATCGATTGAAAACCCAGCTCCCGGGCATCGGGTTTACCATCTTCGAAAACCGCGATGACCTCGGCGGGACGTGGGATCTCTTCAAGTACCCGGGGGTGCGGTCGGACTCAGACGTCTACACCTACGCGTTCTCTTGGCACTCTTGGCCCTTCCCCCGTCGGTATGCGGAGGGTTCCCAGATGGTGGAATACCTGCACGATGCGGCGTCGAAACATAACATTCAGCAGCATATCCGATTCCGCCACAAGCTCGTGTCGGCGGATTGGTCTTCTGAAGAGCGTCGATGGGTGCTCAGGATAACCCATGGTGACCGGGACGAAATCTTCACGGCACGTTTCTTAGTGGTAGGGACGGGATACTGGGACTACCACTCTCCCCTGGAAACGAAGATACCGGGCCTCGAGAACTTCAAAGGTAAGATTATTCATCCTCAGTTCTGGCCCGTCGGATACGACTACGCGAACCGAAAAGTCGCCATCATCGGCAGTGGAGCGACAGCGGTTGCTCTCTTGCCGTCCATGGCGAGAGAAGCAGCGCACGTCACCATGATCCAACGAAGTCCGACATACATAGAGGTCTCGCCGAACAGCCACCACTGGCTACGGAGCTGGTTACCCCCCTTTTCGTGGATCACAGCCTGCGAACCAGTGTACTATATGATGAAGCTGCACTTCCTTGTCTTGTTCTGCTTTACTTTCCCTCGTCTCGCGAAATCGGTCTTTCGCCAGCGCGCCACCGGAAGGTTGCCAAGCTGGGTTGAATATGACCCCCACTTCAACCCGAGGTACTACCCATGGGAGCAGCGCGTGTGCAGGGACCCAGACGGGGAGTTCTTCAAGGTCCTGCACCGGCCGAACGCCAAGGTAGTCACGGGCCAGATCGAGACCGTCACCGAGAGCGGTGTCCAGATGCAAGAGGGAGGGCAGGCCATCGATGCCGACATCATCGTCACCGCCACGGGCCTGCGGATGAAGATAGGCGCGGACATCGATTTCCGCGTCGACGGGGAACCCGTCTCCTGGCGGAAGCGGTTCATGTGGAACGGGGCGATGCTCGAGGGCCTCCCGAACATGGTGTACATGTTTGGCTATACGAACAACGCCTGGACTCTCGGGGCCGACGATACGGCGTGGGTCCTGGTGCGGCTCCTGAAACTCATGCGCGGCAGGGGGGCTCAGGTGGCGACGCCGCGTATACCGAGAGATGTGGCTGCGATGGGCACGGAGCGTATATGGCCGCTTAGTGCAACGTACGTAGCACAGGTGGAGGACGAGTTTCCCGTGTACGGGAAGAGAGGGCCGTGGAGGTCGAGGATGCAACCGACGCTTGATTGGTTGCATGCTCGATGGGGGGATGTGACAACCGGCCTGGACTTTTCTTGATGATGCGTATTTTGGAGGATATAATAAACTAAGATACATATGAGTTGGTACTAAGCCGTAGAGTATCATATTCGAGACCAGTGCCTGTGATAATGCGGTATGCAATAGTATAATTTTTTCTCCATATCAGATGATTTAATTTTGAGCTCCTAACACCCAAGAACAGTCCCTCTATCTACCGAATCGGAGACTACATTCAATATATTATTTACGAGAAAGGGGAAATAATGAGAAATAACGATCGATGTCATGTCATCGAGATGTTTTGAGACTTCTTATATTTACTGCAGTTATCAGCTAACTAGGCTCAGCTCCTCCTCTTCGATTACTCATAGTGGCCTTCAGCCTTCACGAAATTAGCAATATTAGTCCTGTACCACGAATCAAGGTCTCGGTTACACGTTTGTCTCACTCCGACTACTGCTCTAAGGTCCACTACCGTATCCTACTCATGACACGCTATGATCTAATATCCAGAAATAGGATAACATCGTTGACTTTGATGCTATCCTTAACATCATGACTGATTTTATGTTAATTTTCCCTCCCCATGCCAAATCCTTTACCATCTTCAGATACCCCTTAAGGTAGAAAATCCTCCTTCGCATTGTATTACCCTCGGTTCGGCGCAAAGTGTATGTGCTTCGGCTTTTCCTTTTCTTTATGTTTCGGTGGCTGCTTACCTACATTAACGATTGACTTGACTTAGCATCGATTGTTCGTATCTTGTGTGGATTAAGACATTGTATCTATGGCGGAGAATCCCGTTAAAGGGAAGTGGTTACACCCATGGGGATAAAAAGGAAAACCTAGACACGTTAGAGTGACACAATGCTGGATGAGACATAACCTTAAGAGGTCGCCTAATACTTATATTGTCTTGTTCTTTTGGCTCGACTGGTTGTGGAGACAGTTGGGCTGACCCTTCGTATGTCCTATGTTGCGTATACCTACATGCTTATTCTACTCGATAGTTTTAAATGACAACTATTCTAATCTAATATCATCTAAATGCTATGGTTATTTTGTACCACTTCAGTCATATACACCAAGCCCTCCGCTGAGGGCGATCGGGATCTCCCGGCCTATATCTGATCGCCTAGACGGAGTCACGCATGTGCTGTGAAGGCAATGAAGTCGATACGGTGTCCTTCCGGTGCATCTTGTTTGAGAGGTTACTACTTTTTAATCGGCAGCTACAAGGGCTTCAACAGAAGTATCCGCCACGTCTTCATGATCGGCATTGCGACATGCCTAACTCTCGTAGTTACCATATATTATTTAACCTTTATATCCCACCCGCCCGAGATCCCCGTGGACGAGCCAGCACCATTCAAGGATGACGGCGATGATCGTCCGGAATACTACCAGTGGGAGACCACGAGCGAGTTTAGACCCGTGTCGCAGGACGCCGGTGGGACGTCGTCGTCGTCGTCTACGGAGGAACTATGCCGCTCGTTCCCCAACCATCTCCTTGACCGCATGATCCAGCCCGTTTTGAAGATGGGCCACAACGAGGCCCATGATAAGGTCGAAGCGCAGCTGGACAGCGTCTCAGCCTGCATTGAAGACCTTCTCATCTTCTCCGACTTCGACGATACTCTATACGGGCGCCCCGTCATCGACGTTCTCGCCGACATGCCGGCGATATTCCACTTCGAGAACGAAGATTTCGCCAACTACACGCGCATCCGCCAGCAGCAGCAGCAGCAGCAGTATCAGAGCTCCTCCCGAAACCATAGTTCTCCTTCGAACGAGACCTGGACCCTAGACGGCTGGCGACTCGACAAGTACAAGTTCCTGCCCATGGTCGAGAAGGCCTGGACCATGCGCCCTCACAAGCGGTGGTACTTCTTCTACGAGACCGACACGTACGTCGTCTGGGACAACGTATTCCGGTTCCTGGGGAACCTCGACCACGATTCGCCGCACTACATCGGCAGCCCCTCGCCTGGCCGCCGCCGCCGCCGCGAGGCGGGGGATGATGGCCCGGACACGACTACGTGGTTCGCGAACGGCGGCCCCGGGTTCGCGCTGAGCCGCGAGGCCGTCATGAGGCTCCTCCATCGCCAGTCTGGGAGGGATGGCGACTTCATCGAGGCGCCGCTGACCCAGCGTTGGCTGGACCTTCTGCGGGATGACTGTTGTGGCGACAGCATCCTGGGCTGGGTCCTTCACAGCGTCGGTATCACGTTATCGGGGTACTGGCCCCTGTTCAATCCGCATTCTCTGCATGGGATACCGTTCAGTGGCACGTACTGGTGTCAGCCTGTGTTGACGATGCATAAAACCAAGCCCGATGATATGAGGAAACTCTGGAGGTGGGAGCAGGGTCGCAGAATATCTGACGTTAGTCCATTGGCTGGCATAAGCTAAGCTGTCTCCTTAAATTAACCCAAGCCCCTTTTATCTTTAACCCTTTGGTGAGTTATTTATATACGTTTTACTGACGATCCATATTCATGGAACAGAAACCACTCCTCTACGAAGATCTGTACGAATTCCACCACGAAAACCGAGATCTCTACCTACGGGACTGGGACAACTGCTGCTGGGACGAATACCGAGGTCCGACCGTGAGCTCCTTCGGGGCGTGTAGGGAAGCCTGCAGGGAGGACGAGAACTGCGTCCAGTACCGGTACCACCTGACGAGCTGCGTGTTCATGCGATCCGTAAGATACGGGGAGACGCGCGAGCCCCACATCCCTCCCTACGCCGCGGATCCGGATTGGAAGTGGAAGGCCGACCAGTCGCGGTACAAGAGCGGGTGGTCGCAGGACCGCATCGACGCGTGGGTCGAGGAGCACAAGTGCACCGAGGTCCAGTGGGTGCGGCCGAGTTTGACGAGGATTTTCTAGTTGGAAAGAAAAATTGCTAAGAAATAAGAAGTTTAATAGAAAAGAAACATGCAGGACTACATAATTTTCAGTATATTGTAAACGATGATAAGCAGATAGCAATATGCTTCTTAGCATTAAGCAACTCACTTCTTTATTAATAATACTTAATACGTATTTCGTAGCAGCGGCAATGAAAAGAACGGGAAAGATAATAGACACACTACTATGGTCAGAATATAAATGCCATCTCTAGATCGGAAATTTCTAGCTGGATACCTACTCGTTAAACCCTCAAATGACCCTATTGACACTTTATCCGATTCCACTCACTAACTTCCCCTTACGGGGTCAAAATAATTAGTTTACAACGGGACGAAGCCGGAGAGACCGCGGCGGCCATCGTGTTCCTTGTTGGGTGACGACAGTAATATGGTGACGAAGCCGGGGTGGTAAACCGATAGCGGGTTTTCTGGTTCTCCATGATGCTACCAGTGGTTGAGGTGTGAGAAGGGGGTTCGGAAAGTACGTATCCAACCAAGCAAATATATATCAAGTATATCTTCCCCTTGGTAATTCGATGCATTATCTTCATTAATGCCACATGGGAATCTTAGCCCGCTGGGTTAGCAACGGTTTCCTATCTCTCCGTCATGACTGGACTTCCCTGGGTAAACACAATGCGACCGGGGAAATCATAAATGAGCCTATCAACATATGAATTACTACTCGTTTTCTGAGTCAAGCACACAGTGACGTGAATTATATCGGAACATATATACCTGGGTCAAAAAAATCCGTAAGTAGTACTTGGGGATGTGACATCTTGAATGAGCCTGGACGTTGGGAGGTTGGTTTCCTCCTGAAGCCCTAGATATATATTTTCACCTTAATGCGGTGGTTCTCACGAAAGCTTAGTTTAGTGTCATTTAGGGTTTAAGAATGATTGCAGATCCATGAGAACCAGCGATGGTGGGTGAAGAATAGAAGTTGAAGCTGGTGTCGAGATATTATAGGCTACTATTCGATGACAGAACTCTCCTAGGAATATGTGTACGTAATAATGATACTGTCCCTAGACTCGAGGAATAATATCCTGAAAATACAGGTTAGAGAGGAGTAACATAGTAAGAGAAAGATAAGCTCTAGACGTTTGAATGATCACCGTCGCCTTAACATTTTCATTCCAGTGAATAAACATGGCACTATCACCCAGATGTACTGGATCCATACAATTGTCACAAACAGAATAATAATATGATTAGTATTAAAGAAAGGAGGTACACACAAACAACGTATATACATACCCTACCTTAGGTGGCTACTACTGACACTCTTATATTAAAAGAAATAAGACAGCCGTCAAACAACGACCTTTGTGGTCAAGTGGTTATCGTCAAACATAACCACCCAAACCGTGGTTCCGAATTCTGCTACGTCCATGCCAATTTTCGAGGATTCTGTTGATACGTCAACGGCAAGGGCTTCCTCGGTCCTTCTCCAGTTACGTGTGTGGGTGGTAGTTATTGAGGAGAATCAGCGAATTTATTCTTATTTTATTTTAAATCAATAAATTTTTATCGTTTTCTTTTCTTCTTCCAGTTCCTTACCATGCCATTCGTTCACTTACAGCCAACTACATTATTATCTCCCCTCGTTAAAAATGCAACAATGTCTGCCTGGACTCTGTTGAGTATACTTGCTCTTGTGCTCTATAACCCAATAGGCCGCTGTAGCTGTTCTAGCACAATTGATTGTTATCGTTACCGTAGGACCATAATCTCCATGTAATCATCAAGTCAGTCATGATGAGTCTGGTTATCTTGTTCTCTTCTCCTATCCCTAAGCCAAGGAAGTCGAATAACATCGTCAAGATCAGATGCTAAGCACTTGATACAGCTCTATCTCTCATTATCTGATGAGTATTAATATTTCTATTCCTTAGGTGGTTCTAAGAGTGATTCACGTATGATGACCGCCTTTAAAGTACTATTTATTAGAACCTATAACTAGCTAGGTAGAATTAGTATCATATATGGATATATGCCTACATTCATAGCTAAGGCGATGGCAAAGGGCAAGCAAACTAAGGACTTCACTACATAGTTATTCAAGAATGCTTTTAGAACGCAAAGACTGTTTGGTTCTTAACTATATACATGACTTGAGGAGGTCTCCTCATATTAACTTCAGTGCCGAGAACAGACCCCTTATGGCAAAGAGCATAGCGGTGTCTATACAATTATTTGCCTCGATGAAATTAGTATACAAACTGTATCAATTACCTATTTTCGATCCCAAGTATCACGATCACATGCTATTTATATGCAAAGAGAGAACTCTAGTTGGTTTGTTTTTTTCATAATTTCAGTATATACTGCAGAATCTTAATTCATTCATTATGTGAGCGTCGATGTCAATATGTGCCATCTGATAACAACAATATGTACCCCCTCTTCCTCCCTTCCTTTCCTCATCTCTCCCATGCCGGAAAAAGAAAGAAAAAAGAACAACTCATCATGATTCTCTTCTCTCCAATGCTCTGCTTTCCACTATGTACGTACGTGTATTGCAACACAGCAAAACACCGGTTGAACGCCTGGCAGACTGTATATACTATTATGACAATGAGACACAAAAACCTTCCTTCCCTCAATGATCTCCCGGTACCAAAAAAACTAACAGACCTTGCGCCCGTGGCTGCTAATCCCCCTTCACTCTTTCCCTGCCCGCCAGAAAGAAAGAAAAAACGCCGGCATTACTTATAATCGTACAGATAATAATAATGATGATGATGATGATGATGCTGTGCATGCAAAAAGACAATGCAATCTCTTTTTTGGGGGTGGAAAAAGCCCCTTTCCGTAACGCCCTTAGAAAGAAAGAAACACTCCATAGCTAGACGATTATTCGTTCATGAGCTCGACGGGCGGCCTCGTCGTATGCGCCAAGATAGGGCCTTCATCCGCAGCAGGGCTGATCTCCTCCATCGGCTCGTCCGTCATATCATCAACGGAGATAGCCGGAAGTGCGGGGCTACCGCCGTGCTCCTGGGGCTTGTAGATGAGGGTGCTGCTCCTGCTACGGGTGCGGACATGGCTCGCGCTACCAGCACTAACACTAGCTCCAGCGCCACCCGCACTCGCACTCGCACTACCCTCGACAGGCGAGACAGGCGACGGCGCATCGACAGCCGCGAAGGGGCTCGTGTGGTGGTGCAGCTTGGCGAGGGCCTCGGCGAGGTCCTCGGCGTGGACCTGCTTGTTCGGGGCGTCCTCGAGGCGCATCTCCCAGCCGTGGGGCGGGCTGGGCGGCGGCGAGATGAAGAACAGCTTCCCGGCGTCGGGCAGCTCCAGGTGGCGGTCCTTGTCGCTCAGGTGCAGCGGGGTGTGCTGGCCGAAGTAGACGCGGCACCGCTCGCCCATGATGGCCTCCCCGTCCCAGATGGACCGCACCTTCACGGCGGCCTGCTCGTCCAGGAACGACACGACGATGCGGCGGAAGGACTTCAGGGGCGCCCAGGTCGCCACGGGCGCCGTCTGCGAGATCAGCTCCCGGATCGTCTGCAGGTTGTCGGGCCGGAAGACGTCCACGTCGTTGAGGTTGGTGATCAGGAGCGTGTTGGTCGGTGGTGTGGGCTGGGTCAGTGGCGGCAGGCTGGATAGGTCGAGGGAGAGCGAGGATTTGGATGAGGGTCGTCGGGAGTAGAGGGGCCGCGATGGCGAGAGGGGAGAGCCCGCTGGCGATAATGGTGATGTTGGGGAGTTTGTTTCAGACATGTTGGTGGTGTTGTGTGTTTCTGGTGGATTGAGGTTGGTGAGGATTGTTGGTGGTGGTGGTGGGTGGCGGATTTAAGACTGGATGGGAAGACCGAAGACCGGTTACACAATTGATATGTAACTAGAGTCTCTTCACTATTGTTCTCTGAAAGGTAACTCAAGTAGAATGTTATACTGTAGTGTAGTGTAGTGTAGTATTGAGTTGAGTTGAGTTGCGTCTGTTCTGTTTATGTTTGTTATAGGTTGTAGGTTGTAAGAATAGGAAGGGAAGGGGATGTGTCCGGTGTCAAGAAGAAGGGTGGTTATCTAATATACTAGACTTTGCATCGTGGCTGCGCCCACTTACTACCTGCATGTAGTTACGTACGTACACTTACGCAGTAAATAGGTACATCGGTACTTCATACTTGTACCGTGTTTCCCTGTTGTTGGTGGGTGGATGGATGGGTGGGGGGTCTCGGACCGCCTGGAAGCTTGTCCATGCTTGTGAAAGAAACGCCAAACGCACCCACTAATGCAGGGTATCCTACAGGTTGACCCCTGCCATTGGCTTTTATATGCTTGTACGTATCGGCTATTCCTTGTCAACTCTCCCGGCTTTTGGGAGCTGTTCACCTGCACAGGTACAATGAGGTCGCATTGGGAGGCCTTATCGTCACCTACCTACATACCTTCAAACGTAGATAGATATCTTTGTTGTTTACTTCTTAGCAACTTGTTCACTTGCTTAGTTACTATCTACCTACTTAGGTCATCTGCCGAATTCTTAAGACATATATCATATGAGGAGCAACTTCGATCGAAAACTGGACACACATGAAAAGAAAGCTACAACATAGCTCATCACGATATATATTAGGATGCTTACTCCCATGTTATAGAGGACAGCATTTGAGCATTATCACTAATCCAAAAACAAAACCATTCGGCCCCATCGAAGTTGTCTACAGACTGAGACAACGTCGTCCGTCCCTTGGCAATAGTTGAAAAGCAGTCGGACACCAAGGTGGCGGGCGGCGCCTCAATGGAAGTGCCACCATTGCGGGGGGACTTCGATTGTTTCGGCCGGGACTTGAAGAGGCAGTGGGCTTCGAAAATGCGCTGGAGTGAGAGCACTGATCTAACGTTCGGCTGTACGTTCTTTGTTAACGTGGCTATGGTAGCTGTAGTCTCGTGAGCGGAATTTTCTTTTCATTGTTCGATAACTATGTAGACAGTTGGCAACTAGGTATTTGGTATGGTAGTTAGAATACTGTCGTTAGTTACACACAGTGGCTAGGTTCGGATTCCATTCCATTGCGCCGGAGATACCATCTACGAGGGAGTCATCATCTGTTCGCCTTGACCGACAACATAAAAAAATAAATAATAAAAGGTTTTCTTTCTTTATTTCATATAAACTGAAAGCTGACTCCGCCATCATACTGCGGATTGGCTTATCAATCTCGAATTGGCGTGAACTGACTGGCCCTGTCGTGGGGAGGCAGGCCCCCTCTGTAGGTATGTACCTAGCTTTTTCGACTGATCTTTAATTGCGGTGTGAACTATAACAGGTAATCAGTAACTACCTACATGTAGGTATGTACATAACAAACTCTCTATTCGGATGCATGCAGTTCACGATTACGGCAGATTTGATTGACAGTACTACTCTGTAGTCACTTAGTTCCGTATAGTTATTTGGGATGTAAACTTAATTAATTCTTCATGCCTCAGGTATCTATCTACCTATTCAATGTATCTTCAACCAAAAAGAGTCAACAGAGCGGGAGGCAGGCAGGTAAAAGGAGAAATGCTCCTCGATCCCGATAACTATCTTTTGCTCCAGTGATCAGCGCGAAGAAAACGGGGTCCAGTTCATGTGGGGGAGAAAGAGAGGCACTGCAAGTGGCCAGGACCTTCTGCATCTCGTATGTCTATGTATGTACGAACCAGTCAATCCCGTTTTGCGCTTTTCGCTTCATCGTATGCAAAGTACATATTCCGGTTTTCAATACCTACCTACCTAACCTACCAACAAATGCTCATTACATCATAACCGCCTGAGCACTAAACTATTATGCTACTACTGGTCTTTGTTATCGTATAATAGCTAGGTAGGTATGCTTTGTCCATGAAAGAAAAGAAGCCTCGGAGTTGGCGGAGTTTCAGTTGGCTATGTAGTCATGTCTCTAATCACTGTTTTAAGGCGCAGCGATACATTCTTCCACTTATTAGTCTAGGTACATGTCGGTAGACTGTCCGGGCCCGGGGCTCACGCCGGCTGTCGGGCTGTTTTCCACTACCTAACTACCTACCCACCTAACTTAACTGCGCCGTTTCGGTTTCTTCCAGAGGTACCGGCTTGGCCTCACTCGTAAAGGTCACGGGGGCTCAATTTGTGTCTTTCGTTGTTGTTCGATTACATTACATGTGTCCATAGTTATCAAGAGTCACGTCACGCACGAGTGGCTTCGATCTTCAAAGACCGACCGTTTCATCAGTGGGAACTGGCGCAGCAAAACCACTGGAGCATGCCGCGTCGCAAGACTGACTGGCCGTTATCTATCTAAGCGCCGGTTCTCCGTACTCCAGTAGTAGTAGTCATGTGTATGCGTGTGTGTGAACAAATCACTGGATGGACAAGGAAAGAGAAACATCTGATGAGACCGCCTGTAACCTACTTATGTACCTATGGAGTAGGGATGAGGAGATGTTTTTCTTCTTCTTCTTCCTGCGCATTAACTAGCGACAGAAAAGAATAGCCAAAATACCATTTGAAACAAACGTTGAACAGAAGGCGAGTCGCGCAGATGATCTGCTCAAAACGGAAGTCTGGAATGAATGGCCGGCCAGGCCACTCTTGCTTGCACAGCCTCATTGGCCTCTTCGGCATCCACCGTACCCAGTCTTTTTTTACTTGCATCGGAGAAAAAAAAGAAAGAAAACAGACAAATCATTTGCTTGCAAATTGTAACATTTCGATAGGAAAGGAAGGATGGAAGGGTTAACTACAACCAAATTCCAACAATTCCACCCATTCATTCCTCTCCCTCTTCTTCCCTTATGCTCCTGTTGTACTTCGTAGTACCTACTTATGTATGTAAGAAAGAGATCACTCGCATTCGGTAGATCCATCACCTAAGACACTTGGCTCGCGCCATCAAAGCAGCGGACTATTCGGACTTACCATCATCCATCACTCAGCCTTCTTCGTAATATCTGCCAAGTCAGTCATAAAGGAACAATGAAGGAGGGAGGCGAGAATGCTTGGTAGATAGCCATCCAGCCATCATCATGGCAATAACATCAGGTAGGTAGGCAACTAACGTCTCGGCAACCCGAAGCAATAGCACCAACAATGCATGCCTACCTACCTATGCACGTGAGCGTTGCTTTTTGTTGAACGTCAAGGCAAATAAATAGCATAATGGTAATACCTTGTACCAGTACGACATGGAGGTAGTTAACTCATGGATAGATGGTCGAGTTACACAGCCGCGATCCTTGTCCATATCCTGGTCCCAACCACGTGGAATCCGATTTGAAAAAGTTATCAAACAATTCTTCAACGCATTTCTCACACACCCATGCATAAAGTATGTGTGTGTGTGTGTGTGTGTGTGTGGTTACATAAAGTGCCTCTGTCTTAAGTGCTAGATATTATAAATGAAGAGGAGAGGAACGAAATTTCGTCGTGCATGCATAGCCACGAAAAAAGAAAGAAAGAAAGAAAAAACTTAGTTATCCCAAGACACTAATAGAAGTAAGGAGGAGGAGAATGAATAACTAAGTATCTATTTTACAACTCACACGGCGCACTCTGCCTATTACCTACCTACCTACCTAATCCGGCAATAATGAAGCATCGAAGAGATCTCGTGGTACTACTACTACATACTTATTAACCATCTAGTTAGCTGATTGATAATACTGAGCTTCTTCACTTTAACTAGCTGGTATCATATTCCTTCTCAACATTCATCATATGCAACCTACATACCTACCTACCTGCCTTCTGCATCACATACAAGTGCTCCTGAATGCCGCGTGCTCTAAACATAGTGAATGACCTAAGTAGGTACCTACCTACCTACTCAGCCGCGATAGTGCGAACTGCTTACCCGATTTCCTATCCACCGGCCCCGGTCCCGTTGCTGAAATGTTTGTGCCATTCTACGTATGTATACGTATCCCACGTAAGTAATTACTTACCTACCTATAACTACCTACATAAGAAACGGGATTACGTAGGCCTTGCTTTCATATGTATTACTGAGTTGTGATATATTGTATGTGTATTTAATCGTGGAGCAGCGCGCACTAATTTAAATCCCTACGCGCAACACGGGGTATATACGGTGCCTCCTATAGTACAGGTTTAACTACGTATAACATCATTTTAAAAAAAAGTACATGGGTAGATATGTATTGAACACCCGCACGGCCTCTCGTATACATAGTAAGATCGACATCAAAAAAACAACAACGACAATAATAACGACAATATCTTTGCAAGTAGATTGCGTTAACGACGTTGTTTGCCTTTTGCGGGCGATGTCTAGATATGTATTGGGTGATGGATGGATGCATGGCTTATACCTAGGTAGCATCCATGACCTGCGAGGAGGGGGGCCTCGGGACCCGTGAGCTAAACCGTACTCCGCCTCGAGGTGAGTCGACAGCTACCTACGTAGCTACAATGGCTGTGAGGAATAACGAGTTCATCATGCGCTGCGCGAACTCGAAGGCAACGGCCTCTTCCATGTCTCCGAAGGCGCCATGACCAGATTTCATTTTCATAACGGACGATGGCTAAGAGCATAGCCCATACATACATAGCATAGCCAAGCCAAGCCAACAACGCGGGGCAGCATGGAAATGACGTCGGGTCGGGAACTTCCCACCCACTACCTAGGTAATTAGGGCAATCACCGGATCTCGACGCCGAGCTTCTGCACCAGCTCCTCATTGACGCGGCGGTGCATCTTGTTGGCCTCGGTATTCGTCAAGGTGCGCTCGAGACTCCGGTAGTTGACGCGGTAGCACATGCTGCGGCGGCCGGTCTTCGGGTGGGTGAAGGCGTCGACGAGGCGGACGTCCTCGACGAGATCGCCCGCGACGCCGCGCACGATCTCCATGACGTCGTTCTCGTGGAAGTCGGCCGGGGCCGGGGTGGCGGCGTTCCCACCCGCCGCCGACGACGTCGAACCCAGCCAGAACGAGACGTCCTTCCAGCAGCCGGGGTACTTGGAGAAGGGCACGAAGCGCTTGATGAGCGAAGTCGGATCCGACGAGGAGGAGGCGGAAGCGGAGACGCCCCGGAACTGGCTCAGGAACCGCTCGTCGCGCGACCAGAAGAGCCGGATGTCGGGGATCTGGAACAGCAGCATGGCGATGCGGTCGAGGCCGATGCCGAAGGCCCAGCCGAGCTGGGACGGCACGCCGGCGTCGGCGTAGATGGCGTGCTGCACGACGCCGCACCCTAGCACCTCGAGCCAGTCCCCGCCGTAGTAGACCTCGAGCTCCCACGACGGGCTCGTGAAGGGGAAGTACGCCTCGACCCAGCGCACCTGCAGGGGCTCGTCGACGAAGCCGTCCGGGTCGGCTCGCCGCGCCGCGGCCTGCGCGCGCGTGAAGATCTCGACGACGGCGAGCTCCAGCGACCGCTTGAGGTGGGCGGCGACGGCTTCGGCTTCCGCGGGCGAGTGGTGCGCCGCCTGCAGGGGGTTCCGCTCGGGATGGTAGGGCGGGTTGGGGTCCTGGACCTCGACGGTGTGCTTCGGCAGTTTTTCTACGTCCGACCAGATCTGCGCGGCGACGTCGCCGCCATTGGGCGCCGTAGCGCGGTCCCACGACCGAGCGCCCTCCATCTGGTGGAAGATCGGGTAGTGACTCCGGTCGACCTCATCGCGGCGGTAGACGTCGGCGCTGACGAGGTAGCCGGGGCTCCGGTTCGCGCGGAAGGTGTCGGCCTGGTGGGCGCTCGTGTGCGTGCGCAGCAGGGTCGACGCGTTGATGTAGTACGTGTCGGATTTGGAGCGGCCCGGGTGGTCGGGCGCGAAGCCCAGCGAGTCGAAGTTCTGGGCCGTCGTCACGACCGGGTTCAGGTCGTTGTAGTATTCGAAGGTGGGGGCCGGGAACACGGACTCGATGATCTGGCGCGTGATGGAGATGGGGTGGTCGTCCTGCAGGTGTAGGCGGCGCGGCACCTTCTCTACGACGTTGGGCGGTACGTTGAACCAGGCATCGATCTTGTACGTAGTGCCATTTATATTTACGTGGCGCTGTTTTCCTGGTGCTGGCTTCTGGACTTCTTCTGAAGTGGGAGCTTTAATATAAAATTAAAGAAAATAAAAAGCTGTTAGGAATGGTGATGCTTGGCTTAAACTTGAGCTTTCAAAAGTGGATCGATCAACCAACCTGCTGGTGTTGTTCCTGGTGGTGTCACTGCTGCTGACAATAACCTCCGATCTATTCGCCGGTGTATGGGAGTAAAGGCATTGTTAAAGCGACCTGAGCCTCTTGAAATTAAGAGAATACTCGTCTTTCCTCTACAGCGACAAGCTGCTGTATTAAACCGGATTGCCCACATTGTCTGCGTGCAATTGATTACCCGGGAATTATTAACTAGATTTTTTTCGTATGTATCGAACCCTTTCGTGAGTGGGTGAATGAGTGAGCTCAAAGTCTTCGAATTCTTTTTTTCCTACCTACCCCAATATTTCCCCCCACTTTAAACGCCGATAACTAGCTAGCACTACTTTAATCCCCCACAGCTCGCGTTACCTTACTCCGAAAACCGCGTCTAAAATCCATCCAAGTCGTCCAGTCATATGTGAAGAATATCCCTGTTTAACATATTAAGCGCGGCTATGACCGGATAACCACTCCTTTAGCTCCAAAAAAGAACCCAATTAGTTAATTTACATCTCCATTTAACTACATTTTACTCGGGGTTGACAGCCGGCCGCTCGAAAAATTATCACCGGCGTAGAAATGACCCACGCACGCAATACGGTTCTTTCTTGTCTGACTCTGAACCCTCCCGTCTTAGTCTCAGTCTCAGTCTCAGTCTCTACCTCTCTCTCTGTCCTGTCTGTCTGTTCTCCCTGAAGTTCGGATGAAGGAAGGAAAAGTGAACCCACACTAATAATAAACCATACCCCCAATACAATACTAAGCTTTCCAAGTTAGCCGAACGAAGCTCCTCAATTGGCTTTATGGCTGCTTCGGTACCTACCTCTGCTGTGACTGATTTCTCTCCGTCTTTACTCTTCCTTGACCGGTCGTCTCTCTCTCTCTATCTTCCCCCCTCCGATTGAAGTCCTAAATTAGATAGATAGAAAGAAAGAAAGAAGGAACCACATTAGGGATGCACTACCTCCCGAGTACTAGCAGTACATAAAAAAATTTCGACCGACATGAGTTCCGTGCCGACGATGACCGAGACAACCCCCCCTCCTCCTAAGCCGGTAGCGGCGCCTACCACCATCGCCGCCGCCGCCGCCGCCGCAAAACCGCAACTCGAGGAGAAAAAGAAGAAGGCGGCGGCGGCCCACGATCGGATCATCTATCCATTCTGGTTCGGAGGCAGCGCCAGCAGTATGGCCGCATGTGTTACACATCCCCTGGATCTCGGTACGTGCTCCCTTCTCCTTTCTGCCCCTGTTTCCTCCTCCTAGCAACCACAAAAATATTGGATATGTTCAGCCGTTATGTTCCATATATGCATATATATAGGATGATAAACCAGCCAGCCAGTCAGTCAGCAAGTAGCTAACCCAGATAATTCGCCCCCACCACAGTCAAAGTGCGACTCCAGCTCCGCTCCGGCGACGCCCCTAAGAACATGAGCGGCACCTTCGTGCACATCGTGCGAAGCGAAGGGATCCGGGGTCTCTACAGCGGCCTAACGGCGTCGCTCCTGCGGCAGATGACGTACTCCACCGTGCGATTCGGCGTATACGAGGACCTCAAGCGGCGCCTAACGCCGGCGGACAGCCCCCAGCAGCCGTCGCTCGCGGTGCTGATCGGGCTATCCTCGTTCTCGGGGGCGCTGGGCGGGGTCTCGGGGAACGCGGCGGACGTGACGAACGTGCGGATGCAGCAGGACGCGGCGCTCCCCCCCGGGCGCAAGTTCGGGTACCGGAACGGGCTGCACGGGATGTGGCGGATGCTGGCGGCGGAGGGGCCCCGGAGCTGGTTCCGCGGCGTCGGGGCCAACAGCATGCGCGCCGCCCTCATGAACGCGAGCCAGCTCGCGTCGTACGACTCCTTCAAGGCCGTGCTCGTGGCCCGCACCTCCCTCGGCGACACCACCGCCACCCACTTCGCCGCGTCGCTGCTCGCCGGCTTCGTCGCCACCACCGTCTGCTCCCCCGTCGACGTCATCAAGAGCCGCGTCATGAGCGCGTCGCACCAGCAGGGCATCGCGCATTTGCTCGCCGAGATCTACGCTAAGGAGGGCGTCACTTGGATGTTCAAGGGCTGGGTTCCGGCCTTTTTGCGATTGGGACCGTGAGTTTTTCTGTTTTCTTTGTTTCTCTCTTCCTCTCACCCTTTTTTAAATAAAGAAAAAGAAAAGGAAAGGAAAAGAAGAAGAGAAGAGAAGTTCGCCTCCTATTCGAGAATAATAATGACTAACACACACTTCTTCCCCCAGACAAACGATCTGCACATTCCTATTTTTAGAAGCTCACCGGACGGCTTATAGAAGGTTCAAGGGCATAGATGACTGAATTCCTTCTTTTTTTTCCCACCTCTTGTTTCTTTGTTTCTCCCTCGGCATTGGCTGGCTGGATGATAAACTAGGTGCCTATTAGATTATTAGACTTGGGAGGCGGAGGCTTGTTTTTCTCCTTCTTCTCCTGCGGGGGGTTTTCCCCCCTTTTCCTGTCCAGTCTCCTCTCATCCTGTCTGGACGCACATACGCACATACACACACATACATCATACAAACCTGATATAGATTTTCTCTTTTTTTTTTATTATCTAAGTAGACGATTGGGAGACTGGATGCGAACCAACTGGATATATATATTACACCTGGTTGGCATGCATTATGACGGCGTTAAAGGGGATAGGGTAGGTAGGTAGATAGGTTGGTAGGAAATATGGTTTTGTCATTTACTTACTCTGCAGAGCTTGCTGCCATCAAGATCGCAGGCATTTCTTATTGTTAAATCAACGCTTTGGAGTTAGTTATACTACTCTCAAACTAGAAACATAAATCACAAATAGAGCTGTTTATTCTGCATAAGGTTCGGTTGGATGACTTCCAGACTTGTCTTCTTCTTTTCTTTATTTTTTTGTCTTCCGAATTTTTGACCCTGAAAAAATCTCGCTTTCTACTCTCTTAGTAGGTAATAGGTAGGTAGCTAAGCTACTCTGGCTGTCTGGTGAGCCAGTGACTTCCATACATACAATAGAAGCATGCCTGCCTGCCTGTCATTCATACGCCGATATGATTTGTGTGCCTAAATTCTTTTTTTGAGAATATCCCCAAAACTCCATTACTTTGTTTGTGTATGTGCGCGCGCGCGCCAGTCAAACCGGGTAGGAAGATCATGCTGGGTGCTGTGCTGGAGGACAACTTTGTCCCCCATCGAGGCATCTTCTAATAATATAGTGGTAGTACAAGGCAGCAGCCATATGGCATCCACCTGCCTGAGTGATAGTAGTAGTGGTAGAAAGCAAGCAAGAAATAAGGCCTTATTGAAAACTTCCATCTTCAGCTTTCAAATAACCTTGCTCTCTCACCAACCACCAGAACCAGAGTTACCGTACGGCGTGCCGTACGAAGTAGCACCTCCACCCCACGCGCTCACATTGCCACCGGCACCACCACCGCCGCCGCCATTACCATAGGGCGTGGTGTAGCCCTGCTGCTGGTCCTGCCACCCGCCGCTAACATCCATATCCGGACTCCGCGGGCCCTCGTACTCGCCGTTCATAGCGGAGTCGCCGTCGCCCAGGCCCTGGATCAGCGTCGCCAGCTTGCGTTGCAGTTCCTTGATACCCTCTTGGATGATGCCGTCCGGCTCGATGTTGCCCGCTCCCTCGACCTGGAAGTAGAATCGCGCGGGCACGGCGTCGTAGTCGAATGGCTCACCCTCGGCTGGGGGGTCTTCCCACGCTGCGTACTCGCTCTTCGGCCTAGATCATATAACCGTCAACCATTTTTGTCTCTTGGACAAAACATCATTCATTCACCATTTCCAATGTACTTTCATCGCTGAGAAGAGAGGGATATACGGAATGAATACGCACCACTCGCTCTCGGCATCGTTCTCGTACCACAGGTCCAGGTGGTGTAGCTTGTTATGGGGATCGTACTCGAAGCCGACGGCGGCGGTGGGCGCCCACTTGGCGTGCTCCTTGGCGATGCCCTTCTTGGCGACGCAGGTGAGCTTGAGCTCCTGGTCGCGGCGCAGCTTGCAGATGAGGGAGCCCTGGCCGTCGGGGTCGGTGATGACGGGGTTCCCGATGAAGTTGCTGGGGCGGTCGTGGCCGACGATCAGGTCGCGCGCGTACACCTTCATGACCTCGTCCGACGTGCAGCGCGCGTGCAGGGTCAGGGTGACGCTGCACCGGCCGCACGACTGGTCGCAGTCGCAGTCCCGCGAGTAGTTCATCTGGTCGATCTCCCGCGAGTCCAGCGGGATCAGCCCCAGCCGGTGCGCGATGAACTCGTCGGCGAGGACCGACGTGTTGATCTCGATCTCCACGAGGTCGATCGCGATGGTCGGGACTTCGGCTTGGATCACGCGCCGCAGGGAGTTCGCGAACGATAGGTCGACGTTGCTTAGTTCGAAGTTGACGTGCGTGTTATCTGCCTGTGTTTGGTCAATAGGTAATGGGAGATGGTTAGCAAGAAGGTATTGTTGTTGTTTCTATATGACATCACCTACAGCTGAGATCTTGACTGAGGGTCCCAAAGCCTCGCCATCCATCATCATGGTATCGTACTGATCCATCTTGAGGTACTGTTCGCAGTGGGAAACCACTGGTAGTGGAATCCTAGGAAATTACACAATACAGGGTCTGAATTGAAGGAAAGAGAGTATTACGAAGTAGGCACAGTCAATAGGGCACAGGTAGGTGTTGTTGAGACGCTGCTTTGTGGCAGTCGTCGAGTAGAATAAAAAGTAATGAATGGATGAATGAATGGATGAATAACTTAATAAGTTCGTACCTAGGTACCTGCTGTATGTATGTATGTATGAATGAATGAACGCGGCTGAAAAGTCAAGGTTACCTAAACCTTGCAAGGTACTTCGCTGTACGGGTTGTGGCTCCTGTGGCTTGATTGACTGTGCAAGCTGACGACAGAAAGTGGCATAGACTCCGCACTGTACTACACATAAATTGATGCTGATTTGCCAATTGTGTAGTTATTCTCACAGTGCGAAATCAAGGACGATGTCCATTATTCTAACAATCAACAGCTTGCCGTCGTTTCCCAGTGAAAAGACGGTACCAGTTGCAGGCTTCTTCCAATCTTCTGGTAATAATTGATTGCTGCCTATAAGTACCTACATATGAATAGTCACACCCGGCCAAAGCCTTCCGGAATTGACAAGGACATTCCGGGGAAGGATAGATGCCATAAAAGGGGTAGCCGGGGCGGTGTTACTTACGCCGGCTGTATGAAGTATCTACATATTCCTAATATCCAGCCGGTTCATTGCTCATCGTGGCCGACAAACCACCCAAGTTAGAATTACACGCATATTTCCAATTTCTAGGAGTAAACTTGTCCACGATAGACTTGAATGCCGACTGGTATTTACAGAGTGAATGTCAGTGGAGGCATCTCGGGTACAAGGGAAGGGGCAAGCTAAGCTTACCAGCGTGCAAAGACTCGCATCCCCATCAAAATGCTTCCCTTCGGCCCGACATCCGGGGATCGTCATGATGCGGTCATTATATCGGACTCTCACGAAATATTCGTCTAGTTCTTGTACCTCCTCCGTCGTGAGTTTCTTGACTGGGCGTCGTCCGATGTCGAGCGGCTCGCCCGTATCTCCCTGATCGGTGGTTGAAGTCAAGCTGGTGGTATCATCCCTCTCTAACCACCGCCGCCCGCCTTCGTTCATGCTTAGGGAAGACGTTCGCCTCTTGCGAAATAGTTCAAAGATGATGTGGCTGGTGAAGGGTGGCCACTTCTCATTGTCATCAAGACAGCCAAGGCTTGCTAGTACTACGCCAATGGTACGATCGTGACAACCTAAGAGGGATAGCCTCGGCGGGCGCTTGACTGCACGGTAGGATCTCGCAGTATATTGTATCTCCGATTCCACTCTACTTGGTCAACCATCTTCAGGGCTATGTCTCCCACCAGCTGGCCTATACCAAGCATTCGTAGTTCCCGAGAAACAGCATAGCCGCGAAACATCTGGTCGACCACGATGCGGTCGATGACTTCGCGCACCCGTTCGTCGTAGAATTCGTCGGGAAGCCGAGTCTCGGGCCCATGGGCAAGTGTTGCATGGATGGAGTCCATGACAGCCGATAAACTAGGCCGAGACTCCACAGCCAGGGCTTTGTTGCCAGGCATCCATTTGCCCAGCTTTTCAGACAGATATTTCATGTCGTCACTTCCGTTCCACTTCTCTGCAGCTCCCTGAGAAAATGCTCTAGTCAGCTCAGCGAGCCTGGCACACGATTTGGGGCTTGGTAGCAACGTCTCCTCCGCCCGTGAGCGCATGGCAATATCCCAGGGAGCCGACGTCCGGTTCGTACCCGAAGGATAAAGGCCATGTAAGATCTGCTGCACCGACTCGACGACTCGCGGCACTTCCGTTGTCCGTACATAGAGCATTCTGGCATCTAATAGATGCTTTGGCAACTTCTGGGCGTTAATTGGGTCGCCACTACGCGGCAGGGTCATGCTAGGATGTTACCAAGCTTAGCTGGTCGACATAAAGCCGGCGCAACCACTTGCCGAAGGCAAGGGAGGTTTCCCGTCCTTTGTCAGTGAGCTCTCCAGGCATGCTATAGAATGCTGTCAGGACATGCGCCTCGGAATCATGCCCAGGGACGGGCGAGACTCACTCACATACCAGATGCTGTTGGTCTCACCACCTGGTCCCTGTGCGGGAATCGATCGCCCGTCGGGTCTAGTTGTCTCTAGGCATCTCTTCCAAGTCATAGATTCCCATCTAAAGCCGTCCTGGGTACCTGCCATGATGACCTGGGTAAACCGCTGAGCCGCGCTGCAATACGGCCAATCTGTGGCTGTCAGCGACCGAACGCGCGGCAGCTACTTTCAGCTTTCCTCACTTACAGGGAGACAACCCAGTCTAATGCCAGATTGAGAAGTCAGTACAGCAGCGAAGACATTAGGAGCCGCGCTGACTTATACTTACATTCTGAAAACGGGGCCATATTGGGGTTCGCTCGCCATGACGGACGAGCTGATTCCTCGCGGCGGTCAGTATCGAGCGCCCAGTGAATGAGGTATAGAATAAGGAGAACAAACAATCTGCACTTGTTCAATATTTAGCCCACCTGGACAAGCCAGAGCTATCGTTGCGCTAGGGATAGACGTCATGGCGATAAGGCTGAGTTGAAAACAGTTGGGTTGGGCGGTTTGAGGAATTGAGTGGTTAACGACCTCTTAACATCGATTGGTGCATAAGTAGCTAATATGCAACTACCAGGCAACCAGGTACATATTTGATATTGTGTAGCATCAGCACCCCATATCACTCTTGCAGTTCTAACTGAGCAGTTCCTCTTTCCACTTGTATAATTCATCAATATAGAGTTTCAAGCAGGCACGACTTTTAAAAGGAAGCTAAGTCCCGTGGCTCTAACACATCAAAGACATGTCATTCTGTTTCACCTCCGGCACTGTTTACACTATCATGGCCAAGATACTTATATAAGTATTACAAAGAATCATCTACTCTTCCATATGTCACTCGCTTCCATGCTATAATTTCTATCCGTACCAGCACATACAAAATCCCATGTCTACTACCATCTCCCCACTACCACCACCACGAAGCAACAAGAGGCTAGGTTCCGGAAAGCAGGACGGACAATGATCTTCGCCCCCGAGTGTAAGGACAACACAACCAATCAACCAACCAACCACAAAACATAATAACGCAGACGATGAGAAACTAACCAAGATTCTACCCTATTACAGCAGTCCAAAGCAGGCGGCTCGTAGCTATCTTGCTCCACGCCATCCTGGCGGATTACTGTCTGACCGACATCGAAGACATAAACGACCCGGACGCGGGCATGGACCCCACAGCCTACATGAGGATCGGGGGACAGGCCATGACGAATTTTTACCTCTGCTCGAGAATGGGGATGCGCCTGCTGCTCCGCGCCGAGGACGAGCACATCAACCACAGCGACGACATCATTGAGCAGGTTGGATTTGGACGGTACATCCAGATCCAAGAGGCGCTCTGGTTCCTGGATGACATTTATGAAGGCCTTTTCCACCTCCTGCTTTATTACGAGAGACACATGCCTGGGGTCTTCAGCAGGGTGGCAGATGCAATATAGAGAAGAAGTTTATGTGCGGTCTTCACAGTGGCGAATCTTCGCGCGGATGACAAAGTCTTGGTGGACGGGCTGGACAGCGTCTAGGTATTAGGTAGATAACTAGTTGAATTCAATCAGCGTTCCCTTGATTCGATATATTTAGTCTTTCAAAGGTCACTATCCACGTAGGCAATAATGGATATTGAACAGTGAGTTTACTATAGCAAATATAATAGGTAATATCACAAGAATCCGATTGATTACGTTCAAGTCTTCGGCCAGCTGATTTGGGGTGACGTTTAATTAATGTCTCCCTCGTTTTGGCCTCTTATTGCCTTTTTGTCATTTTGACTTGGGGCTGATTTATCGTCACCCTCGCCTGGCTCACCCCCCTTCTTTTGAGTGCATACTTACTTCGGATGATTGTTCTCAGCCCATTTTAGGGAAATGTTGCCACCAGCTTTCTTTCAAATTGTATATCATCATCACCATTTCTAAACTCACAGTTCTTTAGTATGACCAAGCCGTTTTATATAGTGTCGGAGAATATCCAAAGTGGTTAGCTTTGCAACTGATGGATAAAATACATAAAGGGGGTTTGCTACTGGCAGATCATTTTGATTTGATCTTTCTTTGCTGGTTGATAAAATCTCCAGGAATTTCGAGGGGAGTGAAACTTAACAAGATATATCCTACAAACTGGAACAATCTGCATATCATAACATGTATACAAAGCCATATTAGGATTAAATTGGCGAGTTTCGATAGGAATATGAACCTAATTTCGGCCAGGGGCAAAAACACAAAGTCCGTATTATTATCCACTCACATTTATACCAGGCCGATTTAAAAGAACATAAAGCACTATACAAGAGACGACATTCCTCCATCTTGCCCACCACGCAATCTCGCACTCAGTTATCTTCACTGTTTGTATCCCTCGTAGCACTGCTCTCATCATCCGAAGGCTCCTCCTCTTCCAATACTTCACGGTGCTAGTAATATAGCTAGCAGTTAGCAAATACCGATTGAAGACTATGTGTTTCAATTTAAACGTACCACTTTGCGAAAGCAGTCTAGAAGATCTTCTAACGCCTTCGCGGTACGCTCCGCGGCTTTAGCATGGCGTTCCGCAGCGGCGATTTTCCGCTCCTGTCGTTCGATGACTGGGTCGACGGGAGCGGCGGAAGGCTGCGCTGCCGTAGGCTGGGCGGATGATTGCATGGTAACCTGTTTCTTGGCCCGGGTCTTGGCCCGGAGGACCTTCCTCACCGCTGCCTGGGCCTCAAAGGTAGTGGTCTAAATAGGATCGTTCACGTTAGCGTGAGGCGGCCGTTGTGATAACCACCTACTTATGGTGAAGAAAACCTACATACAGTAGGCAAGCTGCCGTTATTTTTTCTCAATGCAGAAGCGAGTCGAATGGCGCGGGCCTTGAGCGGACCGGAGGGCTAGTATAACGTTAAGCATGTGGTTAATACTTTAAGTAGTTACCCCCCAGTTTGGACAGCCGAGGTGGATAACTAACTAGAGAGAAGAGATGCGCAACTTACAGGAACGCAAGCCTTGTTTTCATCCAGGCAGAGTTGACATTTACTAGAAGCCGCTATACTTCGGTCAGTGGTTTCTTCCCCCGTCAACCCAGTAACGTAGGGTTTAAGCAACAAGGGAGATAATCTCTAGATACATACACTGGTCGGCTCCCGAACATGTAGGTGCGGTGCCACTAGCCCAATACGCCATGGGCCAAATACAGCGACGGCATGGAATAGCACGGTTAGTCATAGTAGTGGCGAGAGTGGCTGTTATTGGTGTTACACCGATGGATTTGACGTTAAATCTACTTGACCCATGGAATGGACTGGTGTATGTAAGTACGTCAACGCATCGACGCGTCTTGTATGGTGAAATATATGGATTCAACTAAGGCCCGTGCTTTCCCCTGTCCTATTACTAGGTGACTGCTGGAAACACTTAGTATATGCTACAACTTGCCCAGGACTACGCTATATTTATTTGTATAGACACGCTACAACCAGCTAAATATGGACATAATAGACATTCACGATGGCTTCAAAGCCGTGAGTGGCTATAGCGAGTGAGGATCCAGTGCGTGGACTTGGCAGTGCAGCAATTTGGTGTACGGCGTGGACGTGGTGGAGTTTTAAGGAGATCTAAACGATACGATTCCGATGTTCTGAGGGGTCTCAAAGATAAGAATAACTGTCCGAAGGAAGTTTCAATCCTATCCCCAGAGGGGACGAGCCAGGTGCTGGCGACAATTCAGCCTCGAGGATGAAAGCGAATTAGACTGAGAATTAGACTGAGGACACGGAGCTTGAGGCAAACAACAATTTATAGCGAGATACGTAGCGGGCCTGTCTTCCCCCAGAGCCTATCTGACGACCCCTGAGCTCTAGACATTCCATTAATAGAGGGCTTCTCTTGAAAGCTTGGGTTGAAAGCTCAAGTTCGGGTTTACTTCAAGGGAACCACAAAGGCTCAAGCATAACTCCGATCATCTACTTCCTCATGCTGCCTCCAAAAGGCAAGAAGGTGGTAGGCGGTATCCAACTAGTAAGTCTTGTTGATGATATGGAAGGTCTTAAATTGTATACTGATCTATTTTCAGGGGCTGCACTAGATGCTCGCAAGTACTTGAGCCTAGATATACATCGGTAATTTCTCCTTGAGCCCTTGTGGGTTGAATAAGAATACCATATATCCTCATAGTCATAGATCCGATAGTCTCCCTCAGACCATACTAAACTATGGCAATTATGAGAGTAAATTAATAAGTCGTAAGAAAACTTCACATGTCCTCCCATGGGAGTGAGCTCATGGGTACTTTGGACGATGACGTACATACTTACGGTTTACTCTAGGGCGGCGTGGGCGGTGACCCGTTTCGTTGATCAGCCCCTCTAAAGATTTGACCGGCAGAATTTAATTACGGCACGTGCACAGGCAAGTTACTGAGAGCTCTTGGCCCGAAAAATTCATGCGGGCGCTTTCGGATTCAATTTTAAGTAGCATTTTCATCATTGTCTTTATGCCCCCATCATCGTATTGATATAATTTAGAATACGTTCTTTTTTCTCTCTCTCTCTCTCTTGCAGCTTCCCGTGTCTCACAATGTTAAGACAGGCTCTCTCCACATCTTCCAGAGCTCTACGCTCCAGTTCAAGATCATTAGTCCAAAGACCATCAATAAGATCCCAACTATCACCCGCACCAATAAGATCTGCTTTGTTGGCACCAAGAGCAGCACGATGGTATAGCGAACAAGTGGATACAGCTGCAAAGAAGGAAGGAGAGACGTCGCAGGCTGAGGCACAAGCAGAGACGACACAGAGCGCTAAAGATGCCGCGAAACCAGATGTCGACTCCGAGCTTAAGAAGAAGTTAGAAATAAAGGAGAAGGAGGTTGTTGAGTGGAAGGTCAGTTAGATTTTTAATAACGCCCCTCTAATTCGTTTTTTTTTTAATACTCACATCACCCCACACAGGACAAATACCTCCGATCCGTCGCCGACTTCCGCAACCTCCAGGACCGGACACAGCGCGACATGAAGGCGGCCCGGGACTTCGCCATCCAGAAGTTCGCCAAGGACCTAGTCGACAGCGTCGACAACCTAGACCGGGCCCTGATCATGGGGCAGGAGAAGCTGAAGCCGGCCGCGACCGAGAAGGCGGAGGCGGGGGCGGAGGGAGAGGAGGTCGTGAACGAGGACCTCAAGAACTTCTACGAGGGCGTCAAGATGACCGAGACGAACATGCTGCAGACGCTGCAGAAGCACGGCCTCGAACGCTTCGACCCCGAGGGCCACAAGTTCAACCCCAACGAGCACGAGGCCACCTTCATGACCCCCATGCCCGACAAGGAGGACAACACCGTCTTCCACGTCCAGCAGAAGGGCTTCAAGCTCAATGGCCGTATTTTGCGGGCTGCCAAGGTCGGCGTTGTTAAGAACGCCTCGTCATAATGATTGATTGACTGAATGATTGATCCCCAAAAAGCAACAACAAAGAAGATTACGGCCGCCATGACAATGACATGAAATAAAAGAAGGGGGGAAAGAAAGAAGCAAGAAAGGATGTTGTACGATTACTATTATTTTTTTGTCATGACCCCTCGTATGTACATGTATACCACCACCAACAGCAGCAGTCGAAGCGGAAGCGGCAGCGGATATGCAATCTGGGGTTTCGGCTGGCCGGCGTTGGAAACAATGAACGATGTACAAAAAAAAAAGAAACTTTAATGCTCCTCTCATGATGTAGTTTTACAAGGGCGAAGAAGATGAAAGAAAGAAAGAAAGAAAGAAAGAAAGGGGTCATTTACGTTGGTTGCATATGCGTGCAATGCAAAATCGGTTGCTCGGAAGATCGAGTAGCAACCACCGGATCTACCTATCCCATGGAGAAAAGGGGCTTGGGTTGGAAAGGGACCCTTGATGGGTAGGTAGTAGTGTATATATACCACTCATGATCATGCCCTCATGTTATATACAATCCTTCGTGGATTGTTGTTCTCACAATTTCCCCATTTCAATTTGGACTACGAGTATTGAAACAGGCTGTTCGTCTCCCCTGAAGCAAGACATCATGTGCTAATGTTCTCTAGCCTGGCGAACTAGGGTAGGCAAATACGGCTGATTGATGATATTCTGTGGATGACACAAGAGCTTCTTTAGGTGTTGTTGAAAGCGATTGCTGACTTTTCTAGTATATATACGATCAGGGAGGTGGTTATAAGATTTGAGTACCAGCACTCATTATCACTATTCATAAGAACCAAAAGGCAGTAGATCGATATTACCCTGGTTAAGTAGAAGAGCAAAGTTGTAGTACACACCTCCCAGATTTTACACGCAGATGAGAAAGTTCGCTAATCATATGGCAGCTGAAAATATTCTAAAAGTGGCAAAAAGAGAAAACCACTCACATTCTTTTTATTTATTTTTTTGACTATTTCAAAAAGTATACTTATCTATTTTTGATAATGTGTAAACGAGATGAAGAAAAAGAGATGTCTATAAAAGAAAGAAACAAAAAGATTCACAACGCCAACAAAATGAGAAAGAGGTCGATAGCGTACCAGCGCTTATCCCCCTCGAAGTCAGGCAAGGGTGCCATTGCGCCAATGGAAAATAGGGGGAAATCATATAACCCCTAAGGAGATAAGGGGTTATGCATGATGGGTCAGTTCAAACATGATGATAGAACAGGACATAGGAAGGAAGAAAGAAAGAAAGAAAGAAGAAGGAAAGGGGGAAAGGGGGAAATGAAAAGGGGAAAGAGAACTACGACAACGAAGAGACAAATCAGAGAAGAGGAAGCTCACCAACTCACCCCAACCCATCCATCTATCCATCTATCTATCTATCAATCAAGCACAAGGTCTAATACCTAACGCCTATACATAGTATGGGCCTTCCCCGTATGGGGGTCCTGATAGTAATGCTCTCCCTGGTCGGCATCGTACCCGGTCTTGACCCAGTGGTCCGGGATTTCGAAGATGGCGGCGGGGCGCCGCGTCGCGCGCCGGAGCGCCTCGGCCTGCTCCGCCGCCTTCTGGCGGTTCCGCTCGTCGCGCTGCTTCTTCCGCAGCGCCTCCGCCTTCTGGAACTCCTCCACGGTGACGGTGGCCGCCCGCTTCAGCCCCCGCCCGACCGCGCCGAGCGCGTTCCTCACGGACGTGTTGCTGCTGGCTCGCGAACTTCCCCGCGAGGGAGCAGCGGCGGCAGCGCTCCTGGGGTTGGCGGCGGGAGGAGGTGGAGCTAGGCCCCGGTTACTAATACCACCGGCGGCGGTGGTGGAGGAGGAACCTGCCCGGGATGGAACACCCCTGCTGCCGCTGGGGTTGACGGGAGCCGGGGCCCGGTTGCTACCACCGGCGGTGGAATATCCCCGGGAGGGAGCACCCCCGCTGCTGGGGTTGATGGGTGGTAGGGGCTTGTTACTACCGGCGGTAGAGGAACCTCCCCGGGAAGGAACACCCCTGCTGCTGGGGTTGACGGGAGGCAGAGGCCGGCTACTACCGGCGGTGGAACCACCTCGGGAGGGAGCGGCGCTCCTGGGGTTGGTGGGAGGTGGGGGGCGGTTAGTGCCCCTGCTGGAATCGGGACGGGAGGTATACCCGTCTGATTGTAGTCCGGCGCTGCGGTAGTTGTTGTTATCATTGTAGTTGTTGTTGTTGTTGTTAGCGCTGCTGTAGCTATTGTTGGCGCTACTATAGTTGTTGTTGTTAGCGCTGTTGTAAGTATTGTTAGCGCTACTATAGTTGTTGTTGCTATTGTTGGTGTTGTAGTTATTGCTGTAGCTGTTGTTGGCGCTACTATAGTTATTATTGGCGCTGCTATAGTTGTTGTAGGAGCCGCTGTAGTTGTTGTTGTTATTGTTGTTGTTGTTGGAGTCTTCTCGTGCTCGATATGGTCGGTATTGCGAGTTACTGCGCGATGGTATCCCGTTATCGTCGTTGTCGTTGTATTTCGTGTTGAAGCTATTGTACTTGCTGCTGTTGTAGTCCCGTTGAGGGCGGTGTTGCAAGCTACCGCCGCCGCTGACAACCCCTCTCCCACCAACGGGATGGCTACCAGCAGCCGGACGCGTCGATGTCATGGGGGGTGTGTACCCGGTATGCTGCTGCTGCTGCTGGTTCGCAGTCGGCTGTCGTGGCATAAAAATTCCTAGTCCTACATTAGCTCTCTCCGTCCTAACGGGAGGCAAGTCACGGTGGTTTGGACGTGCCACGTAGCGGTCATCGTCTTGTTCCTCCTCCTCCTGCTGCTGCTGCTGCTGCTGCTGGTACTCCTCCTCCCCCTCCTCGCCAAAGGGGGAATAACTAGAATTAGTGTCAGCCGGCGGTGCCCACTCCCCCTCAAAATTCTCGAAGGGTTCGTATTGGTTGGGATAGTAGTTGTTGTTCATACCTTGCGATCGGGATGGTTGTCTGCTGCTGTTGTTGTTGTTGTTGTTTCTGCGACGGTCTGCCATTTTTTCTTTATATCTTTGTTTTTGTTGTCTTTTTTTTTTTTTTTTTTTGTCTTTCTGTCTTTGTGTTATGTGCTTTTTTTGTAGCCGGGTTTGCGTGGGTTGCGTGCGAGTATGGGTGTGTTTGTCGTGTGGACAAACAGATTGATGATGATGGTGATGAGGAGAAGAAAACCAGCCATTACTCGGCTTCCCTCTCCCCTTATATATGCATTTCGAGTATGACGACTGTTCGGGACGGGAACGAGTATAGCAGAACCGTCGTCTTGTTGCTGAACAGCCTGCTCATTATAAAAAGACTCGGATCCAATGTGTTGTTCGGCGACGGGACTCTAGTACTACCTACTGTGTACAGAATCTTTCATACATCATACGTGTTTTGGAACTATGCAGTGGGTAAAAGACCACATAGAAACCAGACGGAGGCTTTGTGAGTTTCCCATGACTTAGCGGATTCGAAAAGAAAGATATCTATCTCTCTGCTTTCTACCAGCTAATAGTCTTCGTATCTCATTAAGTCATGACCACATCATCGTCACCAACACCACTACCACCACCACCACCCATGCCTCGAGCCTTCAGACGTCTATACGCCACATCCGCAGCCTTAGTAACAATCTCCTCCCTATTAACCCCCTCACCAACCTCAACGACCAACTCGCCTCCAACAATGACCTTACAAACCCACTCCTTAGCCCCACCACCACCATTACCACCACCATCCTTCCGTCTCAACTCCGTCTCATACAGAATATCCCTCCCAGCCTTCCCAACCAACTCCCCAAGTTGATTCTTCGGGTGCGCGACGTCGACAGGACGATCACCACCAGCAGCAGCAGCAGCAGCAGCGAGCAAACGACGGAGGTAAGGCAGGATGCCGGCGCGCTCCGCGACCCGCTTGCAGGCGTCCATGTCGCCCGAGTCGACCCAGACGGCGCCGAGGATGCTCTCGAAGAGGTCGGCGAAGGACTTGGGGATCTGGAGGTGGGCTAGGAGCGCCCAGGGGTAGTAGTAGTGGCAGTCGTCTGAGTTCGAGTTCGAGCCCGAGTTGCCGTTATTTTGGTTTTGCAGTTGCATAACGCGTAGGATGGCGTCTCTCTCCGAGGCGTGTCGATCTTCCGCTAGGCTCTGGGCTCCGGCGAGGCGTTGCGATGAGTGCCGCATGAGGCGCCATATTGGGATGTTGATGGTTTCTGTTTCGACTGTAGGCGGTGGGTTGCTGTTGTAATAGTTGTTATCGTTGTAGGTAGCGGATGAGGTGACCTTCGTAGTTTCCTGAGGGTACGTCCACTCCATCATTAGGAAGCCCAACAAATCCCCGTTGACGCACGCAGCGCGGAAGAGATGCATCTCGTAGTGGCTGTAGACTCGACCGCCGCCGCTGCCGCTGTAATCCCACAGAAGGGAGACGACGATGTCGTCGAGGACGGCGTCGCCGATGAACTCGAGCCGCTCCATGCAGGTCTCGGTGCGCTCGCCGAGGTTGAAGGACGAGTGCGTCATCGCCTCCACGGCCAACGTCTTGTTGCGGAACGTGTAGCCAATAAGCCCTTCGAGGGGCGTCAGCGTGCCGGGAAGCTCATCCCTAATGGGCCTCTGGGCGGCGAGGATGTCCCGGGCCGCGTGCAGCGTGTGCCACTCGACCTCCGGGATGAAGATGCGTATGCAGTTCAGCGCCTTGTCTATGCCCCCGTCCAGGAAGGCGGCTCCGATCAGCGACTCGACCACGTCTGCTAGTGTCTTGGTTGGGATGTTTCTCTCCCCGAGCGCTTCCGGGTCTACTTTCTGTAGGTCCTCGATGTACAGGGGCCGCCATTTGGATCTCGTGAACGCCCTCGTGAGAATGAACTTGTCTAGGCCGGTCTCGATCGCGGCGCGACAAAGCCGCGAGTTGGAGACTATCTGGCTCTTCTTCGCGGAAAGATACCCTTCTGGGTAGTATTGATCTGTCATTATTTTTAGCATATAAACTCTATCCGGTATAGAACCAAGCGTAGCTAGAAAGAGAAATGGAGAGAGAGAGAGAGAGAGAGAGAGAGAGAGAGAGAGAAGAGATTGACTTACGGTTTGCTGCAACATTAGTACTTGTGAGCAGCTTCAGAATCGAATCTCCCAAGAACTCAAGCCGCTGGTAGTTCGTCTGCTCGTGTGCGGCCGAAGAGCTGATGGCCGTAACCACCAAAGACAGATCCGAGATGTCCAGGTCTTGCAGGATAGTTCTGCGCAGCTCATCCGCAATCAGATGGACCTCGATGATGTGCATGACGGTCGGCACGAAAGCACCGAACTGGACCACCGATACGCGAACACCGTCTACGCGGCAGCGCGACGCGGGCCGGATTCTGCTGTATGGTTTTGTCGACGCGACAGTGTTGGGATCGTCGCTGGCCGGGTGGAGGAAATCTTGCCGTTTGGGCCAACCTTTGAGGGCCAGCCAGGGTGCTTCGACCGGTTCTTCGAGAAGTTCCGGGGGAGGCCTGCGCTGTACTAAATCTAGGGCTGGCCTAGAGGACAGCCGTGATTCGTAGAAATATGGAACTGCGTCGTATCGAATAAGATACCCCTTTTCAAGAGTAACCTCTTCGATAGCCCGCTGTCCGACAGTCTCGTGGAACGGGATGTCTTGTGACGACTGAAGATGCAGGACATGTGGTAGGTTATGCACTTTCCAACGGTACCCATATGCTAGGTCGATCAGTGCCATGCTTTGGTCGGGCTTAAGGTCGCCTTTCGCGACTGTTTCGAGCTTGCCAACTTCGATTTTGAACGAGTTACTCTTATCCCAGTAGAGATTGAAACCCGTAATATCCAACGAGGAATCAGGTAAGCCGGCTTCGAAGTCCAAAACGACCTGTCCACGCTGGTCGACGAGGCGTAGCTGCCTCAGATTGATGATCGTGGCTTCATCCCAAGCACGTGCGATCTGCGGCCAGGGATTCCAAAGTTGACTGGCACCAATATGTGCAGATCTCGCCTCTATGCCTTCCAATTCCTGCTTTAGAGGCATCAAGTGATCATTAATTAGTCCTGCTGCATATAAAGCTGTGAAAGCTTGGAAAGCGGCATCCTTGGTTGCGTTCTTCTCGGAATACCACACCCGGGCTCCTTCGAATCGTCGAAGCTGGGGCGGGAAAGCAACAGGAAGGACGACTGTCGACTTGATCATCGGTGGACCATGGAGGGAGACTTGGGTCTCGCGCTTTAGATAATACGGGTTCGAATCGACGTACTGGCGGGAGGTAAGGGCCGTACATACATGCTCAAGATGAGATTTGGCGTGGTCGAAATCAAGCTGAGCACCAGTCTTCCCAACGCGAAAGGGGGGGATCTCGGGCGTCTCCTCCTCCTCGAGCGTAGCTATGTGCTCGATCTCTCTGAGTTCGTCCTCGTACTTCTTCTTCATCTCCATCTCGAGCTCCGCCCATTCCAGATGCCTGTCCGACTCTTCAGGGATGATCATGACGAGCCTCGATTCTTGCGCGCGGGCTCTCCCACGCCTTTGGATGAAGGATTTCAGGTTCGTCGGCGGGTCGAAACATACGACCAGGTTGCAGGCCGGGACGTCGATTCCTTCCTCTAGCACATCCGTAGCTACTAAGAGATTAACTTCGCCGGTTTGGAATTGTTCGAGGTGGTTGTAGTCGTCTTCCTGGTAGAGCTCTCCAACGTTCCGCTTCCGCTGTCTCGCTCGACTCGTACCGAACATGGAGCCGACGCGGAAACGAGACTTCGTAGAAGGTAGTATGGACAAAATATGTGCCAGCACAGCAACTGTCGCAGTTTGACAGGCAAAGATGATGCCTGTGGTGTCCTCCGGCGAAGACAAGAGTTCCCTGATAAGGACGTCAACCTTGTCCGAGGTTTGAGGGACATCTCCCTCCTGCGTGCCGTTAATTTCGACTTTCTGCAATATACTTGCCAGATACTGCTTCTCAATGCTTTTCCATGTCTCAAACCAAAGATCATTCTTCTCAACTGATTCAAGAAACTGGGTTATGGCTGTATATATGAAGTAGTCCGCAGCCCACCCACCCAGCTCGCGCCAGACCTCGAGGCTTTTCCGAGAGAGGGATTGCATCTGCTTCGAGGTCTTCGTATTCCCCTTATCAAGAGCCTTCTGGAGAGCTGCTAGGCTACGTTCCGTGTTCTCGGCGCGCAGTCGAATGATTTCAGGGTCGGCAAAGATGTCTAACTCTCGAGTAGTTTTAAAGAGGCTTTGCATGCTGTTGGTATGAGTGATGTTATAAGCGAGAGGTCGTCCTGGCCGTTCCGGAGCGTAGAGCCTGCACAGCATCTCGGGGCGCTTAACCATCGACATGAGCTGGTCTCGATGCACACTGGGGCTCCTACAGACCGCGTCCAACGTCCTCTCGATGATCTCCAGGTCGTCCAGTCTCGACTTCATGATCGGGGTGGCAGTGAGCCCGAGGATTGCCGGGATCGGGAGACCTGCGCTTTTCTCGCTGTGGTAACGCGCCATGATCTTGCTTCCCGGGTGGTTCCCGAAACAACGGTGGGCTATTATTCATCGGTGAGCCTGCGAGTCAAAAAGAAAACTAGGATGTAGATATTTTATTTTATTACCTTCATCAAACACGATGAGCGACAACCTGTTGAGTCGCACGAAGGCATGCGCTACGGCATCGTAGAGAACCTGGTGGGTTGATACAACCACGCGAACGTTCAGAAGGAAGTCGTCCCAGATCCGAGGTTCGGACCAGGTATCACAGCCATCTGAGCCGCTGAGAAGCTTCATCTGGACACTTCCAATTTGCGTCTTGAGCACTTTGAGTTGCTGGACGCAAAGCGCCACGGTTGGGGCAAGGAACCATATAATCTATTTCGTATTAGCATGAACGTGCAGGAGTGCTCTCGAGCTATTCACCTTATCAGGGGGCGACCTGTCAAGCTCGGCCTTGATTCGAAGTACAGCACTGTGTCATGTAAGTAAGTAAGTATCTTCATAGTACAAGGTAGGATTTGGGAAAGAGGTTATATATAACGAATGTGTGTGGCAGGTTAAATCAATGTACAGAGAGTTTTCTACGTCGCTTTCCAATGTAGGTACAACTTAAGATCATCATCATCTTGTAGAACGAACAGAGTCAACTTACACCTGCGTCTTCCCAGTACCTGTGTCCATCTACAACGAGACTGTTAGCGTGTGCCTGACGGCGAGTGTAAAAGTTTATAAACACGCACAGCAACGATGATGTTTCGTTTGAGGCTTTCCTCAAACATCTCAAGTTGATATGCGCGAGCGTGGATCATGGCTGCTTCGTCTTGTTGGACCTCGTCATCTTGAGCCTCGTCCTCCGGGGCGGGATTTCCATCAAGGCTCATGAATTCCGCCGGGGATGAGATCTCTGGTGTGAGGAAGACATCCTCCGAGTCCTCGGTCTCGACATCAGAGGTCGAGGCTGACGACAAGGCTGCGGGTTCGTCCATCTCTTCTATTGGAAAAGTCTAGGCAGGGTGTAACTAGCAAGTAGAACAACGTTGCAGGCTTAAGGTAAGAAAGACTTCCAAGGGAAATGAGCGGAAAGCCAAAGAGATGTTCACGATTAGGTCACATTAGGACATGAAAAGAAGTGAGTCACTCGGTCTTAAGACGTTAGGAGACAAAACAGGATCGTGAATTGGGTGTAGGGCTTTGCGTAACTAAAAATATGCGCGAGGCCGACCATGATAAGAAGTCTTCAGCGAATTAGCACGCAGATAATCACCCCATCCCTGCTTGCTTTCATAAAAAAAAAATTGATTCGTTACTTCAGTAATTCATTAGAGCCCAAAGGAAAGCCGTGCTCGATCGCGGCGACGAGAACGGTCATCTCAATAATTAACTTAGAGCTAGCTACCTGGTATTGTACTTGTGAAGTTGGGATGAAAGTGGTGGTGGTAAATACATAGTAAGTGGATGTGCTTAAAAATAGACAGTGTCCATATTTTATAGGGACTGTGTGTCCTTCTACAAGTCTCTCACCCTTTCAAGACCAACACATATATCTTCAACTTATTTATTATATTAACATGGAGGTCTACGCAACTGGTTTTAATGCTTGGCGACAGCTTGAATTCGATAATCCAAGTAACCCTATAGAGGAGCCAGATGATATTGCCGAGTTCCGTTCCGTGCTGAAGGACCAGTCTATTATTGGGAGACCATGTGCTTCATTATCATATACCTTAGGTAAATCTGGAATTCCCCCAACCCAGATAATAGATGTAGTTATGTGCTTACTACCTTTAATCATAATAGTAAACACGAGTACCAAATCCCACTGCGCGGGCTTTAGTGATGAGTTATCAACGGCATCTAGCATTCAGGCCAAACTACTCGGTTCCTCTGCAGCTATTGCCGGGAACGGGAAGGTAGCAGGCAAGTACTCTCTACTCTCCTCTACTCTACTCTACATACGAAGTTCCTCCTCATAACATCTTGTCACATGGTCATGTGAACTAACCCAAAGAGAGGAGGAAAAAAACACAGTATACCATGAGGAGAAGAACCTGATCTGTCAGTATTCCTCGCTGTGTTCGCTAGCAGCCGCGAAGAGCGAAGAGCAGGCCAGCTACCCGGCGCCCGAAGGAATCGTCCAGCTGGTAGCGTACGAAGCCGGCTTTGCGGCGTTGTCGGCGCGAAGCGACGTCGTGACCTGGGGCGACGAGCGGTACTGCGCATGTCTTGGGAGGGAGCCCACACCCGCGAGGTAAGAGAGGCAGGCGTGCATAGATAGATGATTTTTTGGCCATCTACCTACCTACCTAATGCATTTGAGCTACCCCTATTTCAGTATATACAACAGCACGACAGAGCAGACTTGACTGACAAAAGCACGCCGACCTAACTAGTCCGGCAGAGTACCCGGGTATCGTGCAAGAGCTCCAAGATCTACCGACCGGCAAGATCAAGAAGATCGCAGCCGGGGGTTACGTTTTGCTTGCTCTGACCGAAGGGAATGATCTATATGCGTGGGGTGGGCACCCAGGACGACCCGCTCTCATCGAGGGTATCTCTGGGAGTCCCACGCCGGTTATAGTGGAAGAACACGATATAACGGACTGCGCTGTGGGGGAATCGCATATAATCGTGCTTACGGAAGAAGGACACGTCTACGTAGTTGGCGACAACACCAACGGACAGCTGGGCCTGCCCGTCAAAAGAGTAGCATCTTGGGCAAAAGTAACCATGCCATTCACGTCGGGACAGTCTTCTGTGGTGGTAGTAGTAGTAGTAGCTGTCGAGGCAGGACCGCGGAGTTCATTTGTATTGACGAAGCATCAAAGGTCTTAATCTTTTTTTTAAATCATAAGATCGCTTCCTGTTTTTCTGCTGCTGGCTGCTGCCTCCTTGACCATCTATGCTACCTCTAATGTACAAGTCAAGTCAAGTTAAGTCAAGTTATCGCCAAATCCATTTTCATCCATCACCACTGCAACCTGTTTACAGATTCGTGAGGTAATCCTCGATCTCTTGAGGGGTAAGCTTTCTGAACCGTGGACCCGTTGCGCCGTGCACGCCCTCCACACCTAGAAGATGATCTGCAGGGGCACCGACAATGCCTATAATATAGTTAGTAAAATGATGCTGCTGCGGGGAGGAAGGCAGGCATAGACAAGGTCCTCACTCACCAATCTCGATAGTCTCTCCGTTCATCTCCCCTTCAATGGTCTCCTTCAGGGTAAGCAGAGCAATGTGTATAGCGTCCTCGAGCTCCAAGCCCTCGGTGTACCGCTTCTCCAGGAACGTCTTAGCGGTCGTCGCACTCTTGCCGATGGCAGTAGCCTTCCACGGGAAGTAGCTGCCCGAGGGATCGACCTGGTAGAGCATAGGACCGCCCTTCAGGATACCGCCAGTCTTGCCGGACGGCTTCTTCTCCTCACCTCCCACCTCCTCGGCGGCGGCGGCAGCAGCGGCCTCCTCTTCGGGGGTTATGCCCTCATCCCAACCGGCGATCAACAGACTGACGCCGTACGGACGAACACCACCGGACTGGGTGGCCTCCTGCATGACGCGGGCGACGTCCTGGACCAGTATGCGGGTCGGGGGGTACTCGTTGTAGATGCGCTTGTAGCCGGTGTGGGAGACCTTCCGCGCTCGGTCGACCAGTACTCTGTAATCCGGGCCCATGCCCGCGTAGACCATGCCGATGTTGGGGGTGATGTGGCTGACTTTGGACAGGGACGAGGGGTCGGTAAGTGGTGACGAGGACTTCTTCTCGGTCGCTAGGACGATGCCGTTTGTGGCTATATTGCGGGATGTTAGCGATGACTGGGAAGGAAAACCTAGATCAGTAGGGGTTGGTGGTTGCTTGCCTTTGATACCAAGGGCTGTGACACCCTGGTTGACAGCGTTCAAGGCATACTCTGTTTGACAGCTTCGTTAGTCATATTCTCGATGGAGAGAGAGAGGGAGAGTTCGAAAGGTCGGCCGAAATGAATGCATAGCACAAAGCGCACATACCGATTTGTACCAGCTTCCCACTACAACCAGACGTATTTGTATTTTGTATTAGCCTCTAGATTACAACTCGTTTGGACATGCATGACTTCATAAGAAGAGCTTTATTTAAGCTTCCTCACCTGGGAGAGAAGGTCGTTAGAGAGAACGAGTAGCGGTCGGCCATAGCTTCGGGAGTATGGTCAGGAAAATTGTATGAAGTGGGATGTTTGTTGTTTTGGGTTGAAAGGGAATGGTGACGATAAACTAGAGGTTATGGGTGGTGTTGGCAAGGCGAGGCTACTACGAGATCGCAAAGCTTCAAGGTCCGGTACGATTACAATAGTTACCTACTGCTGGGCTGGGCTGGGCTGTCAAGTGGGTGTAGTGGTACCTTTTAGGTGGAGAGCAGGCATTCGCGATGTGCGCGTTCTTACCCAGGGAAGAGCTAACGTTAGGTAATTAATATCTACATACAAGGTACCTAGAGCTTCAGCTAGGCTGCTAATATGGTGTCAGCCCGCTACATACCTACCCAACTACCTATTGGGATAGAAAGCTTGGGGCAATTTTGGCTCACAGTATCGAATGATGACTAAGCAGCCCCTCAAGTTAGTTATGTGTTTACTGAAGTTGTTCATTCTTCAACACAGAATGTGCCTCCCTTTCTTTCCTGTTTTTCTGGAAGCTGAAAATATGAACCTAATTAACTACCTGATTGACAAAGATATGTAATTCACCCACAGTTAGACAGGGAGGTAGATTATGCTTGAGGTAACCATCAGTCTCATCGCAAAGCGACAGGGCCATCATTCAGATATAACAGTTTAGAGAAATCGCTCGTTTGATGCATATCCATAACTATCAATGACTACTTATTTTAAGTCCCATTTTAATCTAGCTAATACATGTATATTTTGGGTATCATAGACTCCTCGTCGTCTTCATCATTCCAAATCATAATCATAACGCCGATGCCGATATGTTAGACATTGGTAGTACATAGTTGGGGCGTTCCCCTCCCTCATATCTATATGTCCCATCCTAACCGCCTCAAACCCCGTCCATGTCGATTCTCGCTAGGTCAAATATGCGGCCAGAGCGGCGGCTGCAATAGCACCTCCGGCCATCTGAGTAGCTTGGGCCGCACCACCGAGAGACGACGAAGTCGTTGCAGATGCTGGCGTTTCCGTTTCCGAAGTGGTAGAAGTGGCAGTAGGTGTCTCCGTGGGTGAGGTGGTCAAGAGCGTCGTCGGAGTTGATGTTGGAGTGGTACTGGTGGTGTCTATCTCAGTTGTCTCTATCGACGATGTGGTGGTAGTAAGCGCCTCGGTCGTATCTGAAGTGGTGATGCTGGTGCTAGTGCTGGTGTCGCTGTCGCTGTCGCCGGTGTGGTGACTGCCTCCTCCACTACCGCTACCGCTACCGCTACCGCTCCCACTTCCGGTGTCATCTTCCTCGCCGCCGCTGTGGCCCCCGCTATGGCCACTGTGACTTCCATGGCCGCCGGTACCACCCTTCGCAGCTGCAAAGCCGAGAAGGGAAAAGAGAGTGACAACTTGGAGATTCATTTGCACGTATGGAATCGTTGGCTTGTAGCTTAAATAGAGAGGTGTTTAGACAGGTGGCAGGTGCTGATTGCTGATTTGCGCAGTCAACTATGTGCTTTGAAATAGGTCGTTGAAGGATATCACCTAAGTTAGATTCTGAAAACTGGTGGAATTTGAGGATGGTTTACGGAGATACTTATATTCCATCTACTCGCCATGAGTTTGCTAATGTCCTGTTTTTCATCCCGGGGCGATGGCGATGATCCTAATGATCAGGCCTCCCAGACCGCAGGGTATCCCGTTAGGCTATAGGGCTGTTTGTACGCTTTTCTAAAGGATAATGGGGGGCGGTGAATGCCGATCACGACGGCGCAGCGGGAGATCGAAGGATTCAACTCAATCTTGGCAGACTTCATCGCCTTACCACGCAGCCACGTCTAACTTGTGGGGCATCTGCCCTACGTAGTTGATAGGCTCAATCGGAGATGAGACTACCATATAGGTAAGATGTTGGTATAACGTTTAGGAAGGACGTCACACTGGGTAAATAGGTAATAGGTAGACTATACGATCCGCACAGATTCGCCGTTGAAGGATAGTCAGTCATAATACCTAGCTCAGCAGACGTCATATTGTAGGGTAGATAAATCCATCATCAATATACACACATACCTCCATAGGTAACCAGTTAGAACCTGCTAACTACTTAGATAATACTTCCAGCACGCATACAGCATAGTACTACCAGACGACCACTCCACACGAAGCAGAGATGTGAAAGATCGTATTTCGCATATATTCACAACTTCGCTACACAGCCTCACAATCCAGAACACCAACATTGCCTCTTCCAGGCAATGGGAGTATTCCCAACCTCTTAAAGGTCACGTTGCCGTCATACGTGGCAAACACCCTAGACACCTCGCAGGATTCAGTTGCTACATACATACTATTATATACACCCCAATCATATAACGAATATATCAAATAGAGTCTATATTTACTTTCCGTTGACTTCAGCATCTACCCGTCGCATCAGTAGAGCTGGTGGGCATTGTTTCTTTCGCCAGTCTTTAATGGGCTTCAAGTTCTTCATATAATTATAGACTAGGCAACTCTACATCTAGCATCAAATGTCTTGCAGGTGCCCTGTAATAGGTGTCACTGATATTTAAGTAATGGTGGCAATTCCTACCAGAAGTGTTGAAGTGAATCTCAAATGTATACCAACCCATCGTTTAATGGGATATTTCCAGTCTTAGTTAACTCAGCTCTTGGAGTTAATACTACGTAAATGCCAATTTTGGTACGTCTCGGGAGCTTGCAGCACTATCTAGGAGATCTAGGCCCAGTAGAGTGGTACCGCCAGAGGTTTTGAGACAGGCTGAGAAAAGAAGTAAAGGACTCTAAGAGCTTACTTTTTGAGATAGGCGATTGAAAATACTATGTTAGATGAAGAAAGGCATGCAGGTGGCGTATACTCAGACTGCTTCTAATTATAGTTAGAATTATCTTTACAATGGCGCCCCCATGATGTCCCACGGTTTGCAAGAACTCATAGATATGGCTCTCCAACCTCTCTCTTTGGTGTAGTTCTTAGTATATATGTTTAAATACGTCAAGGATTATGATTAATATAGAAGTATGTTCTTTTAAATATATATTATATTGTCCCCTTCAAACATGAGTTTAAACCCTGAGTATGCCTGGAAATATCTTAAGAAAAAATACCCCTATTGTTGATCCTCGCTGCCAAGAAACCTCGGCCAGTAAATAATAAACAGTACTCAAAGACGTCGCAATCACTAGAGGTATTAGATGGTGTTAAGTTACATTAGGGTTTATACTATTCAGTCTATGTCTATTCTAGTATAGTAAACCTGCATATAATCACCTCGTTAGTCGTCAGATGCAAGACATGTGGCGAAGAGATGTTCGTAGAGGAAACATCCAGCGTCATGTGATGGCTTATTTACTTCTTCTGAATCTCACGTTGCACTATATTTTTTTCCTACGGTGTAGTCTATTAAAGCTACCAATTATATATATCCTTCCTGAAGTCACGTAGATGATAATGAAGCAAGGGTAATGATCGGGAGCCCTCTCGTCATAGGCCGGTTTAGAGCCTGCCTTGCTCGTGTTCTTGCTTTTCTACTTAGACTCTAGCCTACTGTGAGTTCACATAGTTCCAACATATGTGTCTTCGATGTCGTTGGGTTACTTCCAGATTGCGCTAGGCTTTTTTTCCTCCTTCTTATACCACAATCATAGACTTAATATCTAGAATGTAAAGAGCCAACCCGATGTGAATAGAAGCACAGCTAATGGCGCTTAGTGCTGTCCATCTGTTTCATGGTAGGTAGATTACACTGAAACGGTATTAAAAGATTTATCACGAGCCTTTGAATTTAGATATTTATTGGGAGACAGATGATTAGGTGGGATAACCTTGTGGTAGGTGGCCATATTTTGGATCTTGAGAATGATTATGAGGTTCCATCATCTTTGGTCGAATATTTAGTTTAGCTCACCGGTCTCCTACATAACAGTGGCTTCTACCACGTAGATATGCACTGGTTGCATATTACAACGAGGGTAGCTTGAAGTTGAAGGCCTGTAAACCAAGAACCGGATAGCAATGTGACCATCCATAGGTCACGATCATACGTCTTTCTTGCTCGTAATGGAGTGAATCGCAGGTGTAGTTGCTTTAGCTCTTGACCCAGCCTACAGCTTGTAGTTAAAAGGTTACGCTGTCCCCCAAACCCCTGCCACTCCACGAGTATGGAAGTGTGGAATTTTCGTCGCTACACATGCTGTTCGGAGAGCGGCAAGAGATCTCATTGGCGGATAAATTGTCTTGGTAGTATTCATTATATAATTGTTTACCAGTATCGACGTTGAAGATGAACTCCCCGTCTGCAATACAGCACATAGAGAGTAACAGGTCCTAGAAAGTAGTATTCTAGGAAGTATTCCACGACTCTCGCAACGTCTCCATCAATAATACTCCACCAATAAGGGGGGCACTTGTGTAGTTTTCTAGACGAATTGCGTTTACTTATTTTATGTGCGTTTAGATATATATTGTAGCCTAACTCAAGTAAGCGTTTACGCGCTGAGAATTCAGGGTTAAGCGGCACGAGACAGAAGACAGGGGAAGTTTAACGTAAATGCGCATGTGCAAGTTGTGCAAGTACAACATCATGCCAAGAGCCCTGGTACTGGGGACTATTCCGCTTTATAGTTCTTTTTATGTACCGTTGCCGTGATCCAATGGAGTATAGTCCCCCTACCCCATATACCTGTCTCCATCACGGCGATTTACAGTTGTAGATCATAACTTTAAACAAACTGCAGACCCTATCTATAACCTTCCTTAAGCCCCTTTGTAGGCTAAGAGGTCCCGTAGAATGGGCTATCATAACCTTCGTAAAGCTTATACATTCAACCCCTATCTACTTAGGTAAAGCAAGAACAACAACCATTCATACATAGATACCATCATTTGATAGATACATTGTTCATCTTAGAAATAGGTCAATTTGCTGCATATATCATCACGTCATGAGCATGGTCCTAGGGGCTTTGATTCGGTGGTGCCTCTCCGGAGTACACACCCCACATTATACCTAAGTAAGCATTTTACAAAATCTGCCAGGGCCCAGGTCTGACGATTATAGTTTTCCTCCAATGATGATATTTCCCCTGAAAGACCACATATAGGTGAACCTAGTTGGGAGAACGCAATATGCGCAAGCAGCCGCATCATGCAGCGCTTTGTCTTCGGTTTAACCGTCTTGGTGGAAAGGGTTCCCGTCGCTGTTACTATGTTGGGAACGACCACTGGCGCTAGAAACGTTCTAGTAAGGATCGCCGACGCTTCACTATATCATTCGAGGAGAAAATCTCCAGGGTCGGCCGTGGGCTGGTTTACGTTCCTTCCTTACTGCAGAACGTCACTTCTCGTGAGAGATCGACTGTGGTCGAACGTGTAATCATAACAATAAAAACTTCAAAAAGATTGCGGAGAATCTATCGGAGGCCAGCCGGAAGCCTTAATTCACAATCTCAAGGAGGATCGCGGCATGTCCCTTGACTAGCACCTTCGATCTCCTTTCGACGAAGACGGGGGAAAAGCATCTACCTATAAATCAGAGGCATCATCCGGAGCCAGAAGTCGGAAATATGATCTCCATTCCACATCATTCTCTATCCTCGAGGACCTATCTAGCTAGCTAACCAGCCAGCCAGCCTCTAAGATCAGCCCTTTCCACAGTTGCCCTTCTTACCTACCTTCTCAAGATGAAGTTCACGGTGGCCGCCCTGCTGGCGACTGTTGCCACAGCCTCTCCTACCAAGCTCTTGAGCACCCGCAACGAGGTCGCCCGCCGCCAAGCCGCAGAGCCTGCTCCTTACGGCTATGCCACGCAGAACGGCGGAACCACCGGCGGTGCTGCCGGTGACACCGTCACGGTGACCGACCTCGCCAGCTTGACCGAGGCTGCCGAGTCGGAAGAGCCGCTCACGATCATCGTCTCGGGCTCCATCTCGGGAAGCGCCAAGATCCGAGTCGGGTCCGACAAGACCATCTACGGTGAATCTGGCAGCTGTAAGTAGTTTAAAACTATACCCGAACCAACAGCAGACTCTCATTTGAGGCCATGATCCTGACAGACACATCTTGATAGCCATCACCGGCATCGGATTCTACGTCCGACAGGTCAGCAACGTCATCCTCCGCAACTTGAAGATCGCGAAGGTAGACGCCGACAACGGCGATGCGGTTGGCCTTGACGAGTCGACCAACGTTTGGATTGACCACCTCGACCTCTCGGGTGACCTCAGCGCGGGTAAGGACGACCTGGACGGTCTCCTTGACATCACCCATGCCGCTGACTACGTTACCGTCTCGAACACTTACTTCCACGACCACGTGAGTTTTCTTTTGGATCTGCTACTTTTTCGTATCTTTAGCCCCTTATCGGTGTTCCGTACTTACACCCCCATTTAGTGGAAAGGCTCCCTGATCGGCCACTCGGACAGCAACGTCGACGAGGACACGGGCCACCTCCGCATCACGTACGCCAACAACTACTGGTACAACGTCAACAGCCGCACGCCGTCGGTGCGGTTCGGGACGGTGCACATCGTCAACAACTACTACGACAGCCTGATCGGCACGGGCATCAACGCGCGCATGGACGCGCAGATCCTCGTCCAGAGCACCGCGTTCTCCAACTCCCCCGACGAGGCCATCTTCTTCGCCGACTCGGACTACACCGGCTACGTGGTCGTCGACGACGTCGACCTGGGCGGCTCTTCGAACTCGGTCCCCGAGGGCACCCTGACGCCCTCCTCGCTCCCCTACGACGCCATCGAGACCCTGGGCTCCACGAGCGTTGGGTCTACCGTCCCTGGTGAGGCGGGCCAGACGTTGTAAAGTAGAGCTTTGTCATTTACCTCTATCTTATTAGGGTACGTTAAGAGGTCTTAGTTACCTAGGTGTTTCTGATGCTGGATCTTGCAAATACGTATTTGATGTGTATATATGACGCCAGCGTTATTTGATGAATGAGCAAGCCAATCAGCATATTCTTGCTGGGCAGCAGCTGGCATAGGGTTGATTTTCCCGATCTGTCTGCGGTCATAGTTTTTCGTTGTACATAACTACTTCTTCCAATGCTGGGAATCATTTATCGACTACTGTTCGTGAGCGCGTTGACGTCCCTATAGTTGGGCATCTAATAAGACGTATGCAGGTAGTATTTAGTTAGGTTCCTGTGAGATTACGTCGATTCCCAGGCTATTTACCCACCTAGCTTTAGTGCAGCGATTCGGTTCTCCGAACCTAGGTCTTTGACTAGCGAAACGGTCAATGATTCGCGAAATTCCTTGGCATACATAAATTCCCTAGTAATTTATAAAGAATCTCATATAACATCGAATAACCTGCGAATTTTATTAAGTAAATATTAATAATTTATATTAAAGCTTTAAATTAATTCGTAATATTAAAGTTAAAGTGTAAAATTTAAAATAAATTAAAATTAATTAAATTTTTAAATTTAATTATAATTTAATAATTAAATTTTTAAATTTAAATATTATTTATTAATTAAATTTTTAAATTATAATTAATTTTATTTAATTTTTTAAAATTACTTTTAAAATAAATAAAATAATAAATTATAAAATTTAAAAAAATATTATTATTTTAAAAAAAAATTTTTAATTAAAATTAAAATTTAATTAATAATTTAAGCTTTAAATAATAAATAATTTCGAAATATTAAAGTTATTATAAAAGTTTATAATACGTTTTATTATAAGTTTTTTAATTATTTAAAAAAATATTATTTTATAAATTAAAATAATTATAATTATAAAGTATTTAATAAAATTTAAAATATAACTTTTTACGTTATTATTTAACGTTTAATTTTAAATAATAATTATTTTAATTTATATTATTTATAATATATAATTAATAAAATCTTTAAATAAATATATTTTTTAACGTTATATTATATTAAATTAAATATAAATAAATAAATAAATATTTAATTAAATATTATTATTTATTTAAATATATATAAATTTAATTATAAAACTTTTAATATAAAATAATTAATAATTATATTAATTTTAAAAAATAATTTAAAAAGCTTTATTATTATTTAAAAAATATAATATTAAATAAATTTTTTTTAAAAATATAAACGAAATTAAATTTCGAATTAAATATATTAATAAATATTAAATATAAACGTATTATAAATTTAAAAAATTATAAATTATTAATTTTAATTTAAAAATATTAATAATTATTATTAAATTAATATTAATTATAAATAAAATTATTTTTATTTTTATAATATTATTTAAGTTTAATATATTTAAAAAATTTAATAATAATAATTTTAATAATAATATTATTTTTATAATAATCGAAAATAAATAAATTAACGATATTATTACTTTTAAATAATTTAAATATTTTAAATATTATATTTAATTTAAAATTTTTTAATAAAAATGTTTATTATTAATAAATAATTATAATAATTACGAAATAATTAAATTTTAAAAATAAATAAAAAATTATAATATTATTATTTTTTTTTTATTTAAATATATAACGAAAAGATTATAATTATTAAACGTAAAAATATTTTAAATTTATAAAAGTTATTATTAATATTAAATTTAATATATTATTAAAAAAAATATAATAAATTATAAATATTTTTTTTTTAATAAAGCTTTAATTTATTAAAAAATATATTTTTAAAATAATAATAATTTAAAATGTTTAAAAAAAAGTTAATATATTTTTTTAAAATTTTAAAGTAATTTTTAATATAATTATAAATTTAATATTTTTTATTATTAATAAAAATATATTAAAAAATAAATTTAAATAAATCTTTTTTATAAATAATAATTTAAATAATAAAATATAAATATTTAAAAATAAAAACATTAAAGTAATAAATAATAATATTTATAACTTTTTAAAAAATATTTTTATTAAAAAAAATTTATTTTTTAATTTATTATATTTTATTAATTTATTTTATAATTAAAATTTAAAATATTTTTAATAAAAATTAATAAAATTAAAAAATATTTATAATATATATAATTATATTTAAAAAATTATAAGCTTTTAAAAATATTATTAATTTTTATTATTAAATAAATTTTAATTAAATAAAAAAAAGTTATTATTATTATAATAATTAATAATTTAAAATTTAATAATAAATTTCGTATTAAAAATAATTTTCTTTATAAATAATAAATCGACGTTAAAGCTTTAAAATTAAACGTTATATTTTTTTTTTATTAATTATTTTTTAAACGTTTTTTTAAATAATATAACTTTTTATATAATTATAAACTTTATTTAATATTTAATAATATTTTTTTAATTATTTATAATATTAAATTATAATTATTTATTATATTATTTTTATTATTAAATAATTTTTTTTTAAAAAAACGTTTAAATTTCGTTTAATATTTAATTTAAAACTTTTTTTTTAATCGTAATTTATTTATTTATTTATTTAAAAGATTTTTTATAAATTTATTTATAAAATTTATAATTTTATATTTTTTTATTATTATAATTTTTTATATATAATATATATATTTTTATTTTATTTATTAAAACGATTCGTTTTATATAATTTTTTTTTATTATTATAATTTATTATTTTATTTAAAAATATTAAAATATTTTATTATTAAAAAATTTATTTATTTATATATTTTTATAACGAATTTCGCTTTTTAATAAATTTATATAATAATTATAAATTTTATTATAAATTATTTAAATTTTATTTAAATAAATATTTTATTTTTCGAAGTTATTTTTAAAATTTACGAATTTATTTTATTATATAATTATTTAATTTTATAATTATTTAATTATTAAATATAATAAATTTAAAATGTTTACTTTACGATTTATTTTTAAAATTAAATAATCGATTATTAAAAATTTAAATAAGTTTATTTTATAATATATAAATTTATAAAAATTAAATTTTAAATTAATTAATTTTTTTTTAATAAAAAAAATTCGTAAAATAATTTTATTTTTAATTTAATAATTTATTTAAAATATTAATTACTTTACGTAAAAAAATAATTAATTTATACGAAAAACTTCTTTTTTTATAAAAAATTTTATTTAAATTTATTTAATATAAATTATAAAAAAACATAATAATAAACGTTATTAAACGATTTTATTTTTAAAAAATTAAATTATTAATTTTTTTAAAACGTAAAGCTTTTTTTTTTTTTTTTTTTTTAATAAATTTACGAAAATTAAATTCGTTAAAAAACTTTTTTTTATTTTTCGTTTTATAATTTATTAAAGATTTATAATTTAAAAACGTATTTCTTTTTAATATTTTTAAATTAATTACATTATAACGATTAAGTTTATTTTAATTAAAAAAAAACTTTAATTTATAATTTATTTAAAACTTTTTTATAATTAATATATATAATTTTCTTTTTATATAACTTTTTATTAAAACGAAATTTAACTTTTTAAATAAATAATTTTTTTTATTATAACGTTAATTATTTTTTAAAATAATTAAAAGTAATTTAAACTTAATAAAAAGTTTTATTATAAATATTTTTAATAATAACGTTATTAAGAAATTTATTATTTTTGTTATAATAATTTTTAAATTATTTAATAAAAATTAAAATTAAAAATTTATTATTTATAAATAAAAGATTTAATAAATTAATTATTTAAATTTTAACTTAAATTTATTTTTTAACGATAACGATTACATTTAAATTAAATTTAATATTTATTAAAAAATGTTTTTTTTTATAAATTTTATATATAAATATATATTAAATTTTATTTAATTTAAAGTTTTTATTAAAGATTTTTCGTAATTTTTTTATAATAACGTTTAAAGTTAATAAATAATAAAGTTAAATATAAATATTAAAATATTTATATTAAATAATTTCGAAAAACATTTCGAAAAAATTATTAAACGATTTAAAATTATAAAGTTTAAAGCTTTTAAATTTTTAAAAAATAATAAATTTAAATTAAATTATATTTATATAAACGTATTTATTAAAAATTAAATCGTTAAATATATTCGTTATTATTAAATTATTAACTTTTTTTTTATATTATAATAAATGTTTTATTTATATAATTTTTTTTATATTTAATTTTAAGTTTTTATATTTCGATTTAATAAAAATATACGTTTTAATAATTACTTTATTTATTTTTAAAAAAAAGTTTAAATTTATTAAAAAATAATTTTAATTAAATTAAAAGTTATTTTTTTTTAAATTTAATTTTAAAAAACTTAAATATATATTTTTATTAATTAATATTTATTAAATAAACGTATTAATATTATTAATTATTTAATGTTATTTATTTTAATTATATATATATAAAAATTAATTAAAAAATATAAATTTTATAATTAAAATTATAATAAAAATAACTTATTTTAAATTAATCGTTAAAGTTAAAGAAATTATTTTAAATATTAATTTTTTTAAAAAAATTAAAATTTAAACGTTAAGTAATAATTTTATTAATATTTCTTTTTATATAAAAATTAATATCGCGATTAATTTAATAATAAAAGAAACTTTTATAAAAACTTTCGAATTAATTATCGTAAAAATTTTCGAAATAAATATAATAATTTATATTATAAACGTTTTAATAAATATCGTTTTAATTAAAGTTTTTAACGTTTTAATTAATAAATTTATATTAATTATAAAGATTAATTTATTTATTTTTAAAACGAATAATACGTATTTATTAATAAATAAAATAAAATTAATATTAAAAAATAATTTATTATTAATAATTATTATTTTTTAAAAAATTATATAAAACGAAAAAAATATTTATTATTATAAAAAGTTTATAAAAAATTAAAATAAATTTATTTATTTTATTATACTTATTAATATTAATATTTTTCGTTTAATTTTTTTAAAAAGAAAAATATATTAAAAATATAAATTAATATTTTTTTAAAAAATATTTATATAAATTATATATATTAAAACTTATATTAAAGTATATTTTTTTTTATTTTTTTAATTATTAAAATAAATTTATAAAAACCTTTTAACGTAAAAGAAAATTAAATTTTTTTTTAATATTTATTAAAAACGTTTCGAAAAATATTAAATAATAATTTTTATTTTTAATAAAAACTATTCGTATTTCGTTTTTTTTTTAATAAAAAACATTTAAAAAAATATATTATTTTTAAATTTTATTAAAAAAAAATAATTAAATAAATAATAACGCTTTTTTATAAATAATATAAAATAAATCTTTATTCGTTTTAAATTTATATTAAATTTAAATTTACTTAAAAAGTTTATATATATAACTTTTTTTATTATATATAATAATATAATTATTATCGTATATATAAATATAAAAACGTTATATATTATCGTAAATAAAAATTAAATAAAATAAAATTTCTTTAATTAAAAAAAGATATTTAATAATATTATTATATTTAAAGGTTTTAATAACTTAATTATTTTTTATAAAAAAAATATATTTAACATTATTATTTTTATAAAATAAAATAATAAAAAAGTTTAATTTATCGTTTTCGTTATAATTTAAATAAAAATTTATTTAAATTTAATTTTTTTTTTAAAAAATAATTAATTAAATAAAAATAAAATAATAATTAACTTTTTTAAAAAATAAATTAAACTTTTATTTTATAAATAAATTACGATATTTATAAAAGTTATTCGTAAAAAAAACTTAATTAAAAAATAATAATCGTTAAATATAATATTATTATTTTATTTTATTTTATAATTATTATATTAATAAAATATATTAATTTTTAAAAATTTAATAAATTTAATTAAAAATAAATATATTTCTTTTTAATTTTACGAAACGACGTATTAAATATTATTATAAAAGTTAATACTTTAAAGTTAATATTTTATATAAATTATATTAATTTATTTATTATAATTTTTAAAAATATAAAATTTAAAATAATTTAAAATATAAATAAAAACGATTTTTTTATTATAAATTAAATAAAAGTTATTACGATATAAACTTTTTAAAAATATAAAAAAAACGTATTTTAAATTTTTATAACTTATAATATAAATATTATCGAAAAATTAATATATATTTTAATCGTAAAAGTTATTACGATAAAAAATATTTAATTAATTATATATTTAAATATTAAAAATCGAAAAATTTTTTTTATTAAAAAACAATATAAAAATAACATTTTAATTAATTTTATAAAGCTTTTAAATAAATTTAAAATATATATTAAAAACGAAATTAACATCGTAATTATAAATTTAAACTTTATGATTAAATTAAAATTTTTTTTTAAAAAGCACGACGTATAACGAAATAAAAAAATTATATTTATATTAAAAAAATAAAAAATAAAAATTAATTTTATTAAAAATTAATAATATTAAAAAATTCGCATTAAATATTATTAACTTAATATAAAAAATTAAACTTTTTTTAATAAAACTTTTAATAATATATATATATTAAAACGATTAAATTAAATAAAAAAACCTTTTTTCTTTAAATATTTAATTTTTATTATTTAATAAATAATAAAAAAAACGTAAAAATTATATCGTTATTAATTTATAAGCTTTTAATAATTTAATTATATTAAATATTTATTTTATATTATTATAAAACGATGTTTTTTTTAATATATATAAAAAGAAATTTATAATAATATTCGACGTAATAATATTTTTTTATTAACTTTTTTTATAAAGTTTATATAAAAATAAAATAATTATTATATTTTTAAAAAGTTTAAAAATATTTAATATTTATTTTATAAATTTTAAAAATAACTTAATGTTTATTTAACGATTTATAAATTAAATTTTATTTTTATATAAAGATTTTTATTATATATATATTAATAACGTTATAATCTTTAATAATATTAAAAAAGAATATCTTTTTAACGTTAATATAATTCTTAAATACTTTATAAATATAAACTTTTTTTTATTAATAAAGAAATTATTTTACGAATATACGTTAATAAAATTATTAAATTTTAAAATTAATAATTTTAATATTATTATTATATAAAATAAAATATAAGTTATATAAAAACTTAAATTTTTTTATATTTTAATCGATTTTAAAAAGTATTTTAAAATAATAATTTAATTTCGAAAAAATATTTTTTAATTTTAATAAAAAATAAAACTTTTATAAAAAAAAATATTAATAATAAAAAAAATTAATAATAACTTTTTTAAAATAAATATTATATTAAGAAAAAAATTAATATTTATTTAAAAATTAAATTTTATTTTTAAAAAATTAAAAAGTTTTCGATTATTATAAAACGTATTTTTTAACGAAAGTTATTTTATTTATTAAAATTTACGTTAATAAATCTTTTTTAAAATCGATGTTTTTTAACGATAAAGCTTTATTATTATAGTTTTTTACTTTTTTATTTTTTTAAAAAAATATTAATTTTTTTAAATAACGTTAAAGTTATTATATATTTTAATAAAATCTTTATCTTTATAAAAAAAAATTATAAAACTTAAAATAATATATTTAATTTAAATTTATAAATAATTTCGCTTTTAATTTTATTTTTATATTTAAAATATAATAATTTTTATTAATTATAAAATTATAAAAAGATTTATTAATTAAAAAAATTTACATTTTATTAATATAATTAAAAATAATCTTTAATTAATAATAACTTTAATATATTTTAAATAATATAAATTTAACGTTAAATATATTTTCGATAAAGTTAATTTAATTTTAAATATATTATTAAAACTTTTTACGTTAAATATAAAAAGAAATATAATAAATAAATAAAATATTATTAAAAATAAACTTAATGATATAATTAAAAGTTTTAATTACGTTATATTAAAATCTTTTTTTAATTTTAAATATAAATAAAAAATTATTAATAAATATAAAATTAATCGTCGAATAATATATATTATAAATAAATTACTTTTTAAATATAATAATCGTTAATAAATTTTTTTTTAATAAATCGAAAAAATTAAAAAAAAAAAATCTTTAAATTTAATTTAAAAAATATAATAAATATAAAGCTTTTTAAATTAAAAAATTTCACTTTTATATTAAAAAAAAACTTTTATATAATATCTTTTAATTAAAAAACTATTTTATTATTTTAAATTTATATTATAAAAAAATCTTTAATATAATTTATAATATTAAACATTATTTTAATTTTAAAAAAATATTATATAATTTAAATAATATCGTAATATTTAATTTAACGAAAAAGATTAAAAATTACGTAAAGTATTACTTTAATTATTAATAAAATTAAATTAATAAATAAAAAAAACTTAACTTTTTATATTTTATATAAATAAAATCATTTTTTTATTATATAATAACGTTAAATTTTATAATTAATTTATTATAAATTTTTAATAAAAACATTTTTAAATTTATATTTAATTATAATACTTTTAATGCTTTATTAATTATTATATATAAATTTATTAAAAAAATTATTTTAATTTTAAAATATATTATATATATAATTAAAAATTAAATAATAATTATTTAATATATTTTAATATTATTTAATTTAAAAATATTAAAACGTATAATTTTAAATAAAAATTTAAATTTTATATTTAAATTTTAAAAAACGTTATTTTTTTTATAAAAAATTAAATTAAATATAATTATAATTTATTATTTTTAAAAAAACGATTAAAATAAAAAAATTAATTAAAAAGTTAAAATCGTTATTTAATATTATATAATAACGTTAAATAAACCTTAAATTTATATAATTTCTTTTTTTTAATATAATATAAATAATATAAAATTATTAATTATAAAAAAAATATTAAATAAAATAACTTTAAATTTTAAATTATTTTTCGTTTTTTTAATTTTAAATTTTTTTTATAACTTTTTAACTTATAAAACTTTTCGTAAATTATATTTAAAAAAATAAAATTAATAATAAATTTCGTTATTATAAATTTAAAAATATAATATAATATAAAATATATATTATTAAAATTTAATATTAAAAATAAAGTTTATTTTTATTTATATAAAAAATATAATTTATTTAAAAAATCGTTACGAAAATAATTTTAATAAAAAATAAATTTATTAATCGTTATATAAAAAGTAAAAGATTTTTTTTATAAGTTTAACTTTTTATAATATTAAAGAATTTATTAAACGATTTTAATTATATATTTATATAAAGCATTTAAAAAAAGCGATTTTTATAATAAAAGACGTTTTTAATTAAATAAAATATTCGTTAAAAATAACGATAATAAATAATAATTTTACGAAATTAAAAAAAATTTTAAAAAATAAATTAATAATTAAAAAAATTAATTTATAATTAAATATTTAATTAAATAAAAAAATTATAATTTATAATATAATAAATAATATTTAAAAATAATTTTAATATAAAACGTAATAAAATTAATTAACGATTATAATAAAAAAAAGATTTATTTAAATTAAGCTTTTTATAAAAAATTATTAAAAAATAAAATAAAAAATACTTTAAATAATTTTAAATTCGTTAAAGTAATTTTATATATTAATATTTAAGTTTATATTTTAAATATTAATAATAAATAATAAAGTAAAAATTACTTTTTATATATTAAAATATCTTTTTATACGTTTTATTTATTTTATAACTTTATTTTTTTTATAAAATTTTTATTTTTAAGTTTTTCTTTTTTTTTTATTTAACGTACGTAATTTAAACATTTTAATATTAAAATTTTCTTTTTATTTAATTTTTTTTTTTTTTTTTATTAATTATTTTTTAATTTAAAAATTTACGTTTTTATATTTATTTTTTTAATCGAAATATAATAATTAATATTTACTTTTCGATAACTTTTATTTATATAATATATATTATATATAACTTTTAATTATATTATTTTAAAAACTTTTTTTTTTTCTTTTTTTTTAATATTTAAGATTTTTATTTTATTAATTTATAATTTTTTTTTAAATTTTTTTAATTATTTTTTTTTAAATTTTTTTTATTATTATTAAAATAATTAAATTTTTAATTAAAAATTTCGATTACGAAAATAACGATATCGTTTTTAAATAAATTCGAAAAAATTTTTAATTAATATTTTTAATAAAAAACTTTATTAAATTAATTTTTAAAAATTATTTTATAAAAAATAATTTTTTAAAACTTAAAAAATTAAATTTTTAAAATTAAAGTATTATAAACGAAGTTACGAATAAATAATAATAAATAATCGCTTTTTTTAATTATTATTTTTTAAATATAAAATATAATTTTATTATCGTTTTAAAAAATATTATATATATTTTATTTAAAACGTAAATTTTTAATTTTCGTTTATAAATAATTATAATTTTTATATTAAAAAATATAATTAAAAATAAAAATTTAAATAATTAATAAAAAGATTTCGATTTATTAATAATTAAAATTTCTTTATTTAAAGATTTAAAAGTTTTTCGAATTTATAAAAATTTAATATATAATTTCGAAAATTAATTTATTAAATTTATAAAAACATTAAATAACGTTAATTTAAATTAAATAAAAATTTTAATAAACGTTTATATTATTTTTATATATTAAAAGAATTATTATAATAATAAAAATATTTTTTATAAATCGATTTTTTTAATTTAAAAAAAAACGTAATAATTAAAAAAAACGCATTTTTATTAAAATTATAATTAAAATTAAAATAAAAACTTAAAAATATTAAATTATTAATTTTTATTTTTAATTATATTTTTTTTTAATAATATTAAAATTTTATTTTATTTATTAAATATTATTAAATAAAAATAAATATTTTTTTATAAAATTTAAATTATTTTTTTAATTATTAAATAACGAATAAAAAAAATTTAAAAAATAAAAATTTTAATTTTAAAATTATAAATTTTTTAAAAAATATTAAAAATAATTAAAATATTTTTATTAAAACTTTTTAATATTAAAACGATTAATATAAAATAACTTTTAATTTATTTATTAACGTTATAAATTTAATAATATTAATAAATTTTTAATTATAAGAAATTATTTAAATCGTTATAATAAACTTTATTAAAGATTATATTTTTAAAAATATATTAAAATAAATTATATTTATAAAAAAAATATTAAAAATTATTTATAAAAAAACTAATTAAATGTTTTTTTATAAAATTTTAAAAATAATATAAAAATTATTTATAATTATCTTTATAAATTAATTAAAAATATCGTTAAAAAAGTTTTTTTATTAAAAAAAAACGTTAATGGTTTTATAATTAAAAAAAAACATAAAATTAAAAATAAAAATAAAATTAAAAAGTTTTATTAAATAAATTTAAAAATAAAAAAATAAAAAAATAATTATATTAATTTTAATTTTTTTATAAAAAATTAAATAAAACTTTTTAAAATAATGTTTTTATTAAAAAAACTTAAATAAATCGTTAAAAAAACTTTTTATTAATTATAATTATAACGATAAATTTATTTTAAAATAATAAATAATTTTTTTAACTTTATTAAAAATTTAAATAAAATTTAAAAAATAAATATATTTTATTAAAAATAAACTTTTATTTATTTTTATTAAATTAAATTTAAAAAAATTAAAGTTAAAAAGAAATAACTTATAAAATAACGTTTTTTATATTTAAAAACTTAATTTATAACTTTTTTATTTTTAAATAAAAAATCGAAACTTTATTTAAAAAAATATTAAAAAAAATTTATAAAAAAATAATATAATTTAATAAAAATATTAAAAATATTAAAAAAATAAAATTTAAAATTAATTTTAAAAATAAAATAAATAAAATTTCATTTACGATTATATAAAATTTAATTTAATTTAATAACGAAAAAATTTACTTTATAATAAATATTAAATTTTATTATAAAAATAAAACGTTTTTATTTTTTTTTCGTAAAAAATATATATTAAAAATATTTTTTTTTATAAATAATAAATTAACGTTAAAACTTTAAAATTAAACGTTATATTTTTTTTTATTAATTATTTTTTAAACGTTTTTTTAAATAATATAACTTTTTATATAATTATAAACTTTATTTAATATTTCGTTATTTATAAAATAAAATTATTAAATATAAAAAACGAAAAAAAAAAACTTAAATTTTTAATAAATATAATTTTTTATATATAAATAATTTATAATTTTAAATAATAAAAAATAATAATTATAAATATAATATTTAAAAATAAAAAATTTTTTAAATTTAAAAAAAATAAAAAATATATATAAATAATTAAAATATATAAATTTTAATATAAAAAAATTAACTTTTAAAATTAAATTTATTTATTAATTAAATAATAACGAAAAAATAAATAAATATAAAAAATTATTTAAAAATACTTTATAATTATATATTTTTTATATAATTTAAAAAAAATACGTTTTATTTTATAATATATATAACTTTTTAAATAAAAAAAATAATAAATTATATATAATTATTAAAAGAAAATCGAAACTTTTTTTTTTAATATATTTAACTTTATTTAAAATATAAAAAAAAATTAATAATTTTATTTAAAAAAAATATTTAATAAATATTTATAAATTTTATATAATTAAAATATATTCGTTTAAATATTTAAGTTATTATTTAATTTTAAATTAATTAAAAAAATTTATAAAAAATAAAAAATTACTTTAAAAAATATAATAATTAAATAACGAAAAACTTTAAAAATAAAAATAAAAATTTTTTTAAATAAAAATTATTATAATTAAAAATATTTACGATTTAAATTTTATTAATAATATTAAAAATAAAAAAATTAATAATTTAAAAGATTTTAATAACGTTAATAATAAAGAATTTAATAAATTTAAAAAAAACTTTAAAAAAAACGTTAATTTTAAATTTAAAAAAAAATAATTAAATATTTATTTAAATAAAAAAAATTAATAATAATTTTATTTTTAAAATTTATAATTAAATCGTTAATGTAAAATTATAATAATTAATTTAAAATATAATTTATTTCGTATAATTAAAAAAAATAATGTTATTTATATATTTATATAAATTAAGTATAAAAAAAAGTATAAAATTTCGCGAATTATTAATCGTTTCGTTAATTAAAAACTTAAGTTCGAAGAATCGAATCGCTGCATTAAAGCTAGGTGGATACTAATGATATTCTTGGCTAAATAAGGACCTAACTCACTATTTTATTTTCCCGGACCCACTCGGTAGGTGACGGTTGTACCTAGGTGCTGCTCAGGTGCTTGGCTGCTCCCATTTACCGTACATAAACGTGCATGAAGGTAGCGTGATGTCATCCCACTTCTTGATAACACCAATGAATCACTGCCAGCGGAGACGAACCAAGCTATCACCTATCATCTTCACGTGGATACTTTATTTCACTGCAACGGATCCCCTTCGCGACGGCACTCTATTCTGCAAGTGATCGATATTGCGCACGTTCGCAAACTGTATAATTACATGCTTCCTGACTGGCATGTCAGCTGGGTGGCAAGACGAAGAAATGACGATGCCCAGTAGGTTTGTCAATGAGAGATATTATTGGGAGGGCCGAGTTCGCCCGAGGGGTATAGAAGGGCATTCTCTTCTTTTATTATATGGGGCTTATAAGTTAAGTTAAGTCAGCTGGACGTTGCTTCGCCCCCAGTCCAGTTGAGTCTTTTATTCTATCGTCAAGTTTAAATAGTAGGCTCGGTCAACTATTGTAGCAGCATTGTATAATCATTTCACTTTACGAAGTATACAAGGTTGAATTACCCGAAAACCTGACCACTTAAGAAGCCAAGACACCTCTTGACAATCACCTTACAATACCCAGCTGAATCACCTGCGAATCTGCCTAGTTAGAAGCCAACTACTATATATATATATATATATATATTATACCCTACCCGCTTATATTCAAGATCTCACTTTATATCTCTACCCTACCAGCTTCATTAACGAATATTATTGATCACTAGACGTCAAAGAAGAGTGTTTGCCACCAGTCAACCTGTTCACAATTTATATACATCACCGTGTAACTAGCGATTAGAGGCTACACTCTTACCTAAACAAAATACCATGTCGCGCTACGACGACGGGTACTCGCGCGGCCGATCAAGCCACTCGCGAGATAATGCGCCGTACCCAACATCGGAAGCAATGGCACGGATCCCCAGTCCAGGACGCACCACATATGCGGGGCCCAGCAGTGCCACCTCGCAAGCACGGTTAGCCTACGAACCACAGGCTCCGTTTTACTCACCTCCACCGCCGAGAGACGCATCAAACCTCCAAGTCCCCTCGTCGCGGTCCCGATCCCGGTCGCGATCGCGGCCGCGGACCCTACCCGCGCCCGTCGAATATCGCGATGCGCGGTCTTCGCGGGAGCTCGTTACTACTACTAGAGACAGGGGAGGTCGCGACTACGGCTACGACGACGACGACGACAACGACGACTCGGCGTCGGACATGGACACGCCCCGGACGCCGGGCGACAAGGCCCGGGGGTTCCTGAGCAACAAGTTCACAGACACGCCGGCGGGGCTGGGCGTCGGCGTGCTCGGGGCGCTGGTCGGCGGCTTTGCCGCCAAGGAGGCGAGCGAGGCGACGAGCCACCGCCACAACAAGAAGCACCGCAGCGACGACCCGGACCACAAGCGGAACCAGATGATCAGTACGGCGGTCGGGGCGGTGGTGGGCGCCCTGGGCGCGAACGCGTTCGAGAAGCGCCTGGAGGACAACCGCGAGAAGGAGCGCGTCAAGGAGGATAGGTGGGAGCGCAAGTGGAGGCCTGACGGGCGGAGCAGCAGTAGGAATGGGAATGGTCGCGTCTTGGAGAAGACGGAGATTATTACGCGCCCTAGGAGTCGTGGGGGAAGAAGTGGTAGTAGAAGTAGAGGTCGAGGTGGTGGTGATGGTGGTAGTGGTGGCGGTGGCGGATGGAGGAAGGATTGGGATTGGGACGAACGGGAACGCGACCGCCGTGGGAGCGGGCATGGGCACGGCCACGGACACGGGCGCGGGCTCGAGCGCGAGGTTGATACTGGGGCGCGCAGCTGGAAGGATGTCGAGGATTGGGTTTATGATGATGCGAAATCCGGGGGTGGGAGCCGGCCGAGTCAGGACGAGTATCGGTACTAACTAACGAACCGAGTCCCTGTTTCTGCACTTGCTTGCTTACTTGCGACCTTGCATTGACCTCGGCGTTCGAGTCGGCGACGGGGGTGAAGGATACCTATGTGGGATAGGACGACAGGACAAAGCGGCGATCTACATAGGGTGGCAGAGTTGTCTTGTATTAGATGCGACGATGAAGTGTGCATGTGCGTGGGAATGCGCTATGATTGATGGTTGATGATTAATGATTGATAATCTATCTAATTGACGACAATTTTTATACAGTCATATATATATATATATATGCTATGCCCCCCCTATAACTCATGGATTCCTTTGTCTATATGATAGAGAATGTTATATATACCACCCACCTATCTAACGAGGAAGAGAAGTGCAATTATTACTTGGCGTTCAAACATAGAAATTACCTACCTACATACTTGTAGCTATTTGATCAATAAAGTATCACCTATTTATAAGCTGCCATTGTCTCCCATCCTAGGTAGGTCTTGATATACACATACGTACATACAGGTATGTATTGTACTATAGATAGTTATAGAATAGCGGAACAGCACTGAGGATAGTGTCGCTTAGATGCGTATGCAAAACCCCGACCAACATTACGTACTTCGTACATGTACCTGGCATTCCGTTTAGGTGATACCTTCCCTTTTGTTGTCTAACTGGTGGCTTCATTTGTTTACTCCGATCAGTCTTATTCTTTAATGCTGTTCCCTCCTACGTAATCAGCATAGGGCGTGCAGACTTTCGGACATTGAACTCTAGGCGTGTTTATTCCCACATGCACACCTATTTGTGCACTGCTACCTGCATGTGGGGTAGTTTGTATCCCCACTTGCCTACTCTCTTTTACTTCATTTCTCATAAGGTACGGTAGTTAGTGGTCAATAAGCTACTTCCTAATGGGCTTTGTGAACAATTCCTATCAGAGCTTGACATCTTTTCTTCAAGGGCAAGTCAAATTCACCTCCGGTAACACCCCCTTCTCTTGAAGAAGGGTTACATAACCAGTAATATTCCGGTGTATACCTTAGCATGTATGTAACTCTAGTTATACTGGAACTGGAATTCAACATCCGATCTTGTGTGGCCAAAGCGTTGTTTTTATGTACGCCGGGCATCCACTCCAGTAACTTAAATAATTAACCACCCACCTGGGTAACCACATACAGAGACGTACATCCCCTTAAGCAAGGGACCAACATACATCCACATCCTACATATATGTAGGCAGTTACTATGTACCTAGCATAAGGTGTTTTACACCTTGAAGGTTACCTGGAAGTACATACCTAGATCAACGAGATATTGAGAGTCTGCACCTTCCAAAATCTTTCTCATAGCTAGATCTTGGGGGATACCTACTTACCTAATCAAAAGGTTGGTTAGGATATCTTCTGACAGCCCAGAAAATCAACTGCGACTACATACATAATACATGTAGGTAGTTGAATGCTGATTCTCCCAATCTTCAAATCTTTCAAAGGCACTTAATCTTCTATTCTTTCATCATCCCACATCATGACACCTGAACCGGACAGTCTCTTCATGAGGAGATTGAGAGATGATGATAGCAGCGATGGGGGAGAGGATGATGATGACATTTCCATCACATCAACGGTTAATGAGGGAGGCGATTTCGATGTTGAGCAATTGCTTGCTGAACGACCTAAACCAGACAACCCTGATGAGATTGAATATCTCATTAAATGGGAAGGATATCCGTTAGAAGAATGCACCGTAAGTCAAGAAGCATCGCATCATTCATTGCCTTGTCTTGAGATAGATGGCTAACTCACTATGAGCAACAGTGGGAACCTCGCCAGCATCTTGGAAATGGTGTATTTGAAGGATGGGAAGAAACTAAAGCCGAGATCCGTGCAGGCAGGCGACCGGCGTTTGATATTAGAATATATCATGAGGCTATAAACATTGCTACCCTAGCCAAAGAAGAAAGGCGGATGAGACGAAATATCAAACGCAGGAGACTTGGTCTTCCATACAAGGGGCCTTTGCCAGATGAATCTCCCGCCCCTGGTTTTATGTCTTACAATGACGACTCGGACAATGAAGATGAGGCCGTCGAGATGAATGACATTGACCCTGGCCATCTCCCAAAGTCTCCTTCGCTGCCAGGAGCGCAATCGCAGACGCAGAACGCCATTAAGCAGAAAACTTCCCAAGGCATTCCTTCAACTAAGCCTACAGAGCAAAGGAGGCCCTCTATCACTACCCCGCCCAAGCCTCGATCTAAATCACTGTCCAAACCACCACAAGAGCCCACACCAAAGCCTCGGTCAAGCTCTAGCTCAACCATCACAGGATACCAAGGCACAGCTCGTCCTCCCGTTTCTAGGAAGCCAAGCATCAGTGTAGACACCCGCATCACTAAACCAACTTCTACCAGACCGCCTACTCCAACTGCGAAGGCGTCCTCAAGCTCAGCGCCCTCTAGTGCTGTAGTTCCTCCTTTTAAACCATCGTCAAGCCTTAGGGACAAGTTCTCGGGTAAAAAGGCCACTCGAACCCGCCCAGAGGTACAACCAATACCAAACGTTTTTACTACGGGCAAAAGGCGCCAGCCGAGGAAAAACCTAAAGGATGTCATGTCGGACCCTACCAAGAACCCAAAGCAATTCCCCAGCATGCGTATTCAGAATCTTGCACGAAAGAAAGCGATCGAGATGAATGATGCAGCTCCAATGAACGTATCATCCATCCCAGCAGCATTCATTCTCAATAATGACCAGGCGAAATCCATGCCTCTACAGGGAAATCTGACAGAAAGTCCGACAAACCTCAGTCCTAAATCCCCAACACCTCAGGCAACGCCTATCACGCGTGGTGCCTCGGTAAATTCGCCGGATGCCACAAACGAGGCTACTGCTCCTCTAAAGAAACCCAAGAAAAAGTCTGTTCGTTTTTCAGATGCCGACGACTTGTCATTAGTGGCGGAGAACTTCGATCCTGTGTTGGGCGAACATGTCGAATTTGGTGGTCCTTTAATCGAACCAGAGGAATCAGCCACCACCACATCTAGCAAGAAAAGGCTATCCTTGGCTAATTATCAAGGAAGATCTCAAATGCATGATGTTCTAAAGACTTGCTCGTTTGGGAAGAACGGATCTACGGAGGTCCAAGTCAAGTTTACTCATATCCCCCGTCAAAGCCAACCGTTGTTAGCAACTTTTCTACAAGAGGAAAAGTTGCATTTTAGTCTTATTTGCTCCTCGTTTGACTTCATGTCTCAACGAGCGTACTTATGCCAAGAAATTTGCTCGAGTGGCGTATTGGATGCGGAGGCTAAGGAGTCAGCGTCAATTTTGGAGCATGTAGCTGAGAACATGCAGCGACGCTCATCCGGCTTATACTTGGCCAAGCCTGATTATTCAATCTTGATATATCCCTCCAGGTGTAATATTTGGCAAGGCGTCGTCGCCAGTGACTCAAGCCAGCAGGATCTTACCGACTCTCCATTAAGATACGCGATCTTCAAAACACCGATCGATGTCAGAGAGTATCTAGTCAAGACAGAGCTACCTGTAGAGATCACGAGTAAAGAAGACAGGCCGACAATCGAGCGGTTGGTCAAGCTAATGATGGACCTGGATTTCTCCACGTTAACTACGCACAACTCGAAAGACCAAGACAAACAGGTGTTCATGCTTATGTTTCCACTCGAGGATGTCCAGTTGTTACGTGTCATGATCCTCTGGCTTCGTAAGTTAATATCTCCAAAGCCTTTATTTTACTACAACTAACGTGGGATCGATACCTATATAGGTAGCTGCCAACCAAACTGTCGAATATTTACAAGCGAGATCAAGGGCGGTTTCGCGAAATTCCTAGAATACACCAAAAAAAGTACAGGGACGGTTATTTTTCATGAGGAGGTAACAACCAGGATGCGAAGAATCCCGTGGATTTGGCAGATGATTGAGAAGGGTGTAAACTACACTTTTTGGTCTCTCGCAACGGGAAGCCGTACTCCACCAAGATATCCGTCTTGTCTTGATTTCGACCTAAAACCGAATCAGCATTACTTGACGCGCCTCTTCCCTTCAGGTCGGGTTTTCTTCGTCACTCCCAGCTTCGTCATCTCAGATCCCATCAAATTCTATGAGTTCATGCGCTGGTTTGGCACCTGGTGTCATAACCCTCGATATCTTTTAGTGACTTCTGCTGACTTTCCTTCATGGCTCCAAGGTCTCTGCATGGAGAAGAGTCATGAGTGGTGGAGATATGAGCAGAATCATAGCGAGGAACCCAGTTTTGATCAATATATCCGCACGCATGGATTAACCAAAGGTCGAACCGACGCACTAGTGAAAGCCTGGCAAGTACTCAAGAGAGTAATGGAAGATTACGAGGGGGAAGAGGCGCATGAGAGCGTGCGGAGGATCATGTGGGCACCACGTGAAATTAATCCTAATGATGAACAGAGTTTGGTCAATTGGTTTCTGTGGTGGTCGACTACATCTCTAGATTGCCATCGGAGATTCTTTGTGCTTGGTTCGAATGCCGAAAACAGAAACCGAGCTTATCGAACCATCCGAGTACCAAATTATGATCCCGATCAATCACTAGATCCAGACAAACTGATGGAGAAGAATCGGCTAAAAGGAGAGGCTGAGGAAAGAAAGGTTCGGGCTCTCTGGGATGCCCAGAGCGTTGTGGAAACCCCTGCAGCAACTACTACAGAACCTGTCTGGGGTGCCCCCACTGGTCCCCGTCGGAGTTCTTTCATCTCTCAATCTGGACATGGTTTCCCTTCCAGCCTATTTGAGAGCGATCGAGCCGATGTACTGAAGGCATGGATCTTTAATCTGAGTAAAGAGTCTCACTCCTCTTATGCAACGCCTTTTTGGCAGCCTGTATCGTGGCAAGACATCCCGATGGCTGATCACTTTGGTGATCATAGCTGCGAATATGCAAACTTCACCCATTGGCTTTCTGCTTGTAAGAAGTTCTGGAAAAATAAGAACACCTGGATTGGTCTGTTCTACACCCCTAGTGGCATATGGGATCCTGCAAGACCACCACACAGCTATAAACGGGATCCTTGGATTGCTGTGTTTAGGCCTGTTAATCCCCACTTCGTGCACCCAGAGTATTCCGCCACTGAACTGCTTATCTGGGATCTCAATGTAAAGAGAAAGGAAGACTTGTCGGACATGCAACTTCGCCTCATCGATTTTGTCAAAAAAGAAGCACCAAGATTGGTGTGTCCGAGCTATTTTCTCGCAACTGTCTGGTATGGCAACAGACCTAGTCGAGCCACCAGACCAGAAGACCACCCGCTTGATGCCACTTGCCTACAACTCAGGGACATGGTTGGGGATACCAAATTCTGGTTGCCCCCCTATAGTAAAATTCTCCAAACTAAGGGTTGGACCGAATTGCCTTTGCCCGAAGCAGAGAGGGAGATCAAGCAGCAGCAGATGTATGCACCTACAGACCAGAGAGGGCACCAGAGGCCCTTTCCCAAACACCCCAGCGACGACGAGGAGCCAGTATCCTTCGTCTGGCTGCCGCCCCGCGGCACTGTGAAGCATTTCCGATGCTACAACGATCTGTACGAAGCCGCTTACCAGAACCGGGTTAAGAACGACGCGTGCCGGGAGTTCAGATACAGCTACAGGCCGACGCTGGAGTGGTACGAGGAGCAGAAGAGAGAAGGTCGCCATTCCACCTACGTCCATGTCGACGCCGGCGACAAAATCCTAGCTCGGCTGCCTAACGCTAGGGCGAAGGGCAGCAGCAGCAGCAGCAGACCGAAGTAGCGAGTGAATGAATGAGTGAGTGGGCAAGCGAGTAGGTAGTCTAAGGTCTTGTCAAAGTTCGGATGGAATGGAATGGAATGGAGGTTTGCTTTGCTCGCGCTCATGAATGAACATTGTATGATAGCTGCTGGACTTTTGTTAGGGGTTTAATTGGCTGGTTATTGTTGTTGTTGTTGTCTGTGGTTCTCTAGCCTGCGCTTCTCTAGCCTGCGCTTCTCTAGCCTGCGCTTCTCTAGCCTGCGCTTCTCTAGCCTGCGCTTCTCAACATGCATATATACATTTACGACGGGTAGCCTTTAGTGTGTAGATAATCCTAACGATGTCTTTAAATATGCTGCAGTGTGAATGTCTGGCATAGCTGTCATAAGCCATATGTCTATTGCTGTCCCCTAATAAGACACATAGGTGAGTCGGAGCACGCAGTTACTTATATTAAGCCCCTGACTGACAATGTATCCGCTATCCTGTGTAGCCTGTTTTGTTTTTCTTTTTTTCTTGTCTACATGTTAGTTGAGAGGTATCCAGGCAGGGTGGCATTTGAGAGCTTGGACACAATGGCTAAGACTAGTGTAGAGACACACCATCCAGCACACTACTATTAGATAAGGACAAACTGTAACGATACCGATTCTCCCATTACAGTAGGTACCTCATCGATTAGTTCGATCACAGCGGAAGAATGAAGCTGGTATTTTTGTTGTGGTTGATCTCCGCTATCACAAGGGCGAAGAACGCTACGGGACAGAGCGCCGTGGAATTTCACCAGGACGTCACCGGCACAAACACGTCCATCCGCGTAGCCTATCATAAGCCGGTTGCCGTTGATTGCGAATACGGACTTGTTAATGGAAAGCCCGCGGATGTGCTTGTATATGCCCATGGCAATGGTTACGTTGTAGTGGTCTAAAGGAGACGAATAATGGCCATCATCATCATCATCATCTGCCGCGTCGCTGCCGTAGTATTCGACGCCGTTTACGTGCGTGGACAGCAGAACGTCGAGCGCCCCGTCGATATCCGATTCTATGAACTCGAGGACAGCTGGGTGTTTCTGGTTGTGGTTGTGGTTCGGCAGCTGTGCTAGTTTCTTTCTCGCCGAGGAGAGCAGGCGCTGTCGACCCTCTGCGGACAGTACCGCCGTCTCGGTGGCCATCAGGAGGTCCTGCAGGCATCGGAACCCGACCTTGAATGCTGGTTCGGGCGAGTTCGGACTGTATGCATATAACAGTCGGCTGAACGCTTGAGCGAGAGCATCGGATTTAGTACCTCCCCCACTTCCGAAGGTCGCAAAGAGGCGCCGGAACAACCTGACCTGCTCTGCTCCGTGTTTCCTCGCTGCTACTTCGTACTCGACAGATGCTCGATCGGCACTGGCGACCGATTCCTGAGCAAGCCGCCTTTCCGAGTCATCGTACACTTCACTCACCACTCCGATCAGCTGCCCACCGAGGGTAAGCTGCCTACAATCCGGAGATACGACGACGACCCCAGAAGGGTTCTGCTCTCGCAAGCTACCGTCCCACTCGGAGATCATCTCCCGCTCGGCCTCGGAATCCGTGGGGGTGCCGCCAAGCTCCGCGACCAGGTCGTCGTACCACCTATGGTCATCGCTCCAGTCGGGCGCCCAGGACGGGAGGAGAAGACGCGGGTCTCGGTTCTCGCTCCAGACGTTATCGAGCGGCCACAAGGTCTGGTCGTGCTGCATGATGGCCACGGTCGCCGCCGAGTAGAGAGCAGAGATGGGCTGGGTGTAGTCCGGCTGCGGCATCGGCTTGCCGATTTTCACCGAAAGCCCGTACATTGCGAAGACTTTGTCTTTCGGGTCCGTGGCATGTCTGATCCTCGCGTGGTGGATCATCATGGCTAGACTTTGACTGTTGCTGCTGTTACTGCTGCTGCTGTTGGCGCTGGATGATGCGTCGTCGTCATCATCGTCATCATCAGAAGTCAGTCTGTATCCCAACATGTCCTTAAAAACCGAATGCGCGTGGAAAGAGTTGGCGAAATTATTCATCCCCTTGCTCGACGCCGGGAACTGGCCTTCAAGGAGGTCAAAGGCACGGCAGAACGAGGTCCACTCGACGGCTTGGTTCCCGCACACGAGGGTTGCGTGGCTGGCGAGCAGGAGCTCCTGGAGCGTCCACATCCTCTCGAACCAGGGGTGGCTCAGGAGGTCCTCGATCATATTGAAGATCGCGGGGTGCTCTGAGACTTTCCATCTTGTCTCTAACTAAGTAGTTAAGCATGCGCACTTTTAGCCCTGGGGGTGTTTCCAATCCCGCTTATTATGTGTGTGTGTGTGTGTGTGTGTGTGTGTGTGTATGCTTGCGAGAGAACTGTGGCTGAAGAACTGTTGCTGCTGCAAGAAAGAAACCTCCCTCCAAATAAGCTCACTCACCGCAAATAGCCATATACCGATCACAAACCCTCGTCCTCACATCCTCCCAGAAGTCATCGCGGAGCGCATACAGGCGCTTCAAGTGGCGGAGCAGAGACGCCGTTCTCTCGGTCCCGTCCCCGAGCCAGATCAGGACGTCGGCGGCGCCCTCGTAGATATCGCCCATCATGTTGACCTGGCGGTTGCGCTCGTCCGCGCCGCCCGCCGTCTGGTCGATACAGATGCTGTCAACCCAGAGAGCGCGGCCCCCTGCTGTGAAGGAGGAAGAGGAGGGGGAAGAGGATGAACTCCTTCGCAGCTGCCTCAGCGCTGCGTCGCAGTTGGCTGTGATTGGCAGCACGGAAGGAGAAGAACCAGAGATACAATCACTGCTACTACTACTACTACCACGATCGCCACCGCCATCGCCATCAACGACGTGGAGAAGATGCGATCCGCTTGGCGGGGCACCCCAGACGTACGATAGGGCTTCGTATCTTGTCCTTTCGCATATCCCATCGTTGTCGTCATCGTCGTCGTGTGCCATTATTACATGCATTTCTACGAGGGATCCGCAGAGCGGCGCGGACCGATCTTGGGCTGGGTGGAGGATCAATAGCCTTGTGTGTGAGGGACTACCGAGGCCCACATGTCCATATAATGACACCATAGCTGTAGATAACTAGATACATATGTAGGTCGGTAGCTATGTAGTTATAGATGATTAAGCAGGAGAGAAAGAACTCGAGGAAGCAACGGAGTGAATACGGGACATAGAGAAATATAAAAAGGTCTTTGATTTGAGCTGCGAAGTGGTCATGTACTGATAAATACCAAATGTAGGCGATGGCTGGATTCCTAGATGTCTGTTAATATCAACTTATCTACATTAGTATCTTTGAGTTCACAGTCTGAGCGAAGTCCGTTGCCCAGGTCGAGTTGTCTCATCTCAGCAGTAGGTAACTATCTACAGTAAGAGCTGAAGGTCCACGACCAACAAGTGTGGCGGCTGACGGTTTGTGCTGTGTCCCACCTGTAAGGATTGTACAGCTGTAGACACCTGTCATAGTTGTTACCCACCATACACAGGAAACCCCGTACATAATGCCGTTCATCAGAGGTCCGCGCCCATTTTCATTTCCTTTTATTTTTATTATTTTTATTTTTTACCATATCTACTACATTACACTATTCAAAGCAACGCATCAATATCATGTAGCCCAATAAGCCAGGTGCGTCTTATTTACTTCGCAGTTGTAATGATTGAGACCATCGAAACCCCTGAGCCAACATGTACATATACAGTCGTTAAGACCCCGGATGGGAGCTATTTAGAAGGGTGAATAGCTTCAGTTGTAACAACAGTGAGGTTTATAGGTATGTGGTGGTATCACATTGGTCAAAGTAACAATTGCATAATATAGCTTCTTATGTGGTTGAAAGGGGTTATGATTTATGATTTATGATGGCGAATGATAATGAACCCATACAAGACAACCATTTATCCTCTGCCCCCAATTCCACCGTCAATATGTCCGTAACCGCCAACCATGTCAACAACCCCGCAACCGATCCCATTAAAGAAAAAGCCGCCGCCTCCAACTCGTTCGTATCATATTTGCCCTCTCGTCTACCCAACTGTCACATCCACCCAACTGTTCCATCCATCAATCCCCTAGTTGACCTTCTAATCATAGCGCACCCTCTGACCAATGCTTTCACTGCTCTTCCTCTAGCACTGCTCCTCTTGAATGAGCAGGCTGAAGGCAGCACAGCCAAAAAGGCAGAAAAAAAGAAGAAGAAGTAGAAGTTTGCAACTTCAGGTAAAGGTTCAAAAAATGTGATCGATAGCTCAAGGCTAGGGATCTTCTCCAGCACTGCTCTTCTTGAGCAAGCAGGCTGGAGGCAGAAAAAAAGAAGAATAAGTAGAAGTTTGCAACTTCAAGTAAAGGTTCCAAAAATTATGATCGGTAGCTCAAGGCTAAGGATCTGCCACGAGGGCGGTGTGGTAGGGAAGGGAGGGAAGGGGAAGGGAGGGAAGGGGAAGGGAGGGAAGGGGAAAGGGAAAGGGGGGAAGGGGGGAGGGGAAGTTTACAAACCTATACAAACCTCTCTGAAGAGAGTCCTTCCTGACGGGATGCCGAAGTCGTATCACATGGAGCCAGACCAGCCAGACCAGACCCCAGGAACCTATAAATTGTTAGTAATATAGTGCCGAAGCACTAATATACCGTACGTTATCCGGGGCAGTTGCGGTGTTCTTGTCGAAAGGAGGTCCAGGGAAATCTATGCGTTAGCCGGGGCAGCTGCGGTGTTCTTACCAAAAGGGGAAAGGGGGTTCCTGTGCATTATCCGGGGCATGCTGCGGTGTTCTTGTCGAAAAGGGGTTCTGGTCTGGCCGGCCTAGTAAGTTCTTCCTCGATAGGGTCCAATGGAATTGTCGTGATTTGCCTAGCAAATAGGTAGCGATGGGCCGGGAATGTCACTTAGCGGTCTCCACTGGAGTGGTCTGTTCGTTGTCGGAGGTAGCCACTGCGAGGTTCCTCGTGGCTTGAGGACCACGCAGTTGACCGATGCCGGGAACGTTGGAGATGGGAACGCTCGGGAAGTGACACTGGAACTTGTGGGATACCCGGTTGTTGGCTGCTTAAGGCTGTGTACATAGCATACACCTCCTTGTTGAATGGCAGATCCCCAAGGGAACTCGTACCATAATGGAAGACGCGTCCTGGAGGCCAGAAGAAAAGTATCCACTCCCACCACGTCTCCCCGAGAGCGTGGCGGAGATTGATACGATCGCCATGGTCCCAGGGATGTTGAAGGGGGTAGTCCCTGTCGTACTGTCAGGTAAAGTCGATCGGTTCAGGAAGGGGGCTGCGAGAACTTACCATCGCATATGACGGCCAGAGGGACCATCAATTCTAAATGTTAGTGGGGGGTGGACGTCTCTGGATTTTCGATCGAGTGCTGTTTCGTTCTTGAAGGCCAGGAAGTAGGCTGATTGGAAGGCACCGTATTGGAGTAAATGACTAATGACAACAACAGAGGAGAACACGGTCGTATACAAAGGCCATTGGGCGATAGTCCATCGGAACACTAGGTCAGCGGAGCAGATGGACATCGTGGTGACTACATCCAGGGGAAGAAAACAAAGAAGAAACAGGAAGGGCTTGATAGTGTCGAGGTAAATAGGGGCTAGAAGGAACATGCAGAAGTGGTCGTATATAGGCAGGCACCTGTCCCAGCGAGGACAGTGGTATGTACGATCAGGTCTGGAGCCCGCACATTTCGGACACTGGAGCGGTCGTAGTCCAGTCCACTGCAAGATTCGGAGTTAGTAGTTCTTGCTAAGGGTATACTAGCGAGATGAACTTGGGTACTTACGAGAAGCGTGCCATTGGGAAGTCGGTGGTTGTCGATGTATGTGTCGTCAGTTTGCATGATGTCGCGGGCCGAAGGGTCAAGTTTGCGGCGGAAAACGGCTGGAGTCAGAATGCACTGAATCCAAGAGATGACCCAGACGGTCTTAAACAGCACCGTGAGCACAAGGAGCGTGATGCCTGCGAAGATCTCAAGAAACCTCTGGGTGTTGGACCCGCCTCCGAGGAGAGGGACTGCAGTGGCCGAGATCAGGGTTCTGTAGGCAAGACGGTAGGCCTAATACAGGTCAGATCCGAATAATAGATCGTTATTCGAGGATAGAGTACTGGAATAACAAGATAAAATAGAATGAAGCATGATTATTCGAATTCAAGGATGAAGTACTTACAATTGTGTATGACGAGATACAGGCGAACAGGAGAAGCCAGAAGGCACCGAAACGGAGGATGAGGAGGATTGTCGAGATGGAGGCTGCGAGGAAGTCTGACAGAGCCATCGTTGCGAGAATGGCAGTCAGGAAGAGATGTGGTGTTGGCGAGGTGCGATAGTCGGAAGGAAGAAAAAAAGAAGGAAAAAAAACCGAAGGTGACAAAAGTCAACAAAAAAGAAGACGAAGGCGACAGAAGTCAAAAACCAGAAGAAGAAGAAGAAGAAGAAAGCGAACGTGACGAAAGTCAACAAACAAAAGAACAAATCTGAACGTGAAAGTCAGAGAAATGCGGTGGACGAAGATGAAGAAGAGAATAATCAAAACATGTTCGAGGGAGACGGGGTTGTTTATACACATACAAAAGGGCCTACCAATACAGGGAAACTACGATATAACTTTGGTAGTTGGCTACTGGGCAACTAGCACCCCCTTAATATTGGAAACCACCTACCAAGGTGGTACACAATCGGAGGCAGCGATGAATGACCTTTTATGGTTGCACTTGCCTCTTAATAATTCATTAGCAAGTATCATAATGCTACATTAATTGAATTGTACAGTTCTCAGAACTCGCAACTGATGCTCGAACGCTCCTCTCCTTTCCTCTCAACGCTTCATCTAAATCAGTGTCAAGGTAAGCACCATTACCCATATACCCATATAGCTACCAGTCTATAACTGTAATTATCAGAAGTGACATTGAAGTTGCTCATCAGCAGATACGTACACAAAGATAGATATGATTTTGGTATTGTCCGTTACAGGTTAAGAAGTAAACTATCTGGTATTGCACATCAATATCAATTTTCAAGGTATAAAGGCATTTAGGAAGGTGGTGTCCACCCCAACCCAAATCGACTTATCTCTTGAATGATTTTGTTGGAATACTTTGTCTAGTTGCACTGTAGAGTGAGACTAGCTATGTACTTATGTAATGTTCTGTATTATCACAAGACAAGCTCCAGCACGGATGCTTTCGGAGATACAATGCTGAGAACTTAAGTATGTTTTACCGCTTTGATGCGATAAGTCTTGATATATGTGTTTCATCAATAAACCCTTAGCTATATCCGATACTTTAGAGTTTCCAGATTTTTTGGAAGCATCTTAATCACTTAGAATATAATTATAAAAAGCCAAGTCCCTCCAGTTCTTTTTCTCCATCCAACCTCCCTCGAAACTATTATACTATCACAAACTATATCCCCAAATTTTCACTATATAAACCCCAGCTTATCTTCAACATTATATCTCCATCTCAACAAAACCTAGTCACTCACAATCATAACAAAAACCTGCATAGTCATCTCCAAAAATATACTACTCAGGATGAAGATCACAGCGCTTGGTATGGCCTTAATGGCCACAATTGGCGCCGTCCATGCCATTCCAGTTACAGCACCCCAGTCTTTACACAATGACTTGGATGAGAGTCACGACATCACTACCACGCTCCTCAATTTCACTGACGGCAGCCTCAACTCGACCTACGAGAACAGTGTAGTTGCCCATCTAGGAAAATATTATAACCCCCCGATCCAGCTACCGATCAAATATGACCTCTCGGATCCACTTCCCATCTCGAAATTGCCCCCTTGCTATCAGGAGTGCTTCAAGCGCAATCACCACAATGGCTATCCCAAAATGGGTGACGTCTTCGACATGACGGTGGACGATTTTTGCCATAGAAAGTGGTTTCAAGTGGGCAACTGGCTTCTTGACAAGATAATCCCTTGCACCAACCGTGGCTGTCACGAGTGCCCAAATCGTTGTATGGAAGTAGCGCAGTGGATGTTAGATACTTGTGGCTTTTTTCTCGAAGTATAAACTATGATGTCTTGGGCAGGGTGGTCTCCGGCTGCACGTGGTTAGATGGATTCTTGTTCATCCTTCAATTGGTAGCTGGCAGCAATGTACTTATCCGAGATGGGCAAGCACGCAGTTGATAGATGCTAGGTGACATCGTTACAAATTACTATCCCTTTCATACAACTAAATACGAACTTATCCCGAATATTATTTGATATATAAGTGTTTTTTGTGAGTGAGTGATGATACTATGAAGTAACCCAGTAGGTTTTGTAGGTAGTTCTAAATAGGTTCACGTGACTAGCAGCTGGTACGCATCAAGATACCTTGACAAGGCGCAGTCTCCTATTGATTGATACATATACAGCATATAAAAATATCTCTCTAGACCTTAGTTACATACATTACATGCCTAAGCTTGAGTTGACTTGACTGCCAATTGCGCTGTGTGACTTTCTTCGATTCAATCGCAAACCAAATCCCCAAGTCCCTAATACCACATGCCACATACCCACCATTCCCACCTAACCCCAGCAGCTGCCCCAGTGCCCAGCCAGTTCTGTATGTACCTAAACCGTAACTGTCAAGTGAGTGCATGGTCCTGAAACTCTGGCTCAAGCCTTATTATTCTAATAATTCTTATTGTTTTCTCTCTCCCTTTTTTCGACAACAAAATCTATCTAATAAATTATTAAATACCTACAATAAACTAGTAGGATCACAAAGAAGGATTTACTTGTTGGCATTTCTTTCGACTAACTTATTAATTCCTAGTTACTGAGTCGTCATATTCTCTCTCTCCCGTTATACGGTATCTAAAGAGATCCACCAACTTGCTTGTGGCTGCCTTACTAGTTGTTACTAAGTAGATCAAACCCAAGTCAATCAAGCCAATCAGTCTTTCCAACACACCTTTTGACCTTGCATTTCTCCTTCATCGCCGACCGCCTTGGACTCTTTGCACAGCGATCTTAATTAACAAATACTCTACACATTTTCCCATTAATTCGCGACTGATTCTTACCGACAACTACCACCTCATTACTTGCCCATCATGGCTAACGACGAGTACGATGTAAGCCTTTTTTCTGTCCTGCAATCTGCACTACCTACCCCTCCACTCCCAATGCTTATTTGGGGGCCATATCTCTCTCTTCTTTGCTCGTGCCCCTCCGCCATACAATACTATACATCTTGATATTGCTTGCTAACATGTGGTTCTCTGTAGTTCCTCTTTAAAGGTGCTTCCCCCATGAACTACTCTATCCGCGCATTTCGTCGAAGCAGGTCTACTGACGACGTCATATATAGTCGTGCTGATTGGAGACTCGGGTGTCGGAAAATCCAACCTGTTGAGTCGATTCACCCGAAATGAGTTCAACCTGGACTCCAAGTCGACCATCGGCGTCGAGTTCGCCACCCGATCCATCCAGGTCGATTCCAAGACCATCAAGGCGCAGATTTGGGATACCGCCGGTCAGGAGAGATACCGCGCCATCACCTCGGCCTACTACCGGGGCGCGGTCGGCGCCCTCCTCGTCTACGACATCAGCAAGCACCAGACCTACGAGAACGTTACGAGATGGCTGAAGGAGCTTCGAGATCACGCCGATGCCAACATCGTCATCATGTTGGTCGGAAACAAGAGCGATTTGCGGCATCTACGAGCGGTTCCTACCGAGGAGGCTAAGGCATTTGCTAGTACGTGATACCTACTACCTACCTACCTCTACCTACCCATCACTCATGGATGGTGGGAGTCTAGGTTTGTAGACTTGATTTATGCTAACGGGGGAACTTTTCTAGGCGAGAACCACTTGTCCTTTATAGAAACCTCCGCCCTTGATGCCAGCAACGTCGAGCTCGCTTTCCAGAACATCCTTACCGGTAAGCTCCAACTAGCCAAACCAAAGTGCGCACATGTATACTAATTGGGCTGTCTTTAGAAATCTACCGAATTGTCTCTAGCAAGGCGCTCGACAGCGGAGATGGAGCGCAGGCCACGATCAACGCTGGTACCAACATCACACTGAGCACGCCGGCAGACGACGGGGCGAAGCAGGGTGGAAAGTGCTGTTAGATTGTTTCATCATCATCATCCTCCATCATCATGGACGGTGCGATCTGTTGGTTGTTACGATGTTACGTATATGGCGTCGGTCGCATTTGATCTGCGGTAACTTAACGGCAACGGCAACGGTGAAAGAAGAAAGGTCTAGTCAAGAGTGTTCGGATTATGGGTTCGCTGCTCGGAAATATGAGGTCCCTGTTGTCCCTTTTTTCTCTTTTTTTAATTTACCTTCTCAACTTTTTTTGATTGTGGGGGGTTTCATGCCCATCCATCGATTTTTCTCCCCCCGTCATGATGGCCAAATTCTTGGGGTTATACGTGCTGCTACTATCACCGTGCTATGGCATACCTACATAGGTAAAATAATCTAAGGGAGGTCATCGTAAATTACGGGAACGCATGCGTATATGCCCGCTCGTCCATAGGCTTGTGTGTGATAGCTGTCGATGAAATAATACCACAATAATACCTGTATCGTAGATTGGCATTTAGAGGCTAGGGAATTGAATATCTGGCAGCCTAAGACCCTAGGTACTCCGTACTTTCACGCCTACATTCTTGCCTCTTGAGTACCTACTAGGTAACAATATTACTCCGTGCTGTTCGTCTGTTCGTATTCTTAAGTTCTGGCGCCTGCCTCATCATCAGCCACAGCCACAATCTGGTGCACCCCACGAGATTCACATTACGTACCTCCATTTCTAGATGTATGTACCCAGTGTTATTTTGATGTACCACCTCAGGTACTTGGGCGATAAGAGAACCCCACCAGTCCTTATCGATACAAGGTCCACTTAAAAAGTTCAGCGTTTGGTTTGGTTTTGGAAAGCCAGTCGCATCGCGGCCGTTGGTTAATCCCGTAGTAATAAATTTAGTACCTATTCATCTTCACGACCTACCCAACTCCAAGCCTTCGACCGAAAGAGAGAAAGGACATTCAAAACGAAATGTCCGTTTACAAATCGCTGTCGAAGAGCGCCAGCAGCAGTGGTGGGCAAAGCCAAAACGAAGCCCCCGCGGCCAACGGCGCTCGCAAGAACAAGCAGAGAGTCTTGATACTGTCCACGAGAGGTGTTACGTATAGACATCGACATCTGATCAATGACCTCGCCGCCCTGCTTCCGGTACGTGTCATAAGACTACTAACTAGCATTACGAGGTTTATCTGATAATACCTAGTAGACAGACATTAAACAAATCACTAATTCTCTGTATAACAATATAGCACGGAAAACGCGATGCCAAATTCGATTCGAAATCCAAGCTGTACCAGCTCAACGAGCTCGCCGAATTGTATAACTGCAACAACGTGCTGTTTTTCGAGGCGTAAGGAGAACCACATTTCTGGGCTATTTTTCTGAGGAAGTGAAGTGGAAGAAGGAAAGGGCTTTTCTGTCTGTAGCTAACACGATTGGGTTATCACAGGCGCAAAGGTCAGGACTTGTATATGTGGTTAAGCAAGGTTCCCAATGGTAGGTGAAAGCGAAAAACGACTCCCTCTCTGGCGCGCACCGGAAAGAGAGTGAGTGGGCGAGTAATATGCTAACCTTGGGAAATTATAGGACCGACTCTCAAACTGCACGTCCAGAATAGTATGTAACACCTCCCTTTACATCACCACACCACGCCACGCCACGCCACAATCGATGAGAAGAAGACTGCTATATTTCTTTCTCTCTCTCTCGTTCTACTCTATACCCCATGAGGCTAACTAACCCTTGCCATTTCGTACAGTGCACACGATGTCCGAGCTCAACTTCTCCGGCAACTGCCTGAAGGGGTCGCGGCCCATCCTCTCCTTCGACGCCGCCTTCGACGCGCAGCCGCACCTGCAGCTGGTCAAGGAACTGTTCCTGCACGTGTTCGGCGTCCCGCAGGGCGCGCGCAAGTCCAAGCCCTTCGTCGACCACGTCATGGGCTTCACCGTCGCCGACGGCCGCATCTGGGTCCGCAACTACCAGATCAACGAGGCGGAGCCGGGGAAGACGGGAGAGGTAGAGGTGGATGAGGCTGCTGATAAGGGGGGTAAGAAGAAGGATGGGAGTAGGAATAATAAGGATCTCGATATCAATCTTATTGAGATCGGTCCGCGGTTTGTGCTCACACCTAGTAAGTTTTTTTTTCTTCCCTACCTCGATCTATCTATCTGCTTTTCTTAATTTGGGGGGGGGGTTGTTGCTTGCTTTAAAATAAAAAAAACCTCTTAACTAACACTTCAATTCTCAACGCAAAGTCGTCATCCTCGAGGGTTCCTTCGGCGGCCCCGTCATCTACGAGAACAGGGAGTTCGTCAGCCCCAACCAGGTCCGGTCCGACCTGCGGAGACGCCAGGCCGGCAGGCACAACGCCCGCACCGAGCAGTACGTAGAGAGGCTCGCCAAGAGGGGCGATCTCGGCCTGCGGACGAGCGGTGGCAAGCGTGTCGCGCCCGATGCGCTGGATTCTAGGGAGCTGTTTGCTTAGATTTTTTTTTTCAAAATGCTTTTTTTTTTTATTAATTCCCAGTGATCTGGCAATGCTGCCCTCTCTATCTGCTGGCGGCATTTTTTGGCGTTGTCTGATGGGTGTGTACGGTACATACATAAAAGAACTTTGATATCCTTCTATCTGGTTAGGAGGCCTGCTAGCTAATACCTACTGCCTATTAAGGTCTATAAATGGGCCTTCTGAGTTTATGGCTTGGTGATCTATCCATCAGTAGTGATTGTTCGTTACATGGTAAATTTATGTGAAGCACCCAGCCCGTGGTTGCATTGACTATTTAGTGAAAAGATGGTCCTCCTTCCTGTCCCTATATATGCCAACATCGGTATGGCTCCTACACCATCTATTCTGTCCTACATGAGACTGGTTTCTTGGCGTTTGCTACTGAACTGCATCTATTATAATGGAGATCCCAAGTCTTTTTTCTTCTTCTAATAAACAAAATAGGCAAGTGGCTACGTGTGTTAGCTAGTAGCGGTCGTTGTCGCTCTTGTATATGACCCCTGGAGACTCTAGTCCACCGAACGAGGGAGCTTGGTTGGTGTCACGGCAGGTGCCTGACAGGTTGTCTGTACAATAGGAAGATATATCACCTTAGAGATAAGCATGGATGCCTTAGAGCTGATGCCATGTTGGATGCTGTAGGGTATCTATACAATCTATACCTACTATAAGTATATTCTTTGGCCATTTGATCCCTCGCAGCTGGATCCCTTCCTTTCTCCAAACTGATATTCTACCATGCAAACAAACACAGAACAGTCAATTTGGTGCATTACCATGTACATCTTATTAACAACTACCTACAATGAAGCACCACATTGTCACTTTATCAGCCTCCAAGATGACTGGCCCAGACCCAAGGTAAGTAGCATGCGACAAGGCCCTTGCCGCAAGGGTGGCTGCAGAGGTAACTACTAGGATGGACGGATTCCTCAGGAATCAGCTATGGTGGTTGCGCTTGCTCGCTATTCTTGATATATGCGACATGTATAGGGGGGCTGCCGTTTCCTCCTCTTTCATAATATCTAGCGACTAGGATTGTTCATATCCCTAAGTAGTGTACAGAAGTGCACATACCATCTCTCCTCCATGCTTCGTCACAATAGTCGTCATGCTCACTATGGCCGGAGTCCTTTTCCTATGAGTGGCACGGCATTGCCCTTCATGTAGTCATCGTTGGGTAACATATGGTCTCTCAGGAGCTATATATTGTTCGAAATGGGCGCTACGGAAGGTTGCTCAGGGGGAGGCTATATCATTCATCACCAACTCCGATAAGTGCTTATCGCGCACGGACCATCCCGGTAAGATCCAGACCCCTTTTGTGGCGCTGCAGGGCCGGAATTAGTTCGGGCACTAATTCTTCCAGATCCGACGTCACGTCATAGCAAGGGGGGCTCGGGCCTCGCTGAGATAAGTAGATCAAGGGTCGCGTGCCTTTCAGTCAAACCGCGTCTGTTCTAAACTACCTTTTAGTTCTCCTTTACACAAGCAAAGGCAACATCATGGCGCAACAACAACGCAGCGGTTCTTCCATCGTCATGGCAGCCCGCTCGTCGGAGCAGACCATGCTACCGTGCTGCACGGCTCGCACTTTTACTTATAGCCCCAACGGAGGGGTGGTTGAGGAGTGAGTTCCGGGATTCGACGCTCCCCCCCCCGGGTGCTGCTGGGTGGCTGGCCAGGTTGAGAATTCCTGTGCGAGCTAAACGGCATTGCGTTGGTGGAGGAGTCAGACCTTTCTCTCTTGCGGTTTGAGGAAGGAGGACACATACCTATCGTGGTGTCATTGTTGGGTGACAACATTCACTAGACCGGACCAGTCTAGGTTGGATAGAACTGGGTTGTTAGTGAACGTTAAAGGGCTTTTCTGCAAGACTCGGAGATACGCATCGTCTTGGGTCTCACGCAGTGAACTAACTAGGTGTGCGTGTGATCTGCATGCCAAAGGTTGGTCAGGGGAACACTGCAAAAGACCAACCCGAGCCAGTGAAAGGGGAGTTGAACACTCTTGCACAAGGCTGTCTAAAGGGATAAGGGCTCGCCCGCGTATTGACAACAACTAGCTCAACTGGGCTAGCAAGCAATATCAAAGGACTGTTGTAATCAGCCAGCGGTTCCTTCTTCCCCGGCAGACAACGAGGGGCGTGTGACAACTTCAGCGGTACACGGTGCTAGCTGTATACGGGGTCAGCTGTATACGTACGCCTTCATTGTATGTCTTCATTGGGCCTTAGCTCGAAAAGATCAGGGGATTGAATTGAAGTTCCTGCAAGCACTAGTCTTGTCAGGGCAATTCACTTTTGTCACGCAGGCCTAGGAATACTTGCCTTTTTTCAAAACCACAGCCAGTTCCTTTCACTTCCTCCAAACCAGGCGAGGGGTTCGAATAAACAAACACCACAGAACCTACCTTCTCATAACAGGCACCCTTCCATCTACTCCCTTGCACCCTCATCACCACCTCACCTTACAACTTGTTCTAGTTCATTTGCCATTTGGTCTCAAATCACTCCATCAAAGCAATTTTCAATCTGCAAGATTTGGTCCTGGTCCTTTTTAAGTACGGCATCTCCTTCTACGCGTGGTTTTCTACGTGTCAAAACACCTTGAGGACCAAGTCGAAGCCTTTTCATCTGGAATTGTTGTCAACAAACCAATTGTGGTAATCAGTGGAACGAACAACAAGAAATCGACGTGTTGATCATTCTATATCCGACGATAGTATCATCATAACCCTCTTGTCACTATCTGTCACCATTCTTTTCTCACAACACAATGGCTTCATCTATTTCCAACACCTCCACCCATCCCCGAGGTATTGCTTACCTCGAGTCTCTACCTGTAGAAATGATTCATGAGATCATGAAGCAGATGGGACCGAGTGAACTTACGAGGTTTATCTTACTCAGCAAGACGCTTTTATGCACCTTCGAGGCTCACCAGACGAGTATCATGTGTCAAGTGTTGCAAAAGCAGCCAGAGATCGGGATTATGCTCACGATGTACACCATGCACAAGCGAGACCTCGTCCCGGGACAGATGCTCTTCCCCCGATCCGTCAAGCTCGACCCCAGGGCCAACGGTGCCAACTACCCCTACGATCGCTCCATGGTGATCCACCTGTTCACAGCGAACGTGCCGGACAACTGGCCCGTCGTTACCGGCAAGTTCCTCCTTCAGACATGCGACTTGGTCCGTCTGTGGAACCTGTTCAAGGTGGTCGACTGGTGGGTCGAGCTCTACCCCACGCTCCGCTGGCGAGACGAGCCCGAGAACCGCCGGTGCCTCCGCCCGCACGAGGAGGTCCGTCTCCGGAAGGCGGTCGCCCGCTGGTGGCTGTATGCTCACCACTTCCATGGATCCACTCACCGCGATGTGTACCGCCCGCTCAAGTGGCGCGATGACCACAGGCTTCACCACATGCGCGTCATGTCCACCCGCGAGATCTGCGAGTTGGAGGACCTCTGGGCTCTTGTTTTCGAGATGGTTAGCAAGGATCTCTGCTCGTCCCCGGAGCGAATTCCCGTCGAGGTATGTAGCTACTTTTCATAATAATGACTGTTATATATGGTCTTCTATATTTTTTCTTTTCTTTTTTTTCAAATTTTCTTTTTCAAAAAAAAATTTCATGCTAACTTGGGTTTAGGGAGGTCATACCGTCGAGCTTGTACCCTGGGGTGCCGACGATGGACGTCACGCTCGGATCGTGAACACCTACCTGAAGGTAAACAAGCTCTCATCTCAGTATTCTTTTTTAACTATACAATATATATACTAATACTAGACTACGAATCCTAGTTTGATCCTCAGGAGCTCAAAGGGTTTTTTGACGGGGTTTACCCACCCAAGAAGTGGGACATCATCCGCACGGCCCGAGCCACCACGCGTGAGTTCAACCTCGACAGCGAGAGCATGTCGTACGCGATCACGACCGTTCTGGAGGAACGCATAATGGCCATGCCTAAGGGGATTACGGCCATCCCTCGCAGCGGCATTGTCGACGAGGACCGCGACGTAATCGAGGTGAAGGACCCCTGGAACAGCGATGCCTCGCCGAATGGGATGCACCCGCTCACTCGGGACCAAATCCGCGCCTACCCCCGCGAGCCCGATAAGCGTCTTCCTAATGGTGATGATGGGAGCGACGAGCCCTACTAGAAGCGTGGCCGTCGTTATTACTTTGGTCAACCAGATAGATGGGATCTCCTCTTTGGCCGCCAGCGCCGTGGATCAACAATGTTCAACACCATCCGCCGTCGCCCTTGGCGCTTCTAGGTCTCCGGAATCCTCAGTTCTGTATTCCTGGCCTTTTCTCACCTTGACATCATTATCTGTGGTCGTTTTTTTCTTCTGACGGGTGGGTTGGCTTGGCTGGGGGAAATTCATTAAAGCACGTCTTCACTCACATCTTGCCGACATTGTCAATAAGGCTTGCTTTAGAGAAGGGGTCGTCTGAGGTTTCGAGTTTTTTACGATTGCTTCATTGGCGGAAATTCCTTGGCCTTGCAGATACTTTTCTGTAACGCAACTTGGTGCTACGGAAACAGGCCTTCACGATATACATGCATACTTCTTGTGGCATGCTCTTGCTCCCAAGACACCAAGGATTTCATGTTGGAACCGCTGTGTGGGAATCTCGAGGCCGACTATCCCATTCCATCCCGTTCTAACTTTGTTGTTTCAAGTCAGGACTCCTCCACTCAGGTGGAAGTTGGGAGTGTCTGATACACATATTGATAACCTTTGCTCAAATGGCTTATGAGGACAGCTTTCCTGTCCGAAACATTTTCTTTCTCCGGGCTTTCGCTTATTTTCACAATCAGGACATACTCTCCAGTTCCTGTTAGCAGACTATCCGTGTCTATCTCTGGTGGACAATTTGTCCGAAGTGGTTAGTCGGTCGGTTGCTGGGCTGGTTGCTCGGCCTTTGATTTCTATCTCGACTTTCGCCTGGCTCTTCAGGACACTCCTCAGCAGGGTATACGGACGGACGTAAGATTTTCCTTCATTATAGCTGGGCATCATTAGTTTAGTTATAGATACATTCATTAGGTCCGGCAATCAACTAGTTTTTAACATCTTCATGATCGTGATGAATGTATCCCTAGCTAGCACTCGATTTGACTTGCCATGTCACATCCCTTTCTCTGAAGTGAAGACCTTGAGATGTATTTTGAATCTAGTGCCTTTGAGACTACTCTAAGTTTATTCCTAGATTAAAAGTCGCCCACAAGCCGGTGGTATGTAGAAATACTGGAAGCCATCAGCGTAACTCTGTAGGTGGTGAGGCTTGAATAACCTCGACATCAGAGAGGCCATGAAGAAGCCTGTGTCAGTCAAGACACCACACACTTATGCAGAACTATAATGAGTAACTTGTGTTAAGTGTCAAGTTATTTTCTGCTAAATTATACAGCCAAGATTATCGTCCTCAATACCGATAGACCCTATACTGAAAGCAGATATTAAGATTCAAAGTTAGGTTTGGGAAGTGGTGGCTCCAATTACATAGGGGGACCGGTGTTATGTGGGTCCGACAAGCCGCGCTTCTTTATTAGTTAAAACCACCTTCTTTATCGTACAAGACCATTTTATTTACCCCTGCGCGTCCCGTTACCATCATCACCACCTTTTATTAGTATCATCGAGAGAAACCAACCACCCCCTTTGCGCCGCGACGACTTTTAGAGGGCGTGTTCTAATTCTGAAACCCATTTTATACCCAAGGCAAGTTTGTTTTTATCGGTTAATCCGGAACCTTAGTGTTGTTGTGCATGCGTCGACACTAAATCGATCATCAACCTTGGCAAATTCTCTGTATTTGGTCCTACATCCACCACCATTGGGCAGTTCCCGTGTAAGAGAGGAGAGAGGCCGGGTATGTTCACCAACACCCACATACATGATATGCTTCCGTTGTCATACTCCAATCATACACTTCTGTTCAACGGAGATTTATATATAAGTAACGGCTCTTCATGGGAGTTGCTGTCTAATCGATGGTCTGTCTACATGAGAGGAACATAAGGAGCCTAGTTGAGGAATCCATTCATAGTCTACATGTCGCTGCAACGGTTCCTACCTTGCAAGTACCTAGTCCCTTGTTGATTATACATTCACTTTACATGGCATCTTCAATTCATATGAACTTGGCTAATAAGTAGCAGCATGCTTGACTACTCGCGCGACTTCTCAGTATTATGAGTTCTTGATGATCAAGACATGCAAGTCGTCGATACTGCGGAGATACTGAGACCCAGCTTATAGCATATCACTTCCGATCTTGTATAGGTCGCTTGCAGTTACTGGGGCGAGACATTACAGACCCTTACTTCATCATTTTACTATCTTAGGGTTTTCATCACAGGGTGTCCCTAAGGAGGGTAGCAAAGCAAGGCAGGAAAGAAGAAGTCCTGATAAAGCCGTCCAAACACGGCTTAGGCGTACCTTCCATGAGACTCTATTTCTATTAAATACTTTGCAAGTAGCCAGCAAACATGGAAAGCGAGGATCATTCGATGGTGGATGCGCCTAATGGGGTAACACAATCGCACACAATGGACCAGACAGAGGACAGCAATCAAGCATCCAAAGAAGATACCGACATGAATGTCGAAGAAACTGAGAAGGGAAAGGAATGGATGGAACTCATATCGGTGAAACGAAGAGGTCTCCTTCCTACCGGAGTGTGCTATGATGACCGGATGAAGCTGCATGCCAACGCCGACTTTGGCCCAATCCCGCACCATCCCGAGGACCCGAGAAGAGTCGAGGAGATCATGAAGACGTTCAAGAAAGCAGGTCTCGTGTTCACCGGTTCCGACACCGAGCTCCTCGACATCCTCCGCCTCACCCCCATCAGATACATGTGGAGGATCGCCGCGCGGGACGCCACCAAGCAGGAGATCTGCACCGTGCACACCGCCAGCCACTACGACTGGGTCCAGGAGCTCTCAGATATGTCAACTAATCAATTGCGCAAACTGAGCGCCAAGCTGGACCAGGGTAGGGCCTCGCTCTACGTCGGTGCTATGTCTTATGAAGCAGCACTACTCTCAGCGGGCGGCGCCATAGAGACCTGCAAGGCCGTGGCGTCGGGCCAGCTCAAGAACGCCTTCGCCATCATCCGACCTCCGGGGCACCACGCCGAGTACGACTCCCCGATGGGGTTCTGCCTCTTCAACAACGTCCCCATCGCGGCCAAGGTCTGCCAGCTCGAGTACCCGACGGCGTGCCGCAAGATCCTCATCCTCGACTGGGACGTGCACCACGGCAACGGCGTGCAGAACATGTTCTACCAGGACCCCAACGTCCTCTACATCTCCCTGCACGTGTACGCCAACGGCGACTTCTACCCGGGGAAGCCCGACAACCCGATGCTGCCGGACGGCGACCTCGACAAGGTCGGCGAGGGCCTCGGCAAGGGCCGCAACGTCAACATCGGCTGGCCGGCCCAGGGCATGGGCGACGGCGAGTACCTCGCGGCCTTCCAGAAGATCGTCATGCCGATCGCGCACGAGTTCAACCCGAACCTGGTCATCATCTCGGCCGGGTTCGACGCCGCCGACGGCGACGAGCTCGGCGGCTGCTTCGTCACCCCGCCCTGCTACGCCCACATGACCCACATGCTGATGTCGCTGGCGGGCGGCAAGCTCGCCGTCTGCCTCGAGGGCGGCTACAACCTCAAGGCGATCTCGCAGTCCGCCCTCGCCGTCGCGCGCACGCTGATGGGCGAGCCCCCGCCCCACATGGAGATGGGCATCCCGCCCCTCAGCAAGGAGGCCGCCAAGGTCCTCGCCCGGGTCCAGGCCACCCAGGCCCCCTACTGGGAGTGCATGCGCCCCGGCGTCATCGACATCCAGGAGTACGGCGACAGCGCCACGCGCCTGCACGACGTCATCCGCGGGTACCAGCGCCAGGTGCTGTCGCAGAAGTACAGCATGGTGCCCCTGTTCATACAGCGGGAGGCCCTGTTCAAGTCGTTCGAGAACCAGGTGCTCATCACCCCTGGCATTCAGTCCAAGAGGAAGGTGTTGTTTATCATACACGATCCGTAAGTCCAACTTTTTCGGCTTTTACTTAAGTTCGGTAGCTGACTGACTACTACTACTACCTGCTTGCTTGCTTTGCTACTCTTATTTATTGCTCGTGTGCCAGTTTGCTTTTTGTTTAAGTAAGTACTTAATCGGTTTACTAATGTCGTGGGTTGGAATCCACCTAGGCCCGAACTGCATGCCATGCCGAACCTCGTCGATAATACCGTTGATCCTCACAATGCATTTGCGGTATGTATGCCCTTTCGTTCGTCCTAGTATCGTTTTATTTCATAGATACCTACCTAGTCGGTCATCGGATCTCAGTACTTAACTGACTAACTAACGAACGAATGAACTAACGATGCTGACACTTTTTTTTTTTTTTTTTAAACACAACAGCTCGACGGCGTGACGAACTACGTAGACTGGGCGAGCAAGAACGGATTCGGCGTCATCGACGCGAACGTGCCCCTGTACATCACGCACCCGGAGGACATCGAGCCCTTCACGCCCCGCGCCGACGAGAAGACCCTGCAGAACCAGGTCCGCGAGCTCGTCTGCTACATCTGGGACAACTACCTCCAGCTCTACGACGTCGAGGACCTGTTCCTCCTGGGCGTCGGTAATGCCTACCTGGGGGTCAAGGTCCTTTTGACGAATCGAGGTATGTTGTTGTTGTTGTTTTTGTTTTTGTGGTTATGTTTTTAATGTTGTTGTTTTTCTGGTGGGACCAAGTACCCTTCTCATACACCTATCACGTTTCTTCTCTCTCTCTCTCTCTCATTTATTTATCTCATATATATACACGCATCAATCAAGCCAACCTTACTAACCCCGTCCCCCACCATCCCTTCACCCCACAATACAGACTGCAAGGACCGCATATCGGGCGTAGTGAACTTCGTGACGGGCAACCTCCGGCCCGTCAAGTCGGAGACGGACCCGGACCTGTCGGCCTGGTACAAGCACAACTCCCTCGTGTTCGTGACGGCCAACCACGCCTGCTGGAGCGACCCAGACCTAGTCAAGAAGGTGAATAAGAGGCGCTTCGGCCGCGTCAAGCCCTCCCCGCAGGCCGGGCTCGGCCGCATGATGGACGAGCACGCTGCCGAGGTCAGAGAGTGGATTGGGGAGAGGCTAAGGAGCAGCGATGAGGAGGGTGGGGATACTACTGAGGATGATAAGTAGGTGCCTGCGGTTGTTATGGGAGGAGTATAGAGGGGTGGTGAGGGGTGGTGACGCATGTGAGGCAGGCATGCAGGCAGGTAGAGGAGAATGCATAGTGTAGTGGGTGTGTATGTGCGTCTGTCTAGCACCACTATTGCCGCTACGAAACAGGTAGCTAGCCAGGTGGCTAGGTTGCTCGGACTTAAAGGGTACTCTTGTTAGGTTAAGGATTCGTATTGTCTTTTATCCAATCCAGATATTAGGTACCCATAGGAGGTACGTACCCGCTTGGGTAGTAATCATGGATTAGAATCAACTGTTGTTTTTCAGACGTTCATGCATACATACATGTAGCTTGGTCCTGTTAGTACTAAGAACAATAGGCGGGTGCACTTAATATGCCATGATGTTCTACTTGCCAGGCACCCGTATACGTAGGTATACTTATCTATCTAGGTACGCTTAAGGTATGTTTGGGAGGGTAAGGTGCTCTTGTTTGTTTCCTGTCAAATAGATGCTTGTGTGCACTTTTCACATTCTCGTTTACCTCATGTTTGGTATTGTTCACTAACTAGAGCCATGAAGAAAGTATACATGAAAAGGGGAAGTAAAACAGCAAATAGAAGAATAACAGGAAGGATACAACATGCCTATTGCTGGATTAACTAGAGATGATACTCAATTTGAACAGTGATTTATACCTTACCTTGCATAACTCTTTTTTGGAAGTGATGGCATTGCTATATGTATTTTCCTAGCACGAGATCACAGTTACCTAGGTACATAACAACGTTACCCTTGCACTAGGTCTAACTTGTATATCTTCGTCTTAATTGACCATTTCCATGGGCATCGCTTGCAATTTGCTGGGTAATCTACACGGTTCGATTTTATTGAGCAACAACTGTGCGGCATACTCGGGAGGTCAAACTTCCCTCTTTGCCACCTGCAATTCCCAGTAATACCATCTTCTGCATCTTCTGCAAATCCTCGCGAGTGTTAGTATTAAGCCATTCTATGTTTAAGCCAAATTTTCTCTCCTGTGAACAACCTATACTAACCCTCCCTTGGATAATCCCTATAATTAACTACCAGAATCTGTGAAACTCTATTTCTTAAATTATAGATATATGCCATTACTTCTTATATTGGTGATTAGAATTTAGCTATGGTATAGTTCTTGCCCCTTATCGTCAGTGTCCATGTGACTTGTTCCTGTTGTTAATGTAGCTGATTGTGATATATTCTCGCTATGCAATTAAAACTTGAACAAGTTCTGGCAACTAGTCCAGAATGGTTGTACGAATACTCTTAGCACAAAGTTGTCAACGAATTAATCTGACATCATAGTATTAATGCATCAGTACAGCAAGTCAACACCTACAAACTGATTTTTATTTTCACTGCTAAAAGTTTGACAGCCTCTCTGTACACTTCCCTAGTGTAGTGGTGTTGTAAAACTGAGTGGTCTGGAGTTAAAGCTCACCTTGCCTTGAAAAGGAAGAGTGGGATTAGAAGTCACCAAAGTTGGTCGACGCTCTTTCCTAAATAGAACCATCTGTATTCAATTTTTTACCTTAACTGTGGATACCAATAATTTGAAGAATAATATTCTGTTCTTTATACGATAACATCTGACCCCCTATGCCTGCTATCTAGTTCTGATGATAATAGACAAGATACTTTGTAATGTCTTATCAAGCATGGGTGTACGTAGAAAGGATAGTGTTAGCAGTGTATTAATAGTCAGGGCCTATATATCTATCTATCAGCAATAAGTAACTTTCATCCTGTTATGTAGTCACATTGAATACATTCTAGTGAATTCACACAGACAAACGCTGCATACTGTCAAACCTGCAAAGGTCTGTTAGATAGGATGAAACAGTGGATTAATTGTTGCAGGATAGGTAGCTCTGTGCAAACTACATAGGCCCTGCATTCACTGGCTGTTGCCTACGTAGACGTACCGAATTACTGACACCGACAAACTCCCCACGAACTGAGTTTTTAGTCTTGACGGCCGTTCTGCACACCAAATTTCTAGTCTGGTATCGACGATGCCAACTTTTCTTATTTCCCAGATTTCCAGCCCAGACAACCTTCTTACGTATTGAGTTCTCGATACCGACATTATTGATTTCAACTCATTATTACAATTGAATATATAGTATCTATTATATATATTCACACTCTGAATATCTTGTCTCATTCGACACTTGCAATCATGAATGCTGGCCAACAAGAAGACACTAGCCACATAACCAGCCACAGCTCCAACAGCAGTCCCAGCCACAATTCCCAAAGTGGAGCCAGCAATGAACGCGGACGCGGTCACCACAGCCAGACTTTGACATTTTCCGATCATGTAGAACAGCAACAACTGGAAGTACAATACGCTGCTATTTCTTCCTATTATCCAACCCCTCCTCAGGTTGGAAATTATAGAGACCCCAATACATCATTCGTCCTATTCAATCAGGACCCTGTCAACCCTTTCCTCGATCTTGTACCCAGATTTCCTCCTTGGCCAACCATCCATTACATCCCACCTCTTCGGAAGAATCAAATCCGCAGCAACCTCGCTCTGCACATAGAAGACTTTATTCATTCCTGCCGCCAAAGCGACGAAGGCGCTGAGAACAATAGTAATTGGGATACTCTAAGTAACGGGAGCGACGCAAGCGACGCAAGCACAGTGATCAACGAGAGCACCGAGATCAGCGAGAGCATTGAGAGTGACGGCAGTAATACCGAGAGTGACCAAACTCATTCGAGCATTGACGTCGACATTGAGAACTCCGTATATCACGAACAACTCAAGAACTGCGAAATCGCTGTGCCCGGGGTGGTTGTCGTGAGAGCGATTGGTGAAGCCACAATGGATCGGGATTCACGAAGTAGAAGGTGAGAAACATTGATTACGCATAAAATACTGACCTATACAACTACCTATTTGCTTCCTTTTGGTTTTAAATACCCTCGATACGTTTTGTATTCCGCGCAATCTAAGCCTCCCATTTCTCTCCCTCGATGCATTCTTCGTAACAACTTAACTAAACCACCAAAACCATGCTAACACCCTATACTCATAGATACGATGATGGGGAAGTCACTAGATATGGCGCCGGTGAATCATATCGACCTTTTAACTCGAATCGCTCTCCCCGGCGAGCTAGAAGCCCTCCGCCCAGAGAGCGAGCACGTACCCCCCCACTAGAGAATGACCGCTACATCCCCAACAACCGACGCCGTTCTAGATCTCCCGATCGATATAGACGCAACCTCTCCAGAGAGCGAAGAGACACCGGTGATAGCTGGAGACGAGACGATAGACCCCGACGAAACTCTCCCCCTCGCCGTTCCCCTCCGAGACGAAGTCCTGTCCGCCGTAGTCCGCCGCGCCGATTCTCCCCGCCAAGACGGGATGACCGAGATCGAGATACTAGAGATAATAGGGATAGAGGTCGCGTGCGATCCCCGCGGAGAGGCTTTGATCCAAGGTTACTCACACCAGCCCAATTCACCAACCCCAACACAATCCCCCTAACTCACCCTCGCAGGCCCAGATCTAGATCCTTTGACAGGGAGCGTAACGGTCGTTCCCGAAGTCCCCCTCGGCCCTCACCTGCCCCTATTCAACGAGCCAGCACGTACCGAGGTCGTTCACGTAGTGCAGAACGACGAGATGATCGCTATGTAAACTCGTATAACCGACGCCCGTCGCCTCCTCGAGACTCCGCCATCTCCTCTGCTATCCCGTCGCGGGATACGTCTCGGAGACCCTCACCCCATGGTGGCCCTCCCCGACGCGAAGATCGCTCTCGTCCCCAGTCTCCCGTTCCTTCAAGACCATTGTCCAGATCCTCCTTTGGTGGACCAACGAGAGATAGAAGTCCCCAGAGAACCCCACTCGAACCTGCTAATGCTTCAGCGCGATCTCCACCTCGGGGCCCTGCCGCCCTCCGACCGCCTCCCACTGGACCGAGAGATTCCCGTGGCTACGGGAATCAGTCTGCTAACGCGATAGGACCGCCACCCAGACCTGGCCCAGCATCGAACGCAGCGCCGAACCGTCACGATACTTGGAGTGCACCGACCCCCTCCCCGATTATGGGCCGCCAAGAGGTATCGACGAGTCCCGGTGCGGTACCACCTTCGGGCCCACGAAACCACTTCTCATCTAGAGGCGGTGGATACAATCGTGGCGGGCGAGGTGGTGGTACTCTTGGCGGTTGGGGTGCCACCATCCAAAGTCGCAATTTGCCACTTACTACAGGACCGGCATCTGCATCCCCGGGAATGACGAGCTCAGGAATACCACCTCCCACAGGACCTCGAGGATCCATCTCCTCACACTCAGTCCCTTCGACCCCCGTCTCCCACTCCCAGCAGCAGCAGCAGCAATTGTCATCATCATCATCCAAGCCCTTCGATCCCCCCAAAGGACCCGCCGCCGACAAGAACAAGCAACAGCAGCAGCAGCCTCCGCAGCCGCCCAGCTTCGCGCAGCAGCTCCTGGCATCGATGCCGCCGCTTCTGCTGCCGGGGGGCAAGATCGACCCGGCGCAGCTCGCCATGGACACGGGCGTGCTCCCGGAGCTTCAGGCCCACACGCAGCGCCTCAAAGAAGAAGAAGAGCGGATCCGCGAGGAGAAGTACGTCAAGGAGGAGAGGCTGCGCCGGAGCCTCGCCGAGTGGGACCGCATGGAGCGCGAGTCCAAGGTCATGGAGCTGCGCGACCAGCTCGCCGAGCAGAGCTTGAAGAAGATCTCCGGCGAGGGCACGGGGGGCGCTGCTTTCTAAGTAGGATTGGAATGAGGGATGGATGGATGTGTTTTCCCTTCATCCGACTAGGCTACCCACTCCTTTGAAGTGTCATTCGGTCGGTCTACGATCCATCTATCTATCTACATACCTACCTAAGTATGTATGATAATCACGTCTACTTGGGGCTGATTGATCTGGTGGGGACGCATACATGTGCTTCTCATATTCTCTCGTATGAGACAAGACAGGACAGGAGAGAGATAATTGGTCTCTTTTTTCTTTTTCTATTTCATCTGCATGCGGTTTCTGCTGTAGTTGTTGTTGTTCGATTATGTTTGAATTCTTTCATTGCATTTGCATTGCATTGCAAGGCGGACGGGCGTGAATTTGGAAGAAGAAAAAGGGAAAAACGCATAGGGAGATGATGTATCATAGAAAGAGAGAGGGGGGGGGGGAGAGAGCCTTTGTGCTTGTAAATGCTTACTGATATTAAAACCTACTTCCTTAGGTGCTTGGCCTACATAGAGGCTGAAGGAGGAGGGAGGTTATGCCTGGTACTATTCGAAGACGAAGGGGAATTCTCTTCTCGTTGCATCTGAATTCGGTCTGCTTTGTCTTGAAGACCGGGTCATAGACCTGAAAGTCTGGATTTCACTCAGTGATGGTCTAGCGGTAGACTGGGAAGCAGACACACAACCAGTCAAACAGATGGGCAGATAATACCTTGCTTGGCATGTACGATAGGATACATAGAATCCTCGCATACAGACACAGAGCTACAAATATGATGATACCACCAAACAAGAGTTTCATGTGTTGTCTTTTGTCTTTTGCCTTTTTACTAACTAAGTACGTAGTAGACTTCCATAATAGAGATTTGGCTATTTCTGCATATGACCACCTTGCTATTCATGTAGTGAGAGTGAGTGATTCCTACATGAATATATACGTATATACACTGACATACACCCACCATAGCCGTTCGTTCTTGTAATTTTCGTTTTAGCCTGGGACCTTATTACACTGAGGCTAGCTAAATATACCAGTTTTGCTGGGTTTGATGGGTTGCCTGTCGTCTTACGAGTTTGGACTTGGAGTAAGACGTACTACCTCTACGGAGTAGGTATGCTCTCATCATGGTAATTTTAGGGCAACGTATACGACCGCACTATCGGACCAGAATGGCAATCTAAAGGCTGCCAATAGCATCAATAGAGTTGTATTTATATAGCCACAAGTGAAAGCTATTTTAACCAGTTAATCGAATTGATGCTCTATGTGGTGATAACGACGCATATATATATGTATAGATCAATCACTTCTGGAATATGTATGCAGCAAGTCTCTTTAGAATATCAGGGGATTGTCAGACCCAGCGAATTGATTGCCATAGCTAGGTACTTAGGTAGGTAGTTTACACAAGCTATCAAACTCAGGAATATTGATCATTGCGTACGTACTTCGTCTCGTACGTACATACATTGATGGTCCTCCTCTCTTTAGAAAAGGCTCCCTTCTCTCCTATCCTTATGTAGATAGGTAGGTAGGTAGGTAGGTACCTGTACTTGGCATCCATCCATCCATCCAGCTCGCTCCTTACCCCGTTAAACGGGATCTTCCTATTCCATCTATCCATCCATCCATTTACATGCAAAAAGCCCCTATCCCTGTTCATCAACACGACGACTAACATCACCAACTGGGCTGACCCCGTGGAAAGGAAAGAGTACTACAGCTAGCAGCACTCAAACTCAAACATAAGGCGTAGACTCATCTCCCTCGTCGCTGTCCCAGTCGGAGAAGTACTCCAGAGGGTCGCCCCCCTCAACCTCCCTTCCATCGCGGTGGTTGAAGATCCATCTCCTTGTTGTTGCCAATTCTTCGAGATCCTCCTCTTCATCGTCGTCGTGATTGTTGTCATCATCATGACCATTAGATTGGTGGTCTGAATCCCGACGAGTAGTAATAGTAGCAGCAGCTGTTCGCTTGCGCTCTACCTTATAATCGCCGTACAGAAGCCCGATGTAGTCTTCTGCGGCTCTGTCGGATGGCGGAGTGTAGGGGGTTTGTCTTTTGTAGGAGTCGTATTTGTCCTCGTCATCTCCATCTCCATCTGCATCTACATCCCGGTCGTCCTGATCAACGCCGACCTCTTCAGGCTGCCAGATGGTACAAGAAAGCCATTCTTGGTCCACTTCATCACCCTCCAAGGCCCCATCATTCTCCGTCACCACAACGGTTTCCGCCATATCCCCCACCATCGAGGCGAGCTCCCCGTACGAGGTCTCGCACCCCTCCGCCGCATTGTTGACGTAGGCGAGCAGCGACCCCTCCTTCACGAGGCAGCCGTTGTGGCCGGGCCAGGTGAGCCGGAGCGACTCGAGGTGGAGGCCTGCGGATCGCAACTGTCGAATGCCCCGAGGCTCCATGAGGTAGTCTTGGAGCTTCAGAGAGCGCAGGCTGGCGGCGTGCTGCTTGAACAACGACACCAAATGCTTGTCGAAGAAATCGTGCCACCTGGAGGGCGGGAGGGGCGGGAAGGGGGGGAAGCCCTCTAGGTGGAACGAGCTGAGGTGCGGCCAGAAACATCCCTATTTTTCACGAATGAATGAATGAATCGTATTAGTAACGACAGTAAGTAAAGCACACGTTCTTCCATTTTTTTTCTCTTCTTCTTCCACTACATAGAATCAAAAAACAGTATGGGTATTAAATTTAATTTAATTTAATTTAATTAAAAAATGAGGGTGACTTACGGTCAGAAGCTCAGTTACGAGGGGACGTCTTGCTCGCGCCTCAGCGTTTGGATGCGCATCTACCCTGGACTCTCTGAAGCACAACCTCAAGTGCCGGAGCTCCTTGGCGGCCCGGAGGCACGCGTTGAGCACCGGCGTATCACCCGAACTGCCATAATCGGCACGCGGGAACCCTACCAAGACGGACGAAGCCAGGCACAGGTCGAGGGACGTCAGCGTGCCGAAGGCCTTCAGGGGCGGCATCATCTGCACGTTGTGCAAGAGCGAGAGGCACGTGAACCTCTCGTCTACCACACGCAGACTGGTGATGTTCAGCTGCCCCTGCTCCTCCTCGTCCGCCATCGCCGTGAGCAGGTACGACCAGAGCCCACCGTTGCCACCGAGGTTCTCGGGAGAGAAATTCAGGGTGAACAGGTCCGTGGACAGCGGGTAGCCCCTGTACACGATCTCACGACCACCACCACGGTTGCCGCCGAGCATGGGCTCGGAGGCGAAGGTGGCGAGATGGGGGAAGTTCTTCTTCACGAGCCCGACGAACTTCGGCCGGTAGCCCAAGGCTTCCTCCACCCAGGCCGTCCCGTTGAACTTGGGGAGCCAGAATACCGCGGGGTCCTGAAAGGCGGCCGTCAGGATCTCCTCCCGCATGAGGTCGCAGTCGTCCTCTACATCGTCGTAGAAGCCTTCTTCGTTGTGTACTACAAGTGTCATATCCTGAGTTAGCTTATTTCTTTGCCTTTCTTTCTGGGTGCTTGATTTAAGTCTAGCGTTTGATTTGAGAGCTTGAAATCAAGTTTACATTTTAGATAAGATAAGAGTGAAGAGAACTCCTGTTGTTGATCAAGAAAGAAAGAAAGATGATTATGAAACCATTCTAACTAGATGATGGGGGGGGGGGGGGGTGAAAAAGAAAAAAAACAAAACTCTGGATGGAAAGTTGCTTGCTTACGGTAAGAAGGATCCCAGGCTTCCAGCTGCAGTTCCCACCAGACGAGCTCGCGCACGTGGACCGCGAGGTGCGGGTGCGCGGCGATCATCTCGAAGGCGTCCCGGTCCCGTCTGAGACGCGAGAACCCGATGCTGCGGAAGAGGATGGGCAGCGGCATGGGCGAGCAGCGCGGATCAAGCAGACGGAAGGTCTTCTTGTCTTTGCGGTCCAGGTGGGACATGATCATGAAGAGGAGCTCGGTTGGGAGACGATTGAAGGCACCCATGTTGACGAGTAGGTAGGTAGTAGAAGTTATGATTGATGTTGATGGGTATGGTGATGATTGATGACGATGAAGAAGTTGTGATTGTTATTCTGATGAAGAAGCAGGAGATGATGATGATGATGATGATGACGATGTAGAAGTGGTGGTGGTGACAGTAATGGGGTGATGAAGAAGATGATGATGTAGAAGTGAGGATGGTGGGAAAAAGTTGTAGAAGTGAGGAAGTTGTAAGATGGCAATTAGAAGGATTGGAAATTGATAAGTGATGAAAGTCGACGGGAAATTAAATGCCTAAGGATTTATAGGTAGGTAGGTAGGTATGTAGATAGAACACGTTTTAGAGTTTCCAAGTTGGAATAATCAAATGGTGTTTATTCCAGAGATTACTTCCTATGGTTATTCATAAGTGCAGAGGTTCCTACATACAGGGTAGCAGCTAGCTAAGCTCATCATTCCCTTCCCTACCTCCATATCATACATCCTAATCAATCCACTGTATGTATGTTCAGGTTCTGCTGTTTGGGTTGTTGTATCTGCACGGAGAATAAGGGGATAGATATACGTGTCATGCGTAGCTGACTTGGATAGATAGAGACTCCTTATCTCTGTGATAACCACATATCTTTCTTTCCCTACCCCCTATCCCATCCGTTCGCGCCTAAAACCCCTTTCCTTCTCCTCCCCCGCCTTCGCCGAAGAGACAAAAGATCCCCTATGGAATGTACCCGCCGTCTCAAGCGTCCCACGATCGACCCTCCGATACCGAACCTCGTAGTGCAACCACTCGTTCAGCCTCGGGATCTGGACATCGAGGGTCGGCAGCGCAAGCAACTTCATCTTGGAGATATCGGGGACCCTCAGGTTCGGGTCAATGGAGGCTGCTCTACTCTTGCGGCCTACGCGGTCCTTGTTGTCCTCTGCGGTAGTCATGGCCGTCTCTTTCTCTCCCTCCCCCTCTCCCTCTTCCCCTTCGTCCAGGTTCATCAACTTTAGGTTCAGGTCCGGGTCCGGGTTCGGATCTGGATCTGAACGTTGCTGGGCCGGGTAATCCGACCTCGGTTTCACGTCCTCCAGATCGAGGTCCTCCTCCAGGTAGATAGCCGGCAGCGTGTAGCGGACCTTCCCGGGGGCGTAGCGTTTCAGCAGGGCAGCGAGGCGGGCGCGGTCGTCGGGGTCCAGCAGCTCGCGCAGCGGCTTGCCGTGCTCTTTCGCGAATGGCTGGACCACGATCCGGTACGGTAGCCGGTGCGTCAGTCGGATCCAGAACCGGTTGTCCCATAGCTCCCAGCGCATCCACCTGGACCATGGCCAGTATTGAAGGTGGTGGAGGCTCATCGGGTACCTGTGGTCATTTCTGCTGCTGTTGTTATTGTGGTTGTTGTAGTACTGTTCCCTCTGGTGCGACCCGACTGACCAGTACGGCATCCGAAACCGGGGGAGTGGTAGGTTAGACGGATACGGTGTTCGGGTTAGGTACCAGTTGAGTGGTTGTCTGGGGCTGGAGGCCGCCACTGGCAATCCCTCTTCTTGTCGTCGAGGATTGGGTTCTACCGGAATGACGTGTACGCCGGCGATGCTGAAGGCCTTGGCCGGACTTGCAATGAGAGCCGCTTCCGAAGGACTCGCAAGGGACGGGAAAAGACGGGAAATTACGTTTTGGAGGTTGATCAACGGCGGCGGTTGGAGTTCCGGACTTGCGAGTGCGAGGATCTTTTGGATGTAGATCCCGGCTATCTCGCGCTGCTGCGAGATGCGAGCCTGTCGGCGTTCTGCCGAACACATCGTCTCCCGTCTGGAGTTCAGCGGCTCGAAGTGAGGAATTTGAACCACGGCAGCGCCGACGCTGGGCTCGAATTCGTGGATGACGGCTCGACTCAGTAGTCTGTTAGCCGCTGCTTCTTGAGCCTGAGCTCGGCTCTCGCACCTCCTGGAGAGATCAAGTATAGCTGGTTTCTGCAGCGCTTTAGGGAGATCATGACCCTTGTATAGATGTCTGACGGCATTTCGTAGGGTTAGGGTAGCGTCGTGGTTAGTTTGGTCTTCCCACCAAGGGATTTTGTTCTCCAGGCAGGTCGCGATCAGCCGGTCTTTGCTGAACTCAAGTAACGGGCGATACATGGCGATCCCTCCGTCTTCGACATCAATATTCTCCACGTCAAGGGGAATGACACGCTTTGATTGGTACTGTTCTTCTAGCCCGTAGTCGTACTCTTCGCTGCTACCCGTAGAGCTGCTATCCCTTTCCTGCTCCATCATTATTTCCTGCCTCTCCTCCTCATGCATCATATCGCTAATAGTCGATCTAAGCTCACGTCTCAACGACTTGAGTTCCCGCTTGGGCACATTGTAATTATAGAACGGCTGGCGGCGCTTCTGATCATCAACGTATCCGCTCTGGTACGCACCATACATGCCTTCGCACTCGGGTATATCGCTAGCTTTCTTCATACCCCTCAGACCCCGACTGCCGTGTCCCTGCAGCAGACGCATGAGAACAGTCTCGTACTGGTCGTCTTCATGATGAGCGAGCAGTAGACTCGCTATCCTGCGATGACTACAGAGGCCGCCAATCTGCCGGTAGCGTAGTCTGCGGGCTGCGCTCTCGAAGTTGGGTAGTTCTTTGGGGTGGGCGTAGTCGCCCAGCACAGCCGCCGTCCAGTTCAGCCTCAAGACGTCGCCACTGATGCCCAGAGTCCTGAGAGCATCGATGACGGCGTGTGCTTCCTTATACGAACCCTCCCGGAGTCCGTGGTCTACGACTATGCCGCGGAAAGCGGAGATGGGGTTGTCTGAGATTTTGATATTGGGGTCCCTTTGGCGAAGTGTGGCGCATAGGTAGGCGAGGGCCATGGAATCTACCCCTCCGCTTACCGCGATGCCTACACGGTGGTTAACAATAATTTAACTACATATATGGAGATGAGGAGAGAACAAGTCGGTCTGTCAACGTACCAACCTGCCTATGCAGGTCGCCCCTCGCTTTTGGGAAGCGAGGAGGGCATGTGGCTCGAAGTGCATCGGCGAACTCAGCCAAGCTGATTGGCCGGGCGCCCGTGTGGAAGACATGTGGAAGAATGTTCATCCCATCCTATGTTCTTTTGAGAGGAGGTGTAGTTTATAGGGGCTATCCATATATACATATATAATATTTTAGTCCACCTAATCAATGCTGCATCTCAAGGCCTGGTCGTGAAGAGACGTTATTTAACCAGGGGTTGTCATGTTAGTTCCGAGTTCTCTGCAAAGGAAAGCTTTCCAAGCTTCAACCAATCATATTCCCTGTTTGTCCCACAACTAGCACTACCTAACTAATGACCTCACAGCTCCGAGCCTACCTAACTAGGTAGGTAACTAATAACTAACGTTAAGGGAACCGCCGTCCTCGGAGCTGTCGTCTGTAAATTTTAAGATGAGCTTCACTTTTCGACATGACACGATAATTAACCCCCTCCTCCATTTCCAAACGCAGAAACATTCACTTACCAATGGACGCGATACGAGATCTTGATCCACGGCCTCGGCCTTAAGATTTATTTATCATATGCAACGAGAGACTTCAATTGATACCATAGCCACCTCACAGTCACTCGTACTCGGCTATCCGCATTATCCGTCGTCTCCGTTAGCCTCACCTCATATCTAGTTAACTACCCCTCAATCTACCTTTATAGTTACACATTTAAACGAGAAAAAGGGGAGCAACACTCTCACTCTCACTCTCCCGCTCCCATAGCTACTAGGGTACCAACAACCTTCGCACCTGTATCCATATCCGTATCCCCCACACAACCGACCAACCGAAGAGCGAGCCACACAACAACCCTCACGATGTCCCCCTCCACCAAACAAACACAACCACCACCATCACCCCACCCCGCAATAGTACCCCCCAACTTCCGCACAGCCCTCCTAGCAGGCGGCATAGCAGGGACGACAGTCGACCTCTCGCTCTTCCCGCTCGACACGCTAAAGACGCGCCTCCAATCGCGGGCGGGGTTCTTCCAGTCGGGCGGGTTCCGGGGCGTGTACCGGGGCGTGGGGTCGGCCGTGGTGGGATCGGCTCCGGGGGCCGCCTTCTTCTTCTGCACGTACGAGGGCGTCAAGGGGTTCCTTGCCTCTTCGTCTTTTTTCTCCGTCTTGCCGACTCTTGATGTTCTTGAGGGAGGAGAGAGTGAAGGAAGAGGAGGTGGGATAGGAGGGGGAGGAGGGGGAGGAATAGGAGGAGGAGGAGGAGGAGGAGGCACACACACAGCCCTAACCCACATGCTAGCCGCGTCCCTAGGCGAAGTCGCCGCCTGCGCCGTGCGCGTCCCCACCGAGGTCGTCAAGCAGCGGGCGCAAGCCGGACAGCACGGAGGATCGTCGTGGGGGGCCTTGCGCGCCATCCTCTCCACCACCTCTACGCCACAGTCCTCATCCTCCTCCTCCTCCTCCTCCTCCTCCTCTCTCGTGCGCGTCTGGCGCGAGCTCTACCGCGGCTGGGGCATAACCGTCATGCGCGAGGTCCCCTTCACCGTGATCCAGTTTCCGCTGTGGGAAGCCCTCAAGGCGTGGGGGGTGGAGAGGAGGAATAGACGGGTACGGGATGAAATTACTATATCAAGAGGAGGAACAAAAGGGGCAGGGAAAAACACAAACAAAAGCACAAGCACAAACACAACAACAACAACAGTAGGAGCAGCGGAAAGCGCCCTGTACGGCAGCTTCAGCGGGGCGGTAGCGGCGGCGGTGACGACGCCGCTGGACGTGCTCAAGACGCGGGTGATGCTGTCGCGGGAGCGGGCGCGAGTGCTGGTGGTGCTACGGGAGATCTGGGCCGCGCACGGGGTGCGGCCGTTCTTCGCCGGCATCGGGCCCCGCGTCGCTTGGATCAGCGCCGGGGGCGCCATCTTCCTCGGGAGTTACCAGTGGGCTGTTAATGCGCTGCAGGGACAGCTTGCTGTGTTGTGATTTGATGATGATGATGATGATAAGTCATCAATTTTAATTGTGTGTGTGGTCACGTAAAGAGCAAGCGAACGAACGAACGAACGAATGAGAAATTATGAGCACGGATGCAGCAACAACCACGGATCTGAACTACATCGTTAATGGGCTTCAATTAGACACCCAGAGGTGGTCGGTTGGTTGGTCGGTCGGTCTATGTACAAAATGAGGAGAGATACCCCCCCTTTTTTTCTAGATACACTTGGCATATAGATGAATGATACCCTTCTCAACATCCACATCCTTGCTTCAATAGACAGACATCTATCTCTGAACTGAACTGAACAGAGTAAAGTAAGCGACAGAAACCTCATATAGCAACAGCTGTAGCAATATTGTGCAATGCGGCGCTCGAGGATGATTCTTCTGCCGCTTGGGGCATGCCACTGCTTTCCTCAGCCGGAGATGGCTGCTGCGACGACAGCTCCTGGGGAAGTTCTTTCTGACCGTTCGATTTATAGTACAAGACCACATCGTTCGCCCCCTTCCATATATGAGCACGTAGAGTCGCCAATGTCATCGTGTTTGGTAACAACTGTTAAAGGGAGTGTTAGTTTTCCAACTAGAAAAGTATACGTGGGTGGTGTGGTACAAACCTGATCATTACAGTACAACTCTAGATATTCCTCGGGCTTGAGGGAATCGGCATCATCTTCGTTATAGGTCGGATCTATTCTCTCAGCTACGTAAGATAAGATCTTCTTGACCCTTAACATCCTATTTGCATTGAGACGATTGTTGCCGTCGGTTGTCGCTATGCTAGGCAATGAATCTTGCCACGGGTGTAGCACAAATGAGATTTTCACCAGATCCTTCGAAGAAGGTATTATGTTCTAAGCAGAGTAAGTTGTTAAGAAATTTCCCATTGCAAATAATGCAATAATATGAAAACTTACGGTTAAGAGCACTTCGCCAAGCCACATTGGAGCTTTCTCCTCGATGATATCAGCATCGACACCAACGGTCTCTACTGTGCCTCGATACAGATTTGCGCTACCACCAGACGTTTCTTCCTGTATGATAACCCTCGTGCCGGGCGGGAGTTTGAGGACCGGTGTGTCGATTGGTAGGCTCGGGGTCACCTTAGTCTCGACAATCTTATCAGGGTTTTCCTGCAGCTGCTTTTCGTACTCGTTTTGTATCTTCTGGATAACACCGCGGAAATTTTCATCGAACTCCTTCTCATGATTCGAAGATGATTCCGACTTATTTTCATCCGATTTTTCTTCTACTATGATGGGTTTTTCTGCGCTGGAAGACGCAGATCGTCCCATCTTCTTCGAACCAAAAGACATACCCATTCTAAATTTCTTAGAGAAGGGCATGCTTTGGGACTTGGCTTCCTTCTCCTTTTCCTTCTCCTTAGCTTTCCCGTCCGTTGGCGATTGCGAAGCTTCTTCCTTATTTGCCGGTATTTCCACCGCTACAGGTGTAGTAGCCGGTTTCGCAGCCACATCCGCAGAACTAATACCACCGGAGAAGTAATCATCGCTAGACGGACGATTGAGCTGGGTAGATCGCTTGCCAACAGGACTAGCAGGGATAGGGAAATTCTCTGGGACACCTGGGAGGTGTAGGCCGGGTGTAGCCACCCCTATCCCTATACCTGGTGTCATCGGAAAGCTATTCCCATTTGCCTTAGGGGTTGTTACCGGGGAATCGCTCGGTTGCCAGCCCGCTGATGTTGGTATCGATATTGAGGTTGGTGGATCCATCCTCGCAGCAGCTTGACGTTTCTCGACGCTTTCATTCAGCTTCTGCCGATGTGTTTCGTCGCGTTTAATTTCCTCGTCGATCAGTTTTGCAAACAAATACCGCAGTATCCATCTCCCAAGATTAACTAGAGGAGCATTAGTTTTGGATCCTCTCATATCATTCGTAGATTGCTTACTTCTCTGGTCTTCGCGAAATTCAACAGGTTCATCCAGAGCTAAATCATCAGCATACATTTCAGCGGCGAAGCAGGTGTTTTCTTCCAGAACCACCGTCAGGTTGCCCGAGCTAGTGTCGATCGAACACCAAGGAGCCACAGCTTCAAGTGTATTGACTTGGGGTTCAACATCCTCTAGATGTTGTTTACCATATCTCTGGATTACTTCGCACTGCCCAACTATTAGCTGCATCCAGACATCGAGAAATAAGACATACCCTGATCAGATCCCACAATAATACATCACCGGCAGTGTCTAAAGTCAAGACTCGTCGTCTGTCATTAAGTAACTTATGCTTCACCAATCCGTTCTGGCCCTCAATCGTCTCTTCCGGAAGATGATGTATCGGCTCTATTACTTGAGTGACGGGGTCAATATCGATTTCTGAGCCTCTCCTTGACATGCCCGCGGGGGTTGGCTCAGCCGAATCGGTTATCTGTGGCGGGAAGACGGCCGTGTTGGATATTCTCAATATTGACCTTTCGGGTATTTCTTGTTTATCCGATCTATTGGCTGATGATATGGATGCATGTCTTGACCTCGAGCCAAGAGCGGCTGCTCGCATTTGCCTAAACGACTCGGGGAGGAGAGCATCAGGGCTAGTATCCACGTTCTTCCACCTATTAACAGAAGAGCTAGCGGAAGCTGTCCAGATATAATCTCCACTAGCGACAACCTTGCTCACACCATTGTGCTCTTGGGCTATAGCAACAGATAGACCTTCGTCCATGTCTTGAGTTCCTCGGGTGTCTGTCTTGACAACCATGCCAGACCGGTCACTGCTATAGAAGACAGCGAGTTCCGGGTGGTTAGAAAAGAGCGACCAGACACTATCGTTGTGCATAGTTAAGGTATACATGCATCTTCCAGCCGTGACACTCCATATCTTAACCGTCTGATCGGAACTAGCAGTCATGACGGTATCTCCGGTCTCGTTGACGAGAACGGCACGGATGTTGTCGGTGTGGCCTACGAACTTTGTAACTCTTTTGCCAGACTTGGGATCCCAAAGGCGCACTATCGACTCTGGACCACCGCTGGCCAATATGCTACGGCCTACGCTCAGGGCATAGACAGAACCCTTCTCGGTGACCTCTTCACCACTCACATCGATTTCCAATGACTTCCCCTTGCCGTTGAGATCCCAGAAACAGATCTTCCGATCAAGTCCACCAGATGCGACCCAATCGGCCCAGCTTGGGCTCGCGACACACTTAGCGTAATCGGCATGTTGGCCAATGGTATGGGCTTCATTATCAACGGATGATGGTCGCCATACTTTGACAGTCAAATCGGAAGACGCAGATACAAGGGCGGTATTGTTGGAAGCGAGGGCGATGTCGTTTACCCAGTGGGTATGAGCTTGGGTTGAGGCACGGAACTTAGTAGATGCGTGGTTCGGTTTCGAGTTGGATGTGGGGGTTTCTCTTGCGTCAAGATTCAGATCCCAAGCACAGACAACCCCATCTCTGCCTCCGGAATAGCTACGCAATTGGTTAGGGTTTATTAGTTACAACTATCATGTCACATCTACACAATATAAGATGTAGGATACGGATATGACACTTACAGGATGTCATTATTAGAATCAACAGCAAGCCCATTTACACCGAGCCTATGACCACCAGACGAGGAATGATCAAGCTCAAGAACTAGACAAAAAGTCAATTTGTTAGATTTAGTTCTATTCAAGATAGTAGTAGGTGGTGTATATGTAGATGTATATGATCAATATTATTATCGGTATGTCTCAGCAGACGGGTTCGGGTGTAACCACGGGACGGGCAGACGAACAGGCGGGCAATGGACTTGGGGTATAGATGGTCGATCAAGAAGAAAGAACAGCATCATTGTTATGTAGGTTAGGTAGGTAGATATGGTTGGTAGTATATATGCAACTTCTATTAAGAGTGGCGTTACGTGGATAGAAACATGGCGAAATGGGAGGCTGAGGCTAAAGCAGAGGCTAAAGCAGAGGCAGGCAGAAGCAGAGACACATGATGAATAGACTAGAGGGAAAGGAAGAGAGATATACAGCATATGCAGGTGATTGGGTGGAGGGGAAGAACGAACCATAGCTTATCCTCTGACGCGCCTTCTTGGCCATAACTCAACAACACAAAGTGTCAGACAAATCATGCAAGAACATGAGCTGTCCAAGCTTTGGGGGGAGAAAGACCAGATGATGTCAGGTTAACAATGTCATATGCGACAAAGTGGTTGGTCGGTCGATCGATCAGTCCACGATATTTTAAGATGAGAGATAAGGCTGGAACATTGAGGCTTAAGCTAAATAGTTTAGAAGAAGCCTCAAAATATCGGTCGATGGCTGAAAGAGGTTGTCGGTCTCAATGGATTATGTTATCGGTAGAGTGAGTGATTCGATAGAGGTTGTCTTGAGTAAGACACGAGGCGTTTTTGGGGCCAAGTAGAATGTGATGCCGACAGCTGCATGCTTCTTAAGCTAACCTAGAGGCTAGATGTTATACTTGTATGTAGGTAGGTAGTTATGTAGTTACAGATTCATCCCCAAGCTCCTAATAGTAAGCTACTGCAGGTAACCAGTTGGGGTATGTATGCAGGGCTGGTTGACAATGGGCAGCCTGACTATGAGCAGTTTCCATACATACATAACTACATACATACGTACATACAACTATATTTGTATGTATGTCCGCAGCTAGCTCAGGGAGAGGCGGCTGATCAACTCACCTGAAAATATCGGGGTCCTTTAGGAGACGTTAAGGAATCGTAGTGTCCCTTAGCCAAGTGACCCCAAGCTTGTTAGCGTGGAAGATCCCCTGTTATCCCCTGTTAATTACGACCTGTTTTAGCAACTAACTACTTACCCCGCCCTGAAGGAACCATACCTGCCCGGGATTGGTCACTGCCCCCCATCCATTCCCAGTTGGATAGCTTTAGGAGGGAGGCTAAAGTAATAAAACCAACGGTTAACTTCTGTCGTCTGATATTTAGAACTATCTAACTCTGTCTTATTTATGAGAAAGGGGTAAAGTGATAGAACTATGAGCTGACCTGTATTTATGTTCTAGAAGTACATGCTTACAGCATTTGACCTCCAGCAACTGAAAGGTCCCATGGCTGAACGAACCCCTTTCTTCATCTTTCGTGCCATTCTTTACAGTATATTTAAGAGACGAGTTCCTAACAGGTCATGCCGGAGAAAGTGACAATCACATATTTTTGCAAGTTCATTTAAGTTTTAATTTGGTACACATTAACTATTAAGGTATTATTCCTCCAATCCAATGATGGCGGGCCGAGAATGAATCAGGTATGTATGTATGTTGAGAAACCGAATCATCCTAGACGAGGAGGGATCATGTCTGCATGCCGCGTGATTGGCCCTTTGTCCATGTCTCATGCCAGGTGGTCGGGATATTCCACGCAGGATAAACTCTCATGTGAGTCGATGTCCCGAAGACGAACGGGGGGAGCCTGAAACCCGGCTTTGGATACTCATCTGAGTAGACATATTAGTTCGTTGCCATGGTTGAGTATACCACAAAGGGCCTTCAACTAACCGATTGTAGGTAGTTTCCAATCCAGACGAGTAGCTCTCTCTCCCCTATCTCTCTCAGAGTCTCCGGAATGCAGTCTGTGTTCATGTGCATGCATTCCTTATTGGTGGATAGCCTTTTCTTCCCATGTCTATGTTCTTCTCTCCTCCATCAACCATTCACAATGCCTTGCCCGTATCATCATCATCGTCGTCATCCTGATACTTCAGAGGTGATGGACGATGCTCCTCCGCCAGCTTCATGAACGAATCCCGTACGCGAGCCAGCGCCTTCCCGTCAGGAGATGGGGTATCATCGTATTGCACTGCTTCAACGTCAGTCATCCATACATCCAGCCATTCTAGAATCTCTCTCGAGCTCGAGAAAGTTAGAAGATATGACGCATGCATACATGCATGCATGATTGCTCACTTACCAGATGTGTCAACAGACGACTCGATACCCGAACCAAGGGTAGAAGTAGTATTACTAGAAGGCAGCACCAATGCGCCTCCCGCTTTCGGCACCTCCAGCTGCATCCCGTCCCGCTTCTTCGTCTTCTTCTTCTTCTTTAGAGCATCAGCTCCCTTTGCTGCCGGTCTTCGACACGCCGGGCACTCGCCCCACACCGGCCGTGTAGCGGCGTTTCTCTTGCACGAGAGCAGACCGGGTGGTATTCTGGGAGGTGGCGCGGGCAGGGGCACGGTCTCCCTCAGGGTTAGGCCGTCCGTTGCCTGGCAGCGCCGGGCGACGTGGCACTCGAAGGTGTTCTGGTAGATGCTGCAGCCGCAGTCTAGGTACCACGTGTAGATGTCGTTGCACATGGTAAGTAGGTGACTAGGTAGCGAGCGTTGTTTGGTAGTAGGCAATCTAATCTTGATGGTAGTTACGTGGAAAGCTTGTATGAATGAGTAGGAAGATTTTTCTTTTCCTAAATAGGTAATTACCACGGAAAGGTGTTGGGATTGTTCATAGGGAAATGGGCCAAAGAAGAAAGTGGTTGTTGCTCTTTACATGTATGTGTTGTAATAAACAGCTACTAGGTAGATAAGTAAATATGCATCAGTGTTCCTGTTCAGTCAAGCCATTTGAAAATTTCGTAGCTTGAGTAGTCAGAAACAGGTGTCGAAATAGAACCATAGGATGAAGTGAATAATCAGAGGTGTAGTGACTCTTATCCCATATGCCAGACGCATATCATACACAATCCAAGTTTGTTCTCTTTTTTTTCTTCTTTCCGTCCCTTTCTTGCATTCCAGATTATCTACTAATTACACATTTGCAATTCACGATGCCCGGACTTGGACATGAGAAGTAAAGTGTGAAAGCCCTTTATGTACGTCAGATGAAATTTTCTTCTTCTTCTTCTCCTTATTGTATAAGCATACCGGGCCCATGCTTACCTATTGTTCTTGTTATTCTTATTATACGTGCAACTGTAAGTGAATCAATCAGTAAATATTTCTTGTACAACCCTGTTTCATTCTTCAAGTGACTTCCGGTATTTGTAGCCATAGGATAGGATTTTCCTACCTTCATGTGGAAATAACGGGGTTAGGACACTTGATTCTTGACTACAGTCACCTAACTGACTAGGAGATCATAAAATAAAGGCTTTATGGCATCCTTCCTTTGCCTACCTTGCATCATGCACTAGATACTACATATCAGCATTAATTAACCGATACCTTCAAATGCATCGCTTCTGATGTGTTATCGACGAACCCCTTACCTTATCTATCACTGACAGTCCTACGCACAAGACATGCAGGAACCGGCCTGTATACCTACTTGTTTACCTTAGGTACATACATATTAAGTTCCACTCATATACCGTCTGGACCATGTTTGGTGTACTGTCATTTGAAAGAAATTCCCATGTTCACGGCAACTTGCATGTCTGCATGTGTAACGATGTTGAAAGAAATTAAGCCCATAACGGACCTAGATATTAATATAAAAAGCGAGTGTCTGTTACTACTAACCAATCGCCACTCATGCAAATGCATTCAATTCTTTCGCAGGTAAGCATCTCCGGCTCCCCAGACGAATAAAACTCGGAAGCCCCAAACACTCAACAATCCTTATTACCGCAAATCGGTTCAAACGCCAATTCTCCCCACAGGAAGCTGAGTAACGAAATCAAGCTGTCTTCCACCCATCCCATTATTGCCATACATCGTCATATCTTCATGTATGTATGTATGTGTGTATGTGTGTATGTGTGTATGCATATACGAGTGTATGTATGTACGTAGTGTCGATCCACCCACAAGGCCAAACTTGGACTCCAGCTATGTAGTTAGTTGGTCAGTTAGATGCCTACAAATTCCCATCCTCACCTCTCCTCCCCGAGGAGCGCGTTCACATCACCAGACAAGGAGTGGGCCCGGATCAGAGAGTTGCTGTCGCCATTTCCCTTGCGAGCATGCAGGCTTCGCGGCCAGCCGCTCTCCTTCCTCACGATCCTGGCATCCCTCCCCCTGGCCTTCAGCGACCCGCTCATCGACTCGGCGAACAGATTCCCTTCCCAGGACTGGGGGTAGTTCAGCCCGATAGCTCCGCTCGACGATTTGTGCGTGGCCTGGATGCGGTCAAACACGCTACTACTGCTGGCTGTTGTTGCGGGAGGCACGATATCATAGGGATCGTCGCTGCCGACGGGTATGTACGGTACGTCTTCCGGCTCATTGATAGCGGACTTCGACCCATCTCCCTCGAACCACAACGGCTCCAGGATGCGAACCGCCGTCCTTCCGCTCGTGGTTATGGTCTCGAGCTGTGCGGGTTGCTCTGGCGTTACTTGCGCTGTGTTGATGACCGGCTTGAGGTCCACTGTAATATCGCTCGAGGTGCTCTTCAGATGTGTCCCAGCTCCAATCGCAACAAAGCAGTGCAGATCTCCGGATGTCGACTTAATATCTACGAGATAGTCGCGTGTAGGTATTTTCTCCACATCATGGATAGGCTCGGCGGCCCAAATATTGCCGGAGATGGAGGAGACGGATAGAACGGCGGGCTTAGGGTGAGATTCGAGCACTTCCTTCGGCGTAATGCTGGCTTTGATATCCCCTGATGTGGTGTGAAGACCTAGCATGTCGAAGAGCGGCCAATTGCCGTGGATCTTGCCGGTAGTGGACGACACTTCGATGACGCGGGAATGGAAATCGTACGAACTCCCTGCGGGGACGAAGGAGAAATCTGTCTTTGCCGAGGCAGCAGCAGCAGCAGCATCTTTCCCCTCGTAGGAAGGCGGATAGCTAGCACCAGAGGCAATGTCTCCCACCACGGAGGAAATCTTGGACAAGTCGGCCACCCTCAGAGATAGGCTGTCAAGGAGCGATACGTCAAGATGTGTCACACCCACGGCCAGGCCGCGGATTTCTCCACCTCGCGGAACAAAGATGGTCGCTCTGATCTCCACGCAAGAGACTCGGTATCTCGAGGAGTCGAACTTCGCCGGGACCCTGACCCGCATGGCTTGCGCGTCCTCGTCTACCAAGATATCGACGGGTAAGTCCTCGTCGTTGGAGGCAACCTCGAGCAGGATCCGCGGGTCGCCACCCTCGTCGACTTCTCGGACTTGGACGTAGCCGGCCACGCGCACCGGGATACCCGACGTGCGCTCATCCGCCTCTTCTACGAATGCTATATTCCGGCCCTGGTCGAAGACAAGCGGCAAGACCTGGTCCTGGTAGTGGAAGTCGGCCTCCTTGCAGACGGCAGGCTCAAACGGAGACCAAGAATCGTCTGGCTTTCCCGGCTCATCAATGGGTAGAGCTGGTTCCTGCGGTACGGTAGGTGTCTCCTGTGGACTAGTTAGTGATTGATCCTGTTTTGTTCACGTAGGTTATGTTTTAGGTAGGTACTGACTTTACTACTCCGGACACCTTGGAAAGCGCTAGCTAAGAAGCCAGCCGAAAGGATCAGGAGACCCAAAGAAAGTAGCACTATCTTCCAGTTCAGCCACGCGGGCACCCGCCTTACGATATGACGGCGCCAGACAGGTGTGAGTGATTCCTCGTCACCAGGGTGGTCCGCCATGCTCTCGGGCTCCCGGGCGAGTAGCCCCTCCTGTTCGATATCTAGTGCACCCATTCTTGGCGAGAAGGTACTGTAGTTCCTGCTGTGTTCCTGCCGGCTGCTGGGAGAGAGGGGCGAGGTAGGGGAGGGTGTATATGCTGGTGGAGCGTCCGAATATACTGAGGGGGTACGTCCCCGTGACGGCAGAGTTCGTAATGGCGTTCGCGATGCTGACGACTGCGAGTACGTATGCGAAAAAGAAGAAGAAGAAGAAGAAAACTGCGGACCTGCCGCTGGTGGAGGAGGAGGAGTGGTGGTGGTGAATGATGCAACTGCAGTGTCTTGGCCTGACGTGAAATTATCGACTCTCCGCGAATAGGCACCGGCCACGTAACGTCCCGGGTTTCCCTGTGTACCTGAACGTCTCTCTTCGCTTGCCTCGCGAGCTTTCGAATCAGCAGCTGTCTCTGTTTGCTGGTGTGTTTGCTGGTCTTTGTGTTGGAGGGTGGGGTCTTGGACTATGACGTTAGGCACGTGCGGCACGAAATTGGATGAAGATGGCGACGTGAAGCCATCCGAAGGCGATAGCTGATCTGAGAGATCCTCGCCATCTGAGTCGTCGATTGCCGAATATAGATTGTCCGAGTACGGCATGGTTTTTTTTCTTTCTTTTCTAATTTTAGGCCGTTGAAACCGTTTTGGGGTTACAAGTGAAACTATCGCCAAGCAGGATTTGCACAGATCCGAAACGATCTTTGACGTCTTACCGCAATCAGCGATGTGTAACCTTAGGAAGAAAAATAGCTTCAAATTCAATCAATTAGATCAAAGCTTTCAATCTGAAATGTGGTAAAATACTATATGTGGCTATTCATACTGTAGCAAACAATGCAGTTCTGTTTTCGAGACAAGTCAATGCCAAAGCAATGGGATCCCGGGTTTTGTGTGAGGGGTACCGTGATATGTAGTTAGGCTACGCGAACCGAGATAACATCATCGCATAGTCCTAGCCTTACGCCTTATCGCCCATATATTTTACACTGCTGACAGAGCGGGATTGCTTCAAGGCAACCAATCTTAGGCAAACCCTACATGTTCATCACACAGGGCTATCTGGGGGAGGGGGATCTTGGAGATCATCCTAGTAGTCAAGTTGCGGAGGGGGCTTCGTCAGCTCTGAACCGAAGAGGTGGTTCATTGCGCACACCGTATTCGCCACTACGTATGCGGATGATATAAGACTATAAGACGTGCATGAGACTTTTTTCACTTACCTGACCCAATTGACAGACTTGACAGGGGCCTAGGTCGCTGCAAGATGGCGGCACAGATGCAGGCAAGACCAGCCCCAGCCCCCGATAAGAGCGAATTTCGACGATTTAACTAATAGTACGTACGCCCTTCGTGACAATGATAACCGAGTTACCGTACGTACTACGGATCCCGTTACCGAATGGTTACCCCGCTACGACGACACGTTTGCTGGCTCATATTGGAGGTGATAACACCCTCCTTTTTATATACTGGGCTCCGAGGGACTGTAGACTTGATTGGACAATGCATGTTTCTATGGCCTTGGCACAACCGATGACTCCCTCGCCTGCTCATCAGAGTCGTCAGCGTAGTTACGAGTCCTCCTCGCGGGATGCACGAGATGCATGACCTAGTTGGCGTCATCTTCTCGTAGAGAAACAGGCAGAAACGTTTTGGTTTCGTTTCCTGGTATTTTATATCTTCTTTCCCATGTTTTGACTGACTAAGCCTGATCCTATGACGATATAGGTGCGTAGTTCGAATCTATAGCGGAAGTAGGGAGTGTCACCGGAATGTGCCGAAGTTGACAGGCATCAACTTAAACTTGCTAGTTCACCAATGAACTGTAAACTCTTGGTAAGATATACTATGAGTGATTCTCGGACTAGTTTAAATAAGTGAAGTATCGCTCACTACAAGTAATAAAATAAATGGTTTCTTCATGGTGTCCAAGGCAGCATTCCTAGGATGACATGTGTCAGTTAATACCCATTTACTTCCTCTTAGTGATCTTACCTAGGTAGCATACACTTCTCTATTGCTAAGTAGTTGGACCCCCTTTCAGTATTCACTCATTCTATCATAAACACGCTAGGGTTTATATAGGGGAATACTTACTTGGTTATACGTAGACTCTCCTGGAATCCCACTTGTCGCTGGAATATAAGTTCAGAACAGACAGCTTAGGGGGTTGGCTGCCAAAGGGAAGAGCGTGCAAGCGAGAAGTCCGACACTGGGTGCAGCAAGTCGTCGAATCGACATATAGTTACTAAGTCTATTCTATTAGGGTAAGATCGTAACTCAAACACCAATGCAAAAATCCCGTGCAGTGTCGTCGGCCGTGATAACGCATGGGCAATCAAAGCTTCTAGAAGGTCTAGGTTTCGAGGCTGATAGGGGGTTGCAGCACTGTCAGATTTGTCTCATTCGCCACAGTTCAGACTATGTAGATAGTACAATAAGAAGTCTATATGAACCTTCATGTCACTCACTGTACGTAGTATCGATTCGGATGCATTGCCGCTGGAGGGAGGGAAATAGGCAGGTCCGAAGAATGCTGCATAATGTAATCAGACGCGACGGTTAGGCATATGATATAGAGAGGTCACTGTTACCAGGCCCCTAGTATCCACAGCATACATACACCCATAACTGATGAGATAGTTAATTGTCCAGGGTAAGTACCTCGTTGAGTTGTAGCCATATTGTTGTTGTTGTTTTTGCTTCATGTTGGGGACAGCCATTGGAGTATGCAGTTCTGTAAACCCAGAATCTTCGGAATAGAATACGATACTGGGAATTGGTAACATTAGAAGCTGAACTAGTTGCGTTAGGGGGTTTCCCGAGTTACCCAAGGTGTCCGAGCCCCCTGGAACGATACACCAGAGAGCTACAATCTGCCACGGATTGATAGTAATATGTGGTATCTAGGGCCATCCCCTTAGATTACTCAGATGTAAAACGGTACAGTAGACGACTAGATACGTCTCTACATGAGAAATCTCGTCGTAGTTAAGGTTTCTTTAATCTAATATGTGGAGTGTTGGAGTGAGATGGAAAGGGGGTAAGAGGGTGCGCGCATAGCAGGCTATCCTGCTAGAACGTGGCGATTCGTGACATCGTGCTGAGTTCATAGGGTCTGAACCTACATTCTCCGAAGGTAGAACACTACGTGCTGTTTTTTTCAGGTTACTATTCCTTCGCCATCTACCCCCTCTTTCACGACTCCTTCGGCAGATACATCAGACGGTCTCACATCGAATTTCATACGATGCCGACCACTGTCCGACGCCTAGAACGTATCGTGAGAGGAGAGGTGGTGTCAAATTCCAAATAACCAACTTACTTGCATCGTAATCTACGAGGCTGCTTTCGAAGCTGGAGGTCTTGTATGAAAGTTGCTTCGTGGGAAATCTGTAGGTCAAGGTTAAATAGAACCACCATCACCACTACCCAGTCGTATACATTCATGCCCGACGCTGGCCAAGATTGCACATCCGCGGTTTTATAGGAAAATCGGTGGTATTGGCCCCCCGTAGATGGCTATTCGACAATGCATTCATTGGTCTGGTAGGGGAGGGCTGCATGTCAGTATGTAAGTAACACCCACCATTTCCTGCTAGAAGTCTTTCAACCGCATGCATGTCTTCGTATAGGTAGGTCAAATAGCACCCATGATACCATACTTACAGTTATATCTTATGACACCGAGATGCCCGGAGTGCTCCTATATTCCTGTTTCGATACTCGAGTAGTAAGCCGATTGACAGTTAGCTATAGGCGGGATTAAGTAACCCAAAGCTATTGCAGCTAGCCCCTGAGTCCACCGTACTGCCTCCAAGACTACTACACAACACGCCTGGGCCTATTGGATTTCGACTAGCACTCACTACATAGCTGCACCTGTCTTATGCCTGAAGTAGCGTGGTTGGTTCGACTGCAGAAGTATACTGGCATGCTACGTGCAGTGGCTAGGTATAGGCTGGGGTATTTCTTCACACACTCAACTTTGTATGCTACTCTATTGACGCGCTTAAAGGAACACAGGAGTATGAACAATTTATTAGTAAGTAGAAGGAAGCACCGAGGTTGTTCTCTGTTCACGCAGGACTACCTATGTACTTAGGCCAAAGTCTACCGACCCCTTTCTGCGGAGAAAGCCACCAACCTGGGTAGTTACTGACGATAGACAACCCAACACCTAGCGATAATAGGCATTACCTCCAATTGAATTACCCTCTCAAGAGTGGACATTCGAGCGCTTCAATATACTGTCTCTATATGTGCCTGGTGCAAGGCATAAGGTTTTTGCTTCTCTTTTATGTGGGAATAGGAGGTTGCATTTAGGATAGACATTCTAGTTACGCGTAGCGATTCTCACCAGATATTATCTCCTTTCGCTCGGAATATGCCGCTATGAATGAATAATAGGGGATACATATAGTATACTACGGTCGATGGGAAGTTTCCTTTGGAATGGGTGAGCGGCTATTGGGCTTGTTTGCCTGCTTCGCCACGATGCCTATGTAACGCCTTGGCGGTTGATTCCATTCATCCTCATCCACACAGGGCGCGTGATGCGCGGATAGGGCGCCAATGTTCGAGGTTAACTTCACTTAATAATCTACTCTATTTTCTTTTATCTCGCATATGTCCATCTCACATGACGTAGTTTAGCCCACGGTAAACGCGTTGATTGCTAGGAAGGGAGGGTGCCGCCGTCTAGCGATTGTTGGGAACGTAGCAGTTTACCACAATATCGACTACCTTGGTCGCCTACAATATACGTACCGCCAGTTGACTAGCCTCACGTGAACACTTAAACATCCATCTCGACGTCGAAGTTTGCTTGGAATGGGTTTAGATATGTCATGCACGATTCAATATCACCAACTCGGTTCCGTTTCCAGGACACCGGGACGCATGACAAATTCGGAACCCGGCTACGAAAAGCAAAAAGCAAGGAGCCCTCGATTATTGAAGAGGGCAGTGCAATTCTCTCTGCATTGAAGTTGGTCCAGATAGAAGAACATTGCCGCATATCCGTCGTCCTGGACTTATGACATAGGGCATGTTTGGACGGGAAACTGTAAGTGTCCATCAAGCCAACAGTTGTCTGGAATGATATTCATACACACGCCGCCGCTAAGGAGCTAAGGACGCATAAAGCTTGTGCATGTCTCAGATGAGGATGTTCGACTCGCTGAGCTAAAAAGTGAAGGGTCTCGGCATCGTAAATGGTGAGCACATTTTCAAGCTCCATTATACCTAGGTAGTCACTGGTAGTTTGGAAGCCAGAAGTATGATGAGCTTTTGAACCTGGATATAGTCCAATCGGTCGGGGCCGAGCTACGTGAAGTCTATTTTGCAAGGCGGCTCTTCTCCGACCCGCCATAGCTTCCGCATCTGTACAATTGATTGGATCTTCATGGCTAACATATACGTCCATATTTGCGAATTGCCTACCGAGTTGAGAAGGAGCTCTTTTAGCAAAGGGTTCTGTCCCTCCAGACCACTAAATATACGAGAGATGCTGGTCTGTCTATTTATTGTGTAGGTTGACCGCTCTAGGAAAGTAACTGATGTCGGTGTTATATGACTCCAGCCTGTCCATTTCCTGACGGATCTCTACCTATCATGGCGACGAGGGTTGTCAATTACATATCTAGTTCTCAAATCTAATAGGATAAGTATGCACATTCAATTACTTAGATAGGTACGTAGATACTGTGAAGAATATACACAAGACTTCTTGAGCTGTGACATGTCCTCTCGCCCGGCTGTTTGAACACCTCATATTGACTAGATAGGTAGTTAAGTAGCGATAGATCTTAAAGATCGCTATAATCATCGGGCGATTTTGGGACAGGGTTGCTGTTCGCGTAACAATGTGCAATTTCCAATGTGCCGGTGAGGCTCTGAGCTTGTAGTTAATTGGGACAGCTTCGAAACCTCTCGAACGCAGGTCCAATCGGGATTATTGACGACAGGATGTGTGAACATGACATGAGCATTCAGCCAAGCCCGCCCGGTCAGGAACACACATGATTTGGGGTCTGCAGTTTTACCTATTCAGGAAGCTGTCAAGTGTCTTTGCGCTCGTATAGGTATACATGTATGCGAAAGCCAACTAACCAAGAAAACTTTGCGATCAGTTGTGAGTGAAGAAGCTTTTTTCCCCCAAACGGTCGGCGGTAAAGCGCGGCTCTAGTGGATCGAAAGATTTTTTCCCCTTGTCTTCCCTTGACCGAAGGTTAGCGACGGGAAAGGGATAGACTACCCAAGCAGCCACGCAGCCAAGGAATAAAAGTTCTAGAGTCTCTAGACTATCTAACTAGTTAGTTAGCTGAGATCGCTAACTAGTTACTAAGAATACATTCCATTCCATTCCCAAAGGAATCGAAGCCATGAGGCATTCATTCTACAGCCTCAACAAAAAACAAAATAACAACACTGAAAATCGTGACACGATAACCAATCAGCACCTCAGGCGATTGTGGAATAACTATGTACAAAGTAACTAGTAGGATACAAATCAACGCCCGAACCCAAAAGAACCCGGGCAATCTATGTATCTTAGAGACCCAACGGCTCGGGTTTTTGCTCGTGGAGTTACATCAGGGGGTAGAGGGGCTGTCGGAAAGATTGTTTGAGCGTGGGGACTTTCAACTTTGTCAGCCAGCCAGCCAGCCCTGCCGCCGTGATGTCCGCCTGTAAAAGTAGTTACTAGTTATTAGTGGCCAGCTATTGTGTTCAGCTCTACCCACGATTTTTCTAGAATCACATCCGTGGCAACTATGGTTTCTGCTAGTGTCACAGGCTATGCAAAGTTCTAGCCTCGAGCCCTAGTTTTTCCTCCTCCCGACTTTGCGCGATCCTAGCGCGGGTCTCCGCGCCTCCGTGTTACACGAGAAAGCTGAATTCCTAGTCCCGATGGTGTCCGCGGAGAACAAAAGGAGAAGGCCATGAACCACGGAGAGAGCGTCCTGGAGCCTAGGTAAGTTACACAGGGTACAATAACAAATTTTCATGTTCTCTGATTTTTTTACCGACTGCTTCAATGGGAATGATACCTAACCCAGATTGACTTTGCCAAGTGGGCTCCTCAATCGGCATCCGCGAACCTGACTATCTCCGGATGAAGAAGGACTCCGTGGGCGTGGAAAGGGAACATTTCTCTAAGCGATCTAGGCACCACAGCAGCAACATGACCCCATGTTAGGTTAAGACCCGCCAGCTGAACAGAAATGCCAAAATGGGATTCTACGCCCGGCATATGGGCATGGGTTAGCGATTAGGCGGAAAGTTCCTCACCTCAACTTCGCGATACCCGATTATAGCGCTAGGATGTGGGCCGATGATGACAACAGTGAAGAAATTCGACAGCATGGATATGCCACTTCTTCCCGACCGACTTCTACGTACGTAGGTACAGTATTGACGTATAGTACACACCTCCATACAACTAGGTAGACACTGGACACTCTCTAGCATGGCAATATCCTAAAACTATAATAAGAAAAGACGCCAGCCAAGTGGAGTCATATTTAGCAGAAAAATTCTAGAATGGACATGACATGAAGGTTCTTGAAGCCTATCTGGCCGGTTAACTGCCTACTATGTACAATACATGCACACGTACCTGTATGTGAAGATGCACTCGACGATGCCCTTCGTTGGTTTGTAAGCTACAAACCAGATAGGACATCGCAAACGAGCTGGTGATGGGCCAACCCCCCTGCCCCCCTAGCCTGGAGTACAACGAATCCTCCGTATTTTGCCTTTCTGTTGACTTTCCTGCACACTCAACGGGAAAGTCATGACTAAACTCTGCATTTACCAACATATGCTGTGCAACGGGTCTGACCCGTAATAGTGGTTACTGTACTACCGTAAGTCCGCCTGTCTGGTATACACCGTCCGGTCGGTTGGGTCTACGCATCATCATACGTTGACGATCGATGCGATCTGATAGCGGCCGACGGGGCGGGCTGATTGATTATATGACGTACACGAAATAAGCAGAGGGGGATGATGGATGGTGATGGCATAACGCGGAGCAATTGATCGAATGGTGCTACCGTACTGCGTACATAACCATCAAACTATTAATCATCTACACATAATTAATTAGTCCAACGTAATGAATAACTAACGATGTAACTAGAGAAATTCTGGAAGCCTGAAAGAAGCGCAAACGAAGCAGCCTCACTGCCTCATCTAAGTAGAGCGTTGTCGGTTCCATGCTTTTTTAGCCGCAACGTCTTGGTTGGGTTCTTACTCCTTTGTAAGGTTGGGCCAATCTGGCTCACATAAGGCGGCAATTGTTGCCAGGATGACCCGGCACCCCCGAAGTGTAGAATCTTTCTGGAAGGTTTCTAGAAGGCTTCTTCGACCTTACCGAAACTGGATAGATCTCGTATGGCGGTTAATAAGAGTGGTCATAAATCTCCCCCGCCTTTCCTATTCGGGTGTTAGTTAGCGTGTCCTCGTAGTGGGTTAGTAATGAGTCACTTACTATTTTTTGTGGGCATTTTAAGGCCAAAATCACCGGTTACTCATAATAATCTCTTAGCTCATTCCTTTTATAAAAACATATTAAAAAAATTTTAAAGTTAATTATTAAATTTAATTATTATATAAAATTAATAAAATAAATTAAATATATAAATTTTTTACGTTTAAAAAAATCTTTTTTATTTATTTTTATTATATAAAGTTTTTTTTAAATTTAAAGCTTTTTATATTAATATTTTAAATATTAATAAACGTTTTAAAAATTATTAATAAAATATTAAAAAAGTTTATTAACGATTTTAAATCGTTTTCGTTAAATAAATAAAAAAATCTTTATTATAATTTAAATAAAATTATCGTTAATTTTATATATAATATTTATTTTAATTATATTATAAATTATATTATTAATTGTAAAAAATAAATTATATATATTATATTATTTTAATAATAACGATATACGATTAATTTTTAAAAATAAATATAAAAGCATTTATAAATTTACGTAATTTAAATTATTAAATATAATTATAATATAAATAATAAATATTATATAAATAACGTTATTATTATATAAAATACTTTCGTTATTTATTAAATTTAATTAATAAAAAAAAATTTAATAATTAATTTTATTATTAAAATTAACGATAATATAAATAAAAATATTATAATTAATTATATTAATATTAAAGTATTTATTAACGTAATTATTATTATAAAATTCGATTATAATAATAAAAATTTTAAATTTAATATAATAACTTATAATATAAATAATTTAATAATTTTTTTTTTAAACTTTTTTATAAATTTAATTATTAATTATATAAAAAGCTTTATTATAATACTTTTTACATTATAAAATCGTTATTAAAATTATTTTATAAAATTAAAAATATTTTTTTAAATATAAAAAAAATAAAAAAGCTTTAATTATTATATTATATTTTTATTTAATCGCTTAATAAGTTTTTTAATTAAAAGTAATTCGTTAAATAAAAAATTATTTTATTTATATTTATAAACTTTAAAGTTATTACGAAATAATAATATTATTAATTTAAATTATTATTTTTCGATAAATTTTTTTTTAAAATACTTTATTTAAAAGTATTTATAAAATATTCGTTATTTATATTAAAATTTATAAAAGTATTAAAAATGTAAAAAATTAACTTAAAATTACGTTTTTTTATTTTTATTAATTATTTTTTACGTTATTTTAAATTTTTTTATTATTAAATTTTAAAATTAAATAAATAATTATAATAATAAAAGATTATATATTTTTAAAAATAAAAGCTTTTATATAATTTTAATTAATTTATTTATATTAACGTTATAATATTATTTATAAATAATATTAATTATTTTAATAATTATTTTTTTTAAAAAAATTATTTTTAATTATTTTTTTTATTCGTTATTTTTTAAGCTTATATAAAAGCTTTTAAAAAGTAAAATAATTAAAATTTAAAATAATATAAATTTAAAAAACTTAATAAAAATAACTTATCTTTTATATTTTTTATTTAATTTATTAATTAAAAATTTATATAACTTATTAAACGTAAAACTTTTAAAAATAAAAGCCGTTATTTAATAATAATATTAATAAATTATTTTAAAACTTATTAATATATAAAAGTTAATTTTTTAATAATATATTTTATAATTTACTTTATTAATAATAAAATATAAAGCTTTTTTAATTTATTCGTAAATTAAATAAAATAATTTATTAAATAAATTTTTTTTAATAATTTAAAATTAATAATATTAATATAATAAATTATTTAACTTTAAAAATAAATTATTAAAATAACGATAATTTTTTTATTTAATTATTAAATTATTATTTATTATATATATTAAATTAAAAAAAATATTAATTTAATAATCGTTATTAAATACGTTTAAATAATAAATAAATATTATATTTATATAAAAAAATAACTTTTAAATTTTTAAAAATTATAATAATTTTAAATTAAAAAAATAAATAAATATTACTTTAATCGATTAATATTATATATTAAATTTATTAATATTAAAAAGTTATTATAAATTAAAATTAAAATTTACGTTTTATAAATAAAAATAAACTTATATATAATTATTAACTTTTTTATTTTTTTTTTAATAATTATTAAATAATTAATTATTATTTTTTTATAAAATAAATCGTTTTTTTATAAAACTTAATAAAATTATTTAATTATTTTATATAATTATTTATTCGTATAATAATATCGTTATTTTTTAAAAGTATAATTTTCTTTTAATTATTTAATATATTTTAATTAATTATTTTTAATAAATTAACTTTTATAATAATTATATATAAATCGAAATTATTTTTTTATTTATTAATAATTATTTTAATATTAAAGTTATAATTAATATTAATAAATTCTTTAAAAACGAATTAAATTTTATCGTTATAACGTTTAATATTATACGATTAAATAAAATAATAATAATTACTTTTAAAATAAATAATTATTTAAAATAAAATAAATAAATTAATAAAATATTATAATTTAAACATTAAATATATATTATTTATTATTTTAATATTTTTTATTATAATGTTATTATTAACTTTATATTTAATTATAATTAATATATTAATTTTATAAAGTATAATAAAAGTATTAAATTTATTAATTTTATTTTTATTTTTAATTTTTTTAAACTTTTAAAAAAAATAATAACGATATTATTATTTTTTATATAATTATTTAATAAAAAACTTATTATTAATATAATTATCGTAACGAAGTTAAACGTTATTAACGAAAAGAAATAAATTAATTTATTTATTAATAATTAATATTATTTATTATATAAAATAATTATTTAAATATTATCGTTATTTAAAAATTTAAAAATATTAATAATTAAAATAATAATTAAATTAAAAAGAATAAAATAAAAGCGTTATTATATTAAATATAAATATACGTAAATAAAAAAATAATAAAGTTAATAATAAATAAAATAAAAAAAAAATTTATTAATAAATTTATTAATAAATTTATTAATAAAATTATTAATAAATAAAAAAAAAAAAAAAAAAATTAAAAAAAAATTATAAAATAAATAAAAGATTATTAAAATAATAAAATAATAAATGTAAAATTTATAATAAATAAATTTTTTTTATTAATAAATTATTTAATTTATAAATTTATAAATATTTAAACGTAATTTAAATAACTTTAAAATAAAAATAATAAATAAAAAAATAAACAATTAACGATTTAATTTAACGTTAACATTAACCTATTTAAATACAATGGTAGTAGGTCGAAAATGGAATTAAGTGGGGGTTCCGAAATAGGAAAGGTTGGGGAGATATAAGATTACCCGGTTAGAGTATAATGCTTACGGTCCAAGTGTAGGCGAGCTTATTACTAGTAGATCTCTACATAATCTAGCAATTATGTATTGTACAACCTACATAGTTACTCTACTGAACCTACCAGATGCCTCTCTGAGACAACAACCAAACAATTTATTAAAATGATTGACAGGCACCTCCTGCTGGAACCCGGTCAAACATCACTTTCTCGCTGGGGTAAGCTGATTGGTTAGCGGCGGGCTTCTTATCTCGTTGATCGTTGGTTTTTACGTGTTTGTCCATTAAAACTTTGGAGCTGAGATCAAAGCGTCTCGATCTTACAGGCCAACAGGCTAACCGCCTCGCCCGAAGATCCCGGTTGTTCAATGATCCCTGTTGACGGAAGTCTATGTATGTACATATGTATCTGTATCCCCCAATCCCCGTAGCAAAGGATCGAGGGTGAGATCTCGACGTATACCTAGAACATGGGAACTATAGGATAAAATCCGCTCCGGCTGGGCCGTCCGAGGCTTCGTACCCAACTCAGCTCAATTTCATACCCGCCTACCTATTACTGCACTATCTCTTGCTTTGCGGTCGGATTAGGAGAGAGGAAACGGATAATATGTCAGAAGAGAAAGGTAGAATGCGCTGACAAGACTAACTATCTGTTGGGCATACTGGGCATTCTGCTGTGTCTGTGTGTACGGTTTATGACTAAGTAACCCGCCTCACGAAACATGGGTCCTAGGTAGCTTACATTAGAGACACATCTTGCAAGTCCGCAAGTTAAACGTATTACATGTCGCAAGAGAATGCTTCCAGAAACCACATATCATACCACGGACGCACGAGCTTTGGGGATCGGGGACCGAAGCGCAGAAACGCAGTCATCAGTCAAGCGTTAACCAAGATTCGTTGCATCTGCGTACGTAATAATTTACTTCGTGATCTTATGTTGGTGGTTTGATATCATGTGATCCGATATTGGTTAGCACATTTGGGGTCTGCGCGTCGGATCGATCGTACTAACAAATCGCTCTCTACATCCTATGTATGTACATATTCGCTACTCCCTACTGATGCATGATGCTAGTAGTAGTAGTAAGGGTGTTTTGATCATGGATTCTAAAGCACGCGAAGACAAGGACTAACTCATGTATGTGTGTACGTACGTAGAACCTTCTATTCCATCGAGGTGGGACGCTTGAGACGCTGGCAAGGCTGGAACGGTAAGTATAGACGATCGCTTTCGGAAGATTTGGATCTCATGTCCAATGATGCAGGTTGGCGTCGTCGTTTCATTCTTCATACATACATACCTACCTACATAACATGTGTACTACGGGCTACAGCACGGCGCTTTGGAGTCCGGAGCCAACAGAGAGTCTCGAAACGCAAAATGGCGTGCGACATGGAACAGGACATGACGGGCGAGTGCAGTGCAACGATCAATCCCGTCAACTGCCGGCGCCTTCCTAACAACGACAAGGATCTACATTCCGAGCACGGCTTAGTATCTACATAGAGTTATGCAGGTTTACGTATGTACTTTATGCAGGGTATTAGGAGACATTATACCTATAGTATTTATACCGTGGGAGATATGATCGACGCTTCGAGACTATCTGGGCAAAACGTGGTGCTGATCACCTTCGAGCAGTGCTAAGTTTGGATTTGATTATCTCGTCATCCACATTTACATGTGGGTAAACTGGACAGTTAGCGTCTGCCGAGAAAAGCTTGGCCAGAATATCCGTGGTGGTGCTCTGAACAATCCCGAGACGAACGAGTCGAGTGAGAAGAAATGACGGCACCGGGGGGAAGAGGGGGGGCAATATCGATTTGATCCAGTCACCAATCGTACCATGTCCGGCAACGTCCCGGTTAATTTAGCCGTCATGCTAAGAGATTGACAAGGGCGACACACGAAAGACGTGATTGATTCATCTGTAACTAGCGGATATAGACAGTATATCGATTGAGCAATTCGCATCAGAGACGAGAATACAGAAAGGCTACCTCTTACTAATAGCTGCTATGTCAGTATGTATGTGCTCCGTACAGTATTGCTCCAATCCGTTCTAGAGTGGATTGTTTATTACATAGCTGCATAGACGCGCAATCGCCAGGCAAGTGCATCCCTAGTGCGAAGAGCGATGGTGGATGGCTGCGATGGATATAACAACAGGGGCAGAGGGGGGAAGTACAAGACAACGTTGTGGATGCCCCAGACAAGTGATCAACAAGATGATCAACAAGCGGAATGATGCAATCGTCTCTCTACCTACCCTTCTAGAGTTCTATACACTTTTAACGCCCATAGTAAATTAACTACACAACATCTGCTTATACTCGTACTTCCTACTATAGTTATATCATTATTCGTATGCTCATCGTGCCGCCTCAAGCGCGCGCTTTTATTTGGTAGTATTGTTTGGAGGGCTTATGTCCATCTCTATGCGATAGCCACCCTAAACATAGTACTGTCAAATAGGTATGTAGTTAAATGGCGACCGTAGCAGCGTAGCATTGCGTGCGTAGTCTTGTGTGGCATTGCTTCTCTACCTACCGCTACCTACACACTACAATATCGTCCAAGGTCCTCAAGGTGGTCTACCTACACATGTTGCCCGATGCATAGGGCAAACTAGCTAGCCTTATGAATGGTAGTAGTCTCCATCGTTCAAGACATCAATGTTGCTCTTGTCTGGGTTGGGGGCTAGAGTACATAAAGTAGCCACGGTATCGTAGACATGTCCTGGAAACTTCTCCCGTTGTGGTGATGGTGGTGGGCAGAGACACAGCCTGTGGTTCCTATGTGTGTGGATCCTCCCTTGCAGTAACAGATATTTTCTGCTGATTGGATCTGCTAGGTAAGTCAGGTGCCTTGGCAACTCGGTCCTCCACTAGACTTTCAGCAAAAGAAGGGAAAAAAGGACTAGCGCTCTTCCATCTTCTCCTCCGTAACACTTCTATCCTTGGCAGCATGGCAGTGCTAGCTAAGCCTAATATAGTGTAGAGGAACGCAAATCTTCTCGATGCCCCCAGTGCCCCTCTAAAATAGCCAAGGTGATTGGTGAACTAGCATATTCTCCCTCTTCTAGCGATCTTCTAGCGTCACGGCCCCCTCGTGCCGCTGCAATGGTGCTTTCGTAGAAGCTTCCGGATGTACACGTCGATGCTTGAATAATTGTTAGCCGAAACGTTAGCTGGTACGGGATGGCTACCGATAGGCAGTATATGTGATCGACTCTGGGATTACTATCTCGATACTTGTAATTGCTTGCTTTTATATGGCATTTTAAAGTATATAAACAGTTTCGAAAGCATTATGCAAACCCTGGCTAAAGGTTTCCAAGAAGTAATTTTGACGGTTTCGGCTTACATTATTTCAAGCATTAGAGTGTAGGTACATACATAACATAGTGGCATGAGTGGTTGACCCGCTGGGCGACAGAAGAGAACGGATGACGATAGGGTGAATCGAAGTCCCAATGGTGCAAGTAGTAATGTACGTCGTAGGCATATAGACGTATATGTTATGCACGTTTTCTCGAATACAGAGTAGACACGATCGTAGCTGATGCTGGCTTTACTTTCGATCGGTGGATATAGATTCATAGCGAAGAACATTGGTGGCCACTTGGACTGTAGTGAGAAAGTTCTTGGGTACCATGCTATGTAAGGTAGTCGGGTAGTATACATGCTTAGCATCCTAGGCACCTAACTGCATAAGGAAGCCCCCAATACCACCACTTACGGGCTGACTCTACACTCCCTGACTACCTAAATACTTCGTACCTAATGTCGACAGACATCGCCATCTACATACATAGTTATGTATCAGCAAAGACTGTAGTCTAGTAGACAAAGAACGACAGGACTAGCAGAAGTGGTGGCGTGTTCTTGGCAATATATCAAGTCTGAGCTTATTGGATATACCATATTTATGCGATCGTTGCTACACGTGGTTCTAACAGTGGAGTTAACTTATAATTCATGCTGTAGTATATACATATAGTACATACATATATGTATAGTGACGAAGAACCCTTGCTCTTTCAATTTATACTCGAGATGCTCAAAGTTAGGTACACATTCAATGTTCTGACATTCAACATTGAATAGCGATATATGTAGTAGTATAAGTACTGAAGAGAGGTAGTGCTGTATGTATTCATATTTAGGTTAGGTAAGTACATACCTAATATTATAGTGTCGGGTTGGGAGCTGCTACATCAATCAAAGTTGAGTAAATGGGGTGGTATGGAGTACCCATCATACCCCTGCAAATCCCTGCAAATCCCTGTGATCCTCATACAAGATTAGAAGTACTTTGGTCGGCCGAGGGTACATACTCATGGTGCCCAGAGCCAGCCCATACCCCCTTGTCTTTGACTTTCCCTTTTTTCTTTAATCAATCAAGTGCCTCCCACCCCGTACCACCACCCACTTTCCGCTTTGCCTTCCTATTGCTCCCAAGAATCAACTTGCACTTCCGAAGAGTGAGAAACAAGTTTGTCAGAATATAATCATTACTTACTTACGTCGACCGTGTCAATCCTTGTCTCATTCTATACTCTCACTACCATATTAGTTACCTAACTATACATATATCTTCTCTAACGATTCCTCTATCCGGCTCCGGACTTCCAATTAAGAACTCTTTGTCATCCATCTCTTCGCATTATTGGATATATCACGACGATAACGACGACGACGACGACAACGACGAAGAAGAAGAAGCTGCTGTTGTAATACTAAACAAACGAGAACTTTATTATCTCGTCAATCTTAAAGGGGAATTCCCGATTGTATTCGCTGTCTATCGATCACGCGCTCTGTCAACTCCTCATCATTCGTTCCGGATCTGTTTCTGCACTTGTTCTCAACACTACGTACACCAGGAACGCACCGTTTGCCGTCACGTCGTGAGACATAATTTGGCCAAAGGAAGACGTTGGAAGACGTGGGTTGAGAGAAGGAAGGTTTTCTTCTCCCGTGTATCACGACATAACTGGTGTCAATTCATCTGGCGCTATAGTTCCAACTAGTCGAACCCGCGACATTTCGAAACCTTATTGTACGCCCACCCACTGTTTATAACATCATAGCCAACCCATCGAACGGGATCCATACAGCCAGGATCACAAGCCTACGTTACTATCGGCAAGCGGGACTTGTCTTTAGGTTGTTACTCTCCTGCTATTGATTGGGGACTTATAATCATACAATTCCGGCATCAGTTTTATCGTCCGATGTGGTAAATCGGCCTTCGCCTGAGAAGTGACGCGATACCCAGCTGGTTGGTCTTGTTTGGAGATAAAAAGTGCTTCCTATCGCCGCTTCTGCTGCTACCCGCTTAGTGTTGAGGTGAGACGGCATTGATTGGCAGGACAACTTTGCGATATTCAACATAAATTCGGGGGTTCTTGCAGCGCATGTGAGCTGGCTAACTGCACTGAGTCTAATTGCCTGTGTTTTTTCTCTACGAACAAACGTAATCTACGCAGTCGACGACGATTCCTTTTCTATGGAATGCTAGATTAACTGTGATTTGTGTCGTTCCGGAGACACTGTTTGCTACCCGTTGCATAGCAAGACGCATATCCCCGTTTCTTGTCTAGAAAGAGATAATGGGAAGATCTAGATCACCGAAGATTTGGTCAGTTTGCTCAAACCCATCACCGAGGGCCTTATCACCCTCGTCATCAGTCTTCTCCGACTGGGACACAGAGACCATGGCTTCATCCCGGCCGTCCAGTATGGCCATACCGCGCACAACATCTCCGATAAATAAAGCCCCATCATTATCTGAAATTCTTTCTAATACCGCACCACCACCCTGGACGCTCAGCGCATTTATGGCCTACCTTTCTCAGAATCACTGCCTGGAAACGCTCGAGTTTGTTTTGGATGCTGATCGCTACAGAGCCGCCCATGATCGCGTATCACATCCATCTGGGGATTTCAGTGTTCCTAGTGGATCAGGACAGATTTGTACATTATGGCAGAAGGTGATTGATGCGTATATAATGCCATGTGCACCCCGAGAAGTGAATCTTCCGGCACATGTCCGTGACCGTTTACTTCGGCTACAATGTTCGTCGGTCGGTCCGCCACACCCGTCCGAGCTAGATGAAGCGGTCCAGATCGTCCACGAGCTTATGAACGACTCGGTCTTGGTTCCGTTTCTGGAATCAGTTATGCCAGTTTTGGCCGACCCGCTTATGGAGGAGGATGTCCAGGAACCCAGACAAGGGCGATCCCGCTTGAGAATTCCTAGGGACGGAAGTACCTCAGGGGAAGAAGCCAGTCAGTCGCCCAAGGCGGCTTTTCTCCCGCTTCTTGGAATCAACCGAATGTCTACTCACCGCCCGATATCTACTTCGGATTTAAGTGAGATCGAACTGGTCACCGACGACAGCAGTAGTCCAAACTCAACACCTGGATTTGAGCCATTAACTCCTCCAACGACACCGCCCACATCGGATTTCACCTCTGGTGGGTCGCCTAATACTTTCCAGAGGGCAATGTCTGGAAATAGCTGGAAGAAAATGGGAGCGAAGCTGGGGTTGGGCAGGAAAAGCAAATCTTCACGTCGCTTGCACCAAAGCGGTACGTCTTCGGCTGAAATGGATCAAGTTTCGACGTCGGACTCTGTTAGCCGGCCTCCTTTATGAGGGTTACAGGTCACACCATCACATGATATTTCTGTTGTTGAAACTTCCCGTAGCCGTAGCCCCTCGCCGTCGCCGTTACGGAAAGTGGCTACTGTTATGAGCGTAAGATCTCCCTGGGAAGATCCTCACCCCGGTGAGCGATTCTCGATTCCATTCGAGGCGCCCGGTTGGACAGGAAGAGACAACAAAATCAGCGGGAAATTCATGGATGGCGTGGCCGCAAAAGCGGAATGCACACGCAAAAACGATCAGATTGGAATGGTTCATCGCAGCCCCCGCATGCGACGAGGTAACTCATTTCCAAAGCCATTGATGATTCCATCAAAGGTACCGGAGGAAATCGAAGCAAAGAGCGCACCAGTCCCGGAGCAGACTTATGATATCGCATCACGCTCACCATCAAGATCACCTTCTTTTCCCTTCCCTGTATCAAACCAGCCGTTTGAGCTTGATACAGATAGCGAGACCGCAGTCGCAACGGAAGCTAGTACGAGTGAAACGGCTACCACAAATGAGCCGGACCCAGACCCGGAATCGGACGACGTTGAGAGTCCTTCTATACAGCAAGACTGCACCGATTTCTCCAATTACCTCGGCATTTCCCTCAAAGCTGAAACTGAAACGGATATCGCTCCTGTTTCTGTGGTCGATTCGGACAGTGTTACTCGAGTTAGCTCAGTGGAAGATGCGTATGGCTGGGAAGCCGAATTGGACAGGAAGATAAAGTGTGAGGTTGCTAGCGCACAAGCGCTCTGCCCCTATCAATGCGCACGACGCACGATAGCAAGCAAACACAGCCTGCTCCATCGCGTCTTCACTATGCATTCAAGCCGCAGGATCAATTCCCGATCCTAGTGCTATTCAACATTCATTGTCATAAGCGAAAATGACTCCTCCTATTCCACAACAAATTTTTAGATTCATGACACGCCTCGGTTGGTCGGTTTTTGGAGCGTGGGTTTTTATTATCTCACGTACTTATGTATGGTTTTTGGCATAGCATTCATTGGAGGCATTTGAAATCATGACGACAGGAGCATTCATCATCATCATCATCATCATCGATACCATCGACATCATCAATCATTGTTCGGCGTTTTTTCCCCCTCCCTTCTCTCGATCTTGGGTACTTTTTAGGCAAACAAAAACGAAACATGGCGTTCCAAGGGGAGAGAGGCAAAGATTTTTAAAAAATTCGGGATTCAAATCATGATAGACTGGTCTGGGGTTCACATTCAATGTTGTAACTTTTTTTTATCTATTTATTGGCGAGGCGTTTTCAACCGGAACAAAGGCGGGCAAATGTACATACATATAACTACATATACACACACATTACATTACGATTTGTTTAGTATAATAACTACATCCATCCTCAACTCATACACTGAGGCAGTAAAGCATTCATTCAGCATTTTTGGGGGGCTACGTGAGCCTTTGTGGTGAGGTGAGGGCATTTGGCTGGCTGACTTCCTTCGCAAAACATGAGCAGCATACTTGCAAACCTACCTACATCGGACAGATCGGGATAAATTAGCTTTCTACCTAGGTAGGTATCTTCCCCTCCCTCCCTCTCCTCTTGAAAGAACGCTACTAGGTATGTATGTAGGTCAGGGCTGCATGCATATATACAGACATGCATGCATATAAAGTAGGGCACACGCGTCTTCTCACAGGGACTTTCCCTCCACACGCCTGTCGGCAGATGTAGGGTGATTTATCACATTACTGATTACTTACCTACATATGTACTTGGAGGCTTACATGTAAGCAAGTACGTAGGTAGGTACATAAAAGAAGTATGTATGTGTATGTATGTATGTATGTATGTAGGTAGGTAAGGCTCCCTAGCGAACTATCTAGATGCAGTCAGAATAGAATGCCTGCAGAACAAGCATGACATTAATTAGCCTGCATTAGGTACTTAGACAGGACAAAAGAAACAAAGATAACTAATGCTGGCTAGCCGGCCTGCCTACCTCTGAGTGGCTGTCAACTTTTGTATGAATACACAGGTAATCTAATTGATTCTTGGTCCCCCTCCTCCCCTTCCTCCCTCAGACAGACAGATAGATATACAGACGCTGGGAGCTTAGGTGGGGATGGTGGGCTACGGTACCTACCTACCTATGTATGCGGGTAGTTAGGGGGTAGGAAGAAATAAAGAATGAATGTAAAGATAAGTATTACTATGTATGTAGACACCAAGCAAGCAAAGGATACCCCCCCAAGACTCCGCCTATCTATCTATTTACAAAAGTTTAACTACCTGCGTCGTGCGTTTCTTTTCTTCTCTTTTCTTCTTCTTTCTTTTGTGCTGGAAAAAAGGAAGGGGGGGGAATAGCTAAAGCTCTTTGCGGAAGTTGAAGCTGAGTAAGTAGGTGGGTAGGTAGGCAATTGATAGACGATCGACGATATACAGTATTTATATGTATGGGATTGTATTGTATTGATGGATGTAGATATGTCGATAGGTATGTTGGGTAAGTATGTATATATATACTTTCTATTAGTTATATATATATATATAAAAGTAATATTAAAAAAAGACTATTCCTCAACGGGCGGCTTGTCATGTCTCGAATACATCTTATACTCGAGGGAGGTAGAGAGGTCTAGCTTGCCCTTCTCGACCTGAGCCCGCGTGACGGACAACATGGGGTTGGGCAGACCCATTGACTCGAGGAAAGCAACGGCTAAAATTTATCTTGTTAGTACTCATTCATCCATGCATTTATTTATTTCACGTGTAGGGTGTAGGGTGTAGGGTGTAAGTAAGTTAAGAGTCTAGATTTCTTTTACCCCCTCTTCTTGAGATTAGGAGATGATGGGAGGGGTTTTAAGAGAATTGATTGGTCAACTTACTATCCTTCCACTCCCTATCCTGCCGCTTCCGGTCCCACTTGAGCTCCTCGCTCATGATATCAATAATACGCGGGAGGCACTCGAGGGCAGCCTGGGCATTGAGGAAGGCGAGGCGGGTGCGGCGCGCCAGCACGTCGACGGCGGTCTGGGCGTACTCGTGGGCGACGGCGTACCGGACCTCGCCATCGACGAAGGGGTACATGGTGGCGATGCGCTCGCCGCGGGCGGGGAAGCGCTTGTCGGTGGGCTTGCAGAGGGCCGCGACGGTCCAGGCCCGGTCGCCGTAGCTCTCCGTCAGGTGCTTAGCCACCTCGGTCTCGACACCGAAGTGTTGGATGAGGTGGATGAAGAGCGTCTTGCTGAAGCCGTGCGCCCCGATGAGCCGCACGTTGTGCGTCTGGCACGTCCCGTTGAGGATCGCCCCGTCGTCCACCTCCTCCGTGCCGCTGACCCGCGGCGCGTTCGGGTACGGCTTCGTCGGGAGCTTGAATTCCGTGATCGCCGCGTCCACGCACTCCTCTGCCATCTGCCGGTACGTCGTCCACTTGCCGCCCGCGCACGTCACGAGACCCGAATCCGAGATGTCCACCAAGTGGTTTCGCACCAAGGACTCCGTGTTCTTAGCCTTGGGGTCCTTGACGAGGGGGCGGAGACCCGACCACGCGGCTAGAACATCGCCACGGCGGACGTTGATGTCGGGCGAGAGGTAGTGGCTGATCTCTTCCAGAATCCACTGGATGGACTTCTCATCAGGTAGCGGGTTAGGCGTGATAGTCGCGGGCTCGTCGGTAGTTCCGGCAATTGTGTTGCCTTGCCATGGCAAGAAGAAGATCACTCGGCCGTCGGAGGTGGAAGGATCGATTAGACCCATCTTTGCCGGGCTGTAGTATCCCGGCAAGATAACGTGCACACCAGAAGCAGGCGCGACGATTTCCTTGCAGTTTTGGTCATCGAGCTTCCGTATTGAATCGGTAAAAGGACCTGTGCAGTTGATGACGCATTTTGCCTTTATTTTGAACTCCTCGCCATTCTGACCGCTTCGTTCGGGAATGCGATCCTTTACCACGGCGCCATTTAGCCTGCCGTTTTCATCTTTCAGCAACCCGGTGACCTCGGCATGGTTAAGGATCGTAGCTCCATATACAGCAGCGGTCATAGCAATCGACACGTTCATTCTCGAGTCGTTGTGCGCCCCGTCGTAGTAGACCAACGCACCCACGAGGTCCGTCTTCTTCAACATGGGGAACGCGTCAATGGCCTTGCTCTTGGTCAGGAAGTAGGAAGACTCGATTCCCTCGCTACCGGCCAGGAAGTCGTAGAATTTGGTGCCCGCCCAGTAGTACGGAGCCTTCCACCACTTGTCTAGCGGCAGCATGATGGGGAGCCATGAGCTCAGATGCGGCGCCGTCTGGAGGAAATATTTGCGCTCTTTCAAGGCCTCCCTGACTAGCTGGTATTGGTTATAGTCGAGGTTCCATACAGCCTTCTCTAAGTATCTCACACCACCGTGCACGAGCTTCGTGCTTTTACTGCTGGTCCCACTGCTGAAGTCATCCCGCTCAACCACCGCCACCTTCAGCCCTCGGGTAACGGCATCGAGCGCAACACCGGCACCGGTGGCACCAGCGCCGACGACCAATACATCATATTCCTCGTCTGCGTCGTTGCTCTTCTTTAGGTCGGCGATCTGCTGCTCACGCGATTTGATCTTAGGAAACCGCGGGAGCTTGAAGGTGCCATCGGCGCCGTAGATGGGAGGGGGAACCGCAGGGTCTTCGTAGCCGGGGATATTTCGTGGCCGGTAGGAGTAGAGAAGTGCACCACCACCAACAGCAGCGACCGTGGCAGGAAGAGCTAAGCGTCTCAGCACGTGTCTTCCTCTGGAGATTTTGGACATAATGCGGAGAGATGCTTAGAGACGAATCTCTGTTTATTTTCCTCTTTTTCTCTCTCTCTCGCTCTCTTTTCGATCACCGGCTACAGGTGAGGTCGACTCGAGCTTCTTGTCGGAGGCACAAAGAGCAAGCCAAAAAAAAAAGGAAGGAGAAAAATTCCGCCAGTAAGCAACGCCCGCGTCTCCAGGTTATGATGTACGGTAGTAGGTTGAAATATGGAATTTTAAGCTAGGTAGGTAGCTTAAAGGATTAGCAACGGCGGGTGCGTAAGGCACGGCGCGAGCTTGAGAGTTCAAGGTTGTTGGCAAGACGTTGTGGGTAACCCGAGTAAGGAGTGGAAATAGAACCGCACTGAAATCTGCGGCTATGACGTTTGGAACTTTGGATGCTGGTCCCAAAGTTATACCTGCTTCATTCCTATTGGCAAGACATGGGTAGGGGTGGTTAGGCTTGGGAGATCCACGCAGTCGGGGCTATTGATAACTACCGCTTTAATGAATACCTAGTAGAGTAGTTTCTTCACGTTATGAAGACATTCTTGGCGTTATACTGAGTGACTGGCACAGATGAAAGGAATGTATGGATCATAGGGGGAACAGAGAAATGGGGAATGAGGTAATTATCAATGGGCCTCTGAAAATTCAACATGGTCATTTGCAATTGAGAAGGGAGAATCGGACGGAGAAGATTGGCCGGGCCAACCTAGCAAGTCCTGGCCTAAGATCCTCCCCACGTGGAGTCGCATCCTAAGTAGATAAAATATTCGCGTTAAAATAATGCGAAAGTCAATAGAGGGGCTATGGGGGAAATCTTGGCAACGAAGAATAATAATGTAAGTTCATTCCTTTCGGAACCAACAAATGTCCATCAATTGGGAATAATTCCGAATATATCCTAAGAAGCTCTCGTATGCTTCTCCAATACAATTAACGGCATATATTTAATTGCGCCATCATGGTATGCGATTGAGACTCGTTGAGAAGTAAGTAGGTACCTACTTATAATAATGTTCAATTCAAGTTGACGATCTGCTATGACATTCATAAAACTTAGCTTAGGTACCTACAGCTGTGGTGGAGGCACGCATTGTCACATTACACAGCTAGTTTTCTCCTATACTTGCTAAATAGGGTAATCCGTGATAAGTGAACTCTTACGAATATGTTGAGTCTTTTCTAAAGATAACCTTGAACTAGTTAGCCCACGTCATCCAGCCTTTTCATTATAGGTTGTGCTACTTGAATTTCCATATAACGGAATGTAATTTATGATATCTTGAGCATTTAGTTACAGACCACTTGTTTTATGCAGGCAGGTATGTAGGTTAACTACTTATTAGCGTCCTTCGACGGAGACAGCTAAGAGCTCATCAACAAACGTGACGGTCTCCTTGACAGTTTCACTTTCTATAACCGCTGCCCCAAGGGCGGGAGCTCCAGTCTTCGACATATACCTATTTCCCTCCCGTACATCTACCTTGATTTCCTGCGACACCAATATGCCGCCGAATGTGGACGGCTTTGGTATGTCATGAGAATGTGCTTTCATCGAATTTTCCGAGGTTGCATTATCACTATCATTATACACCGTCATGCGATAGCTGTTCTCCCGGCTCCATGGTTTGAACGTATTAACCCCTGCATCCTGGTACGACCTGCCCCCAGCCGGGCCCGACATCGTCCTGCCGGTTTTTGTGGGGACTAGGTTGTTGTCGTCGTCCTCAGCGTCAGTCGACGTCCAAGCCAGAGTTTGGCGGAGAGAATCACCGAGTGAGCCGAAGCGAGATCCTTTCTTGTACTGATATGCCGGTCTCGGTAGGTCGGCGACGATAGCAGACACAGAATTGATAATTGGCGCTATTTCCCTGTGCACAGATCGAGTGAAAGCCCCGAGACCAGGCGAATTTTTATACACCATCTGATGCACCTTAAAAAAGTTCAAGGGCACGAACTCGCACTCGGGACTGTGTACTGCCGCATGGATAGGTATCACCACGTGTAAGGATATCATGGTGCAAGAAGCAGCCGCGCTCGTACCGGCGGTAGCTCGACAGGGAACCTGGACAAGTTTGGATGTGAGGGTTGCCTCGACGAAGATGGGGTCGTCTATCCATGTTTGGAGGGCTTCAACCGCGTCCTGCAACTGCGAAGCAAAGAGCTTTTCCTGAGGCGATCGTGCCATCGTCAGGGCCTCGAGCTTCTCTAAAAGCAGAGGGACCCTCGTTTGATCCAGCTGACGGACGATGTCCACTTGCCATGATTCAAGACGTTCAAGTGGCATCTGCACCGTAGGAAGCAAGTTACGCGCTGCCTTCTGGACCATGATGCTGAACCCGAGACCACCAACTCGTGCCTTGACCGCAAAAAATCCGACGTGGACACCGGGGTCTAACATAATGTTGTCTCCGGCGTATGTTGCCATGTTCGTCAGCTTGCCTTCAAAGTCGTTTGCTTTGATTTGCATACTAGAGGCAATAATCCCTGATACTTGATGTATGTCCGCGAATCTATATCCGGCCGCTTCGAGTCTTTCCACATCCTGGGGTCGCTCAACACAGCGAATCAGGAACATCAATGAGCCTCGTCCGTATTCTTGGTGTCTGCCTCCCCAAGCCTCTCCCTTCTCGATTAAGTCATCTGAGATTTTCCTGGGGCGTCCATAACGGTCTCTCTCCAGCAATTTGTCGTCTCCGGCAATCCGCTGACGGGATGCGCCACCAGTCCCTGTCGGTAAGATCTCGTCCCAAAGGATGCCAGCTTCAGTTAGTTGCTCTTTTGTCTCTTCTGCCAGGTTCATCGCGGCAAGACAGAATAGCTCGCAGAATATGGTATCGTAGTTTTGGATGAGTTCACCGTTGTCATCGATGAGACGGACTTCGTTATCTTTCCCTCTTCTAGGTAGATGAGCCAGGTGGGTCGTCATCCCGCCGATGATCTTGCTCAATCCGTTCCAATTCCGAGATGCCTGGAACATCCAGTGGAAAAGGGGGTGTGCAATACTGAATATGTCGCTCGAAGACTTCTCTATGTAGGTATCCGTTATCTTTTCACTAGGTAGCAACCCATCTGGGCTCACTAGTATTCTCCCCGATTTGTCGAAGACGGCAGCTGCCAAAACAACCTGCTGGGCTTTGTGCGCATACCGCCGCTTCACGTGGGCGGTGTACATAGCAATCCCGGCCGTAATGAAGGCGGCACCGATCGACAAGCAAATAACGACTATGACCGTGGAGCTCCGAGACGACTGGCTGTTCTCCGAGTTCAAGCTAATAAGGCGGTACTGGGTGCCTGTTGATGCGCACCAGTGCATTCCCGATACGGCACCGGCCAGTACGACGGCGGACAGTGCCCTCCTCCACCAAGAGTTCGTCCATGACGCCCGGAAAACGAAGAAGAGAGATAAGGATACGGTGCTGGCGGCCACGGCAATCAGTGTTGCGCCGATGATGTTGACGGGCTCGTACACGCATGTGTAGTTGCTGATGGATGCGTTTCCGAGGTAGTGCATTCCACAGATTGCCCCGCCAGCGAGACAACCTCTGCCAGTGCCTGGGTTAGCAATCACGCATTCGAGCCATGAAGAAGGGTGTAAAGGCACGTGTGGGAATATATTTCTCATCAAAACACACACGCTTAAAAATAGCTGCTCGTGCTGTGGGATGTTGGGGGAGGGAACTTTGGTCGTCACAGGGTACATACCCGCCGCTTACCCGCCACCAAGAGACTTTATTTTCTGCCCCGATCGCCACAAAGGCTGTGAGAAGCACAAGGATCGGGATGAAGAAGGAGAGTGCTGTGAAACGACTCGAGTAGGCAATTTGCAGTTCGGGCTCGCCGTTCCCAAGCTCGATCGCGCGGTTGCCGATGAAGTGCTTAAAGCAAGTCAGTTTATATTTTCCGGTCCTAGACAGGATCAAGTGCTCCTTACCATACACCTATTACATGTCGAGTCAGTTGTTTCTCTTTAAACATGGTTCAGTAATAACTCGGGAGTTATGAGCCATATTCGAGATGCATTATTCCCCATTGCCAGGGGGGACTCTTCATACACACACACACACACACACACACAAGACAGGGGTAGAAAGAACCTCAAAAGCTGCTTACCAGATAGCGATCCCGCCCATCGTCACAGCGGAACTAATCAACAACAAGTGGTTGAATAGGCCACTATGAGAGGTCCGACGGTTGATTAACTCCAGTGTTGAAGCTGCACCAACCAAAGAGACCACATAGCTCAGAGCCACATACCCGGCGTCGAATGCAACGGGCACATATTGGCCTTGATATTGTTGCAACAACAACTCCAACGCCGACATCTTGAGAGAGTGTTGTTCCAGTGTAGGTAAAGCGAATAGTGTGACAAGAGGGACGACAAACTAAGCTGGTCTTTTAAGGGTGCATCTTAAGTATAGAACGAAATCTTCATACAAGAGCCGACCTACCCACTGTTCCACCAAATATATATCTGGAAACCCTGCTGAGTTGAATATATTCCTAGATGTGCCCGTTTACTTGTAAATTCCAGTTTTTCTTAATGATCCACAGCTCAAGGGGCGCCTGCTCAACTCACAAAGGTACCCAATGTCGTTACGTAGAATCTCATTCTAGCTATAATATTTCTCGGATCCAAAACGGATCTATCTGTCGAAAAAGACGAATACTAGTTGGGGACGAGGGCTCCGGCGCCGCGAGGGCCTCAAGCCCCGGAACCTTACTAGCTAGTGAGCTTTGCAGCCTCATGTGGGCGGGACGGCCTGGTGCTGGTTATCAATTGGTTTGTTTTTCAGTTCGGGCGCTGGCAGGCGGGCGATAAGTCACAACGCCCTTTTCTGGATATGTCTCTGGAAGTTGGTGGAGATTTGTTGTGGGTGGGTATTTGGAAGACATATTTGACTCTTGAAGTCTATCTCGCCTTACCGAGCTACCGAAATACCTACCTACAACAGAGTTTATGGGCTTGCTGCTACGAAGAAAGAGAGAGAGAGAGAGAGAAGCAAATCCAAAGTGTACGGTGTATTTACGAAGTCTACCTAAGTTACACTTCAGCGAGGACCATTAAGAGACATATCTAATACTAACAGTTCTCTGCTATTGTTGTCATGCCACACGACAAGCTACTTAGCATGTCTACATACCTAAAATATGTATCATCGTGAGAATATGGCTCTACACGCCCACCTCTAATGCTTATATGTTTCACATAACCGATGCCTAGAATAAGGTGATGACGGCATGACTCCTGCATTTGGTGTACAAGATTACGAGACAGAATGGAAAATAGCCAAGGCAGACTAAACAGACGCCCCAGTGACCCATGTTTCCCCCCCCCCCCTATTAAACCTCAGCACTTGATGTTTACAAACAACACATGTTTCTCTACACACTACACTAAACGCCGTTTAAAGCGGAAATGTTAGAATTACATAACCGAAAACAGATGATCAATAGATCGAAGCTAAGGTAATATGATAGATCTTGTATCACACGCCAACACAGCAGGTCTTGATAGCAGCAGCCTTAGCTGACCTGCATACGCGCCTATCGCCAGCCAATCTATCTCGCCTCTGGTTGCGTTTCCGGACAAAGGAGAGCCAAGCCCTATTCTGCGCCACTCGCCTTCTTGTCCAGTCAGCGACAGCCCGGCTGGAGATGCGATAAGACATTGGATCGACCCACGGACGCAAAGCAACTACCATACGTTGATATAATACAGGATAGAGCATCCAGTAAAGACCAATTGAGCCCTGATTTTTGGAGGCTGAACCTATATATCGATATCCGGTTAAATCCTGTGTATCCATCATTATCCGCCCCCTTTTCCCAGCAGGGTAAATAATACGTCTACCCCCATATGCTGCTACTATTGCCAAGTTAGCTATCAACACGGACTATCGTAGACACATTTTTGCTTGCTCCGATATTCAACATATATCAGTGCCGGTCCTCCATAGCACTAGCTAGACGATGGCGATGATAAGCCACCAACGCCATCTTGTTTAGAAGCCCCGGACAGCCTCGAATTCTAGAAGCCGCCGCATGCAGCCCACAATGTTTCGCGTAGGCGAACATGTTTTACTTCAACATGTGTGTAAAATGGCATGTAAGTGGATAATTGACAGGTATGCCGTCTAAGTTAGCTTCCCGACTGCGCCAATCGCTTCTTTTACGTGTCTTTATGACAGGTGTAAGTAAATACACTAACTGGTTAGATACCTATGGCTGAGATGACAAATTGTGATACTATCCTTTCTAGGTCTTTTGATCATAGCTAGACTGTGGCTGTTTGTCATCTATCATCACATGGAGCTTTTCGATTTTCAAAACAAATCCGCGGCGGGGGAATCTATATCACATGAAAAAGAGAATACTCATAGGGGATTAGTGAGATTTCCTTCCATGAGCTATTTAGCCTCGTGAGACCTGTAACTATCAATTGACTATGAATTGTGGATGTTTAGTAGTTCTGTCTGAGTAGATCATTTGGTCACGGCGTTCTTGATGGATACTTATTGCGTATCATTTTCCCTACTTGATATTTCTATCTTGAATTATGTTACTTGTCTGCAAAGTAGCGGTTAGCTGCTTGTCTCTGTTTATGGTCTGTGTAGGGGTGTATACAGATAATCGCTGCTGTTGTGTAAAGTAGGGGTCCTGGCTGTAGAGTCCTAAGAAATAGGGGTAATTTCTTGGGTTGAAGCATCTCGCCCATGCCTCTCCATACGTGCTAGAGCTCTAATATTTTGGTCTTTCTTCTTCACGCTCTAAACCATGGGGGATGTTCGTAAATACTAGCAACGCCAGTATAGGATTCGTAATTCCTATGATTTTAAATATATGCCTAGTAAATGCGTCAATTAAATGTAATATGATGAATTCCAAGTGCTGAATCAACGTTGATGTTGATGGAAATGCGATTGCCCCGCTTACGTCACTAGCGACTAAGTTTAACCCCTCCATACCTACTTGGGATACTTAACGAGGAGGAAATTCTTATCAAACGTCCCGAAACACTGGTTGCAGACTACAAACATCATTTCCTCATTCCATTATTAACTTTGGTTACTGTCAAACACTGTCAGACTCTACGAGGTGTATGTATATCTAAAATTCAGAAATGCGACTCGACATATTGATATTGGTGTGAGAAGAACATCAATGCTGCCCGGTATAATACAAACCCTTCTTCTATCAGGTCCTTCAAAAGGAACATCACCATCACGACCCCGCTAGGTCCGACGACGAGGACGACGAGGACGACGAGGACGACTACACTATCTACTTGATATAAAATAAAGAAATCACTTAGGTAGTAGCTGTCTATTTGATTAAAAAAAATGGCGTCCGAACCAGGCGCAAACAAAGTCCAACTCTCACCCCTCCCCGTATTCAAGCCAGACCTATACGAGCGCTCATGGCAATCGATACCACACCCGACGCTACCTCTCCTCGCGACATCCCACCAGAAATCCGTCACCGTCTTCTCGCTATCGACGCTATCATCCCACAGCACGCTCGCCGGCGGCCACAGCCGATCCGTACGCTCCGTCGCCTGGAAGCCGAACCTGAGCCCGCACCAGCTGTGTCTCGTGACGGGCAGCTTCGACTCGACGGCTGGGTTGTGGCGATGGGAAGGCGACAACAACAACGGTAATAACAACATAGAGGTCGAGGTTACGCGCGGCAGTGGCAGGAACGAGGACGTTTCGAGTAATAATGGTAGCAGCAGCGGCGGCAGCGCCGATGGGGACAAAGAATGGGAATTCACGCTCGTCCTCGAGGGTCACGACTCCGAGATCAAATCCGTCGCCTTCTCGCCCGCGGGCCAGTACCTGGCGACGTGCAGCCGCGACAAGTCGGTCTGGATCTGGGAGGACGTGGGCGCGACCGAGGCCGACGACGAATGGGAGACGGTGGCGGTGCTGAACGAGCACGAGGGCGACGTCAAGGCCGTGGCGTGGTGTCCGGAAATTTCGACGAGTGATAGACGAAGTAACCAACACAGCAACCACCGCTACTCGAGCGACGTCCTAGCGAGCGCAAGCTACGACAACACGGTGCGGGTCTGGCGCGAGGACGATGAGAGCGAGTGGGTGTGCGTCGCGGTCCTCGAGGGCCACCAGGGCACCGTCTGGGGCGTCCAGTGGGAGCCCCGTCCTCGCCGCCCCGGGTTGTTCCCCCGTCTGATGACGTGGAGTGCCGATCGCACGGTTCGGGTCTGGACGCTGAAAGAAGAGGAGGTGGAAGAAGAAGAAGAAGAGGAAGCGCCCAGACATGCGTGGAGTGGCCTGGGAGGAAATATACCGAATACGATGCGGAGGTCCCTGAGAGAGGAGTGGGAATGCACTGCTACGCTGCCGTCGGCGCACACTAGGGACATATACTCGGTCGCGTGGAGCGGGGAGACGGGGCTCGTGGCGAGTACGGGGAGTGATGGTGTGGTTGTCATATATAGAGAAGAGGTCGATGCGGGTAATAGCGTCAACGAGGAAGAAGCGGCGGCAGCAGCGGAGTTGGACGGAGATGTGCATATGACGAATGGGCATTCAGAAAAGAAGAAGAATAACGGCGCGGAAGAAGCGTCGCGCACGTGGAAGGTCCTCTCGACTACGGTGAACGCTCACGGTCCGTACGAGATCAACCACGTCACGTGGTGTAAGCGGTACGATGCCGACTGTCCACCGGAGCGGAGAGGGGTGGAGGAGATGCTCGTCACTACCGGAGATGATGGGATCGTTCGTCCGTGGCAGGTCTTGCAACAACCGTCAAGTCATGATGTAGCAAGGTAATATCTAGATGATAACTACAAGCTAACTAGTTAATTGCTGGGATATTTCGTCTGTAGATAGATGCCTACGGAAAAGCTATATATTACGCAGGGATAATCTCATGGATGAATGAATGGAGGACTTCTCAAGAAAGAAGCTTGATTAGATTCGCTTCCATATAGCCTACCTATCTAAGGGGTTGTAATTTGCGCTCATACAGAACATGTAATCAAAAGCAATGGCTGTATATGACTAGCTTACGATCAAATGTGCACCATTTCTCTGCCAGCTGATAATCTGCATAGAAAGTAAGGGATGATATTTAGGGGTTGAAGTTCTATGTATCTATGCTTTTAAGCATTCTCCGCGAAAAGACGATTCATTTTCCAACCAATTGATTGACTGACTGACTGACTGACCCAACCAGACAAACAATTCCAACACCTACTTATACCTACTCAAGAACCCCCCTTTTCTTATAACCCGCTAACAAAACACCCTTCATATCCTCCCTATCTCATCTCATCGCATCTCATCTTATCATTTCATTTCCCCTCACGCTCACCTCCTCGATCTTGCCCGCGCCCGCGAGAAGACACACAACACATGACGAACCTTCCGCTGCGCGCACTCGCCACACCAATCCGCACCGTGCCGCGCCCCTTGTCTCTTCCGCGATCCGAAGAACGTCGCTTTTAGACTCCAGGGTTCGTCTACGGGTCGGTGACAGCTTCGACATAGCTGTTGTGGTTCCGTCCTCGTCCCTGTTGTTGCTGCTGCCGACATAGGGGTTTGCCTCTGCGGTTGTGGCTGTGGCTGTGGCTGTGGCTGTGGTTGTGGCTGTATTTGTGTTCGAAAGGGGTGAGGATGATGTGCTACTGCTAGATCGTTCGTGTGCGCTGTGGTGGTCGTGCTGCTGTTGCTGCCTCTATGCCTATGCCTATGTCTGCTCCAGAACCGCCGTGAGGCGGATTGAGGCGCCGCGGCGGACGGTGGCGGAGATACAATGTGCACTTGATGTTCTCTGGCTGTTCCTGGACGCAGGACCGGTTGTGTGGTTTGCTGTTGCTGTTGTTCTCTACTTCTCCTCGCACTCCTTAGCTGGCGTCGTCGACCCACACCACCACCACCATCGGTACTATTACTGCTAGTAGTCTCTCGAACACTAGCACGACCACGACCACGAGAACGAATACGGTAATTAGGACCCGGCAAAGAAGCAGAAGAGGAAGAAAACAACGGCCCTGGATCCGAGTTCCGCGCGCTAGCACCGCGACCACCACGACCATCGCCAAAGTCGTCACCACGTCCACGCCCACGCCCACGCCCACGGCTACGGCCACTATTACCACTACGAACACTATCCCTGCTGCTACTACCAGCACCACCAGCACCACCAGCAGAACTAGCACCCTTCTGCCGCGTCCTCAGAAACGGATGGCGTTCTAGATCTCCGTGTCCGCTCCTCTGGCCGCGGAACGATCCTCCGCCCCGGAAGACCTCGCCGTGGGGACCGATGGCTCCTGACCATACCTGTTGTTGGTATTGCTGCTGTTGCTGTTGCTGTTGCTGTTGCTGCTGTCGCCGCTGCTGTTCCTGCTGGTGGCGCAAGAACGCTGATGCTGATAGCGGTAACGGTAATTGGAATAGCGCTCCTCCTATGCGCTGCTGCTGCTGCTGCTGCTGCTGCTGTTGCTGTTGCTGGTGGTGGTGGGAATGGAGATTAAAATGAAACGGCTGGTTGTTGTTATTGGCATTGATATTGGAGTTTATATTGCTGTCATTGTTGTTCTGGTGCCGATGATGACTATAAGACCGGTGCTGCTGATGCTGGGCGTTGAACCGCCGCAGGAACTCCTCCGCGAACCCCGGGGGCGTCGCCGGCGTTCGGTGGGGCGGGAAGAGCGGCTTCTGCGGGTACGCGTGGACGTCTGCTGCGCTTATTACCACTGCTGCTGGCCTTTTTCCTGTCGTCGGTGTTGGTGTTGGTGCTGGTGCTGGTGCTGGTTTTCTTGTTGGCTTTGTTGTTGGTGTTGGTGTTGGTGTTGGCGAGTGACGATGGGGAGGACGACGGCTGGAGGCGGGGGGTGACGATAATGATCGCTTCATCTGCTGATGGGGTTTTTGCTGCTGTTGGTGTTGGGGGGTCTTATTGTTGTTGTTGTTGCTCCCGCCGCGCCCGGTATGCCTTCCACCATGCGTGGTGGTGGTGGTGGTGGTTGTCGCTGTGGTATCAGTAGGATCATCGCCGGTGCGGCTTCTGCTACTTTCAGGCTGGTGCTGTCGTTGTGGGGTATAGTAGTGATAGTTTACCGCCATATCCAGGTGCACATCTCCACGCACCAGGGACGAGAGGTCTGATGTGGAGAGGCTGGATGTGCGCCGATGTCGCTGTTGTTGTTGTTGCTGCTGCTCGAAGATCGGTGAGAGGAGGAGATCCGTATCACTGTCCTCACGCTCGTATAGGAAAGCCGGTGTCTCGAGGCGCGAGAGCGGTGATTCTGAATCTAGGTCTATAGGCCTCAGCGGCGATAGCGACAACGGTGATGATGATAGCGATGGCAGTGATAATGATAATGGACGAGGGGATGGAGATGTAACGGCCGGTATCGTCGTGTCCTTCTTCCCCCTTGTTGCCTTGGTGGTAGCAGTAGTAGAGCCCCCCTGCGAGAAAAGGAGAGGAGACATCGCCATTAGGTCGCTCGTTGACGATACCAAAGTGGCGTCGGGGATGGAGCTGTGCGGGCTGGGAGAGCCCTCGGAGGAGTCCTTGTGATCCCAGCGATTATGGCGGTAGTGGTCATTGGAGAACGATTGCTGCTGCTGTTGTTGGGACCCGGCGGCGGTGATGTTCGATCTGTTGAATAGGGGTTCTCGCGGGGTAGCAGAAGTAGTAGTAGCATTACTACCGCTGTCGCGGCTACCAGTCACGGTAGAGGCGTCCATATCCAATTTCTTTTCCTCCTTCTTCTCGTAAAACAAAACGTTAATAGAAATACTACGGTTAGAGAGTATGGTTGGTAATAAACAATAAGAAGAGGGGGTCTAGTTGAACGAGTGTATTATTGTTATTGTTATTATTATTATTATTACGACGATAATAGCATAGTTAGGAGGTTCAATATATATACTATGTATGTAGGTAGATTTGATGTTCGTAGCTCGGATAACCTGGGTTCACATCTATTATACTTTCCACATAAGGTTCCTGGCATCGCTCTTTCCGGAACGAACGAGTCCTGGTAGAGTACAATAAGTAGAACCAACCTCTGACGCCACGAGCTTGATCCTACCTTTGTCGAACATGTGACTTCATCCTAGAAAGCTGTTATTGTTAACTTACTTACTCATACACCATCACGGCAAGAAAGTGCCTGTAAAGAAAACCGCAATACTCAAATTTGCGTCTGCTATTCCTGTTCTGATGGTCTATCTGGTATCATTTTAACGCCCTAGTTGTCCATAAACATCCAACCGGGAAACACCTAGTTACCAACAAGGTAGAATAGACTATAAGCAAGGAAGCATACCAGGTATATAACCTTATTCCGTACTGGCGTGAATCCCTTCCGCCGCCAACGCTCTCTGGTAATCCGCGATGGCCTTCTCCAGAGATCGCAGGACAGGGTCCATGAGCTTCGAGACGGCGTCCTTGCCACCCCGTATAGACTTCGAGTTGAACTTGACCTTCTTCTTGGTCCTCTCGTAGATCTGCATGATCTCCTCTTTCCTCTTCTTGATCTCCGCCTCGCGCACCTTCTCCGCCTCCACCGCCACGGCGTTGATCCGCTCTTTGGACCGCTTCAGGGACTCGGCGAGGTATCCGAGTTCGGCCGCGCGGTCGGGATCCCCGGAGAGGAACGCGGACCAGAACTGGTGTAAGAACTCTATCGTCGTAGCATGGGTGAGTGTGCACTTTGCAGTGAGATCGCCGGGAAGTCCCATAGGCGACATCGTGTCGGAGCTGTGACCGAATAATTGCGCTCGTCTCTGCAACATGCTGTCGAGGATTTGCTTCTGGGCATCTTTCCGCGAGGTCCGAGACCCGACATGTGGGGTATGCTCAGCCTCATCTTCACTGTCGCTATTATCGTCGATGCCGATCGAGGCGTGGAGGTCGATTCCCTCAACACTATCACTTCTAAGGGTTGCTAAATCTCCTTGCACATCTTTCAAGACCTGAACTGGCTTCTGCTTCGCATATGTCTCGTTTGATTCCGAAGCCGTCGCGTTCTGATTGAAGAACCTGCTCTGTTCCTTGATGTTAAGGATTATGCGTTGTTCCTCGGTATGCCCCTGAAGATCGCGCAAGGACACTTCCTTATACGTGTCATACTTCACGCCCGTCGGGTCTGTGCTAGCGCCGTCGACTGGTGTAATGTTGGCTAAGAGTTTTTCGCTAATGCTGTTAAGAGTCTGAACGATCGGGACGTCTGTTCGACCTCTTGGTCTCATCTCAACGTCTTTACGGTTTCCACCCTTGAATCCTCCCTGATTCTCCTCGTTTCCCTCAACATCAATGATGTGCGGTATATGCTCTGCTAAGTGTTTGGTAGAGAAGGCTGTGATATCTTCATACTCGTCATATTTGTCGAAAACCTTGTCGGGATTCTCCAGGCCTGTGACACGCTCACCCCTCAACTTCTTAGACAACTTGCTAAGGAAGAAACGCTCCCAGAATTCGCCTTCCTTAAGCGGGGGAACATTTTCGTTGTATATCCGCTTCACGAGAGGATGCTGGGTCATGATCATCTGGACCTGCTCAACGGTGATGCTTAATTTCATGCGACTCGGTTGGTCAGGATCTGTACTCTGCTCTAGCGTGGGTTTAACTTGGGCGAGTACGTTGTAAGGTCCCTTCTTCTGGCTGGTCTCGATGGCGTGAGATCGAAGTACATTGATTCTGGCTGACCAAAACTGCTTGTTGAAAGTGGCATCCGACATATTTTGCGGCTTCGTGGCATGTGCCTCCATGTACATCTGAAAGAGGTTTTTATCCGCTTTCATGAGAGACTGTTGTAATGCAATATCAGTCTTCAACTTCTCATCATCGAAGAGACGTGCAGCTGTCGTTTTGCCCGTAGCGGCACTAGCAAAAGCCATGGCGGCTGAACCGCTACCGGCGGATGCAGCTGGGCGTGGGACTGTAGGATCACTGGTCTTCGCTCCAGCAATAAGTCTAGACAGCAAATCCTTGATCTCATTTGCTTCGATTCTCGGCTCAGCAGGTGAGTTAAAGTGGAAAGTAAACGCAACGGGTTCGCCTCCACCAGCTGGTTTTTCAAATATCTTCAGCATAACCTTTGCTGAAGTATCAGGTGTTTGTTGGAGATCTAAGAGGTTATTCTAATTAGCCATTCATTGTATGAAGAGATAGATCATAATCTGCTTAGCTCATACTTGCAATGTTAGAAACGGTCAAAGAGACAACAGGTGGCCCATCAGGGGCAGAGGCAGGCGTCCATATGACCCTTTTATAATCGTCAGTGATAGTGATTGTGCCATCTTTCTTCTTGTAAGCGGCAGCGCCCTTAGGCACAGCCATGTCGACTGCCGAGAGAAGATCAGATAAAGGTGCAGAATATAGTACTCTGTGTATGTGTATGGAGGCAATTTCTATTATGATGTCGGCATCGGTATGTAGACGATCGATGCCTAGCACGTCTATTCTACGAACGCCCAGCTGAACTCTGATAGGTGGTTTACTCTAATCAGCCTAGGCATCTAACGTAAGATGGATGTTGGTTGATTGCTATACCTAGCCAAATGATCATTCCTTTTGATATGGGCTGGATAACAACATCAGCGGACTCTATCAAGATGGTATTTAGACCTGATGGGAGGGTTGAATGGAGTATCTGACCAAACCTAGTACATTTGTTTCTTTGTAGGGATGTTCGACTCGTGGGGAATGCACTGACTGAATAAGAAATACATCTTCAATTGCAGCCTCATTAACAGGTCATTAGCCTACCTTGGCATTAACTAAGAATGTGGCTGAACACTGAAAGGTACATAGGTACTCAAGTAGTTACATACGTACCAAATGTGCATGTGGGACCCAACTGTTTCAATCCAAGCAGACTGGCAGAGGGCAAGAGTTAATGCTGTCAACTTTAGTCGTCAATTACGTAGGAGGTGCATCAAGGTTGCATACTTGCAGTAAGCCCGGCTCGTGTTCAGCTTGTTCTTTTTGCACATCTCACCCATTCACTTGCATCTCTCTGTTCAATATCGTAGTTATGAGTATATCTCAAGAAATATTGATCCGTTCATTTAATTCGACAACGTTTGAGCGCTGTTTGATATGTTGATTTTAGTAGATACTGTACGGAGAACATTGAAACTCCTTTGGTCAGTTGCACAGACAGATACCTACCTAGTAGGTAGTTACAACGGCAGCTGCAAGTGATCAAGTCAGTCATGTATCATTACGCAGTCTGTTTCCGCCCTGAGTTTGCCAAGCTGGCTTTTTGTCCTCAGCCATTACCTATTAGTTGCGGCAATAATCGGGCCCTCCTAACAAATCAGAAGCCGAGAATCCCCAGTTTCGGTCTGGCAGTTAGGACAACCGGATTCTGCCTATACATAACTAAGCTTTGTTTAATTACATGAAATGTTGCTTTCTTGAATGGCCACTGCTATTAATGCCATAAACAGATAAAATATGATCCTGATTGGCTGGCTGAAAGAACTACTGTAGCATTTTAGGGAGCGATATACTCCCCTATATGCGTCTTATACGTGCTCTAATTGCATACTGTGTTATATGGCGCATGATGAACCTACTTAAATAGGGATACTATACAAACCGGGATCACCGGGACCCGCTATAAAATAGCGTAGCTTTCTGAGTTCCATCCTGTCACAGGGTCAGAAGCAGTAACCGTAGCATTAGCAAAGTAGTTAGGAGGAAGCTGCTTTGTTACATTTTTTTCTCTCTCCCCCAAAAGGCAAATGACGATGGTCTCTTTACTCAAGTGATTTTCTTTTTTTAACTTTATCTCTCCTCCTTCTCACCTACCTCCTTTGCGCCCTTTCACGGAACTGCTCCCAGACTTACTCCGCCATTCCTTTATTAACAGCTAGACCTCCTTTACCTTAGGTTTAGGAACGAGGTTATCGAGGCTTTTTTTTGGGTGGAGCTCTGGTAATTATCCCTCTAACTATACCTAGTTGTAGTACTTAAAACTAGCTCTATTCTCTTTTCTTGAACTTCCCCCAACTATAAATTCTTAAGCCATAAGTCTCACGTATTCTTGGGAATAGCAGGCAAATTCGATAATATCAACACTATACGGAGCGTCAAAGCATTAGCCTGGAGCCATGCTGAGAAGTTCGCTTCGAAATTCTGGCAGCAAGCTCCTTAGAGCTGGCTGCCACCCATCGAGATGTCCGTCACAATCTACGAGATGCTTCTCTGTGAGCTCGACTCGCCGTCCTCTCGCCCTGTCCTCCCAAAAGCGCCTCGCCTCGACCACTTCGATCCCACCCTCTCCCAACGACAACTTCCTCTCTGGCAGCACTGCCAATTACATTGACGAGATGTACATGCAGTGGAGGGAGGATCCAGAGAGCGTTCATGTGTCATGGCAGGTCTATTTCAAGAATATGGAGTCGGGTGAGATGCCCATTCAGCAGGCTTTCACCCCACCTCCCACCCTCATCCCCGGTGCGGCGGGTGGTGTTGGACCTGCTATTGGAGTAGGTGTAGCGGGTAGCTCTGATGTCATGAACCATCTCAAGGTTCAGCTTCTTGTGCGCGCATATCAGGCTCGTGGCCATCACAAGGCCAAGATTGACCCTCTCGGTATTCGTACCGAAACGGATTTCACTACGGTCAAGCCTAAAGAACTTACTCTTGAGCACTATCAATTCACCGAAAAGGACCTCGATTCCGAGATTACCCTGGGTCCGGGTATCCTACCACGTTTCAAGCGCGAGGGTCGAGAGAAGATGCCTCTCCGTGATATCATTGCCGCCTGCGAACAAATCTACTGCGGTTCTTATGGCGTCGAATTCATTCATATCCCTGACAGGACCAAGTGCGACTGGCTGAGAGAAAGAGTCGAAGTCCCTGTGCCTTTCAAGTATTCCATCGATGAGAAGCGCCGAATTCTTGATCGCTTAATCTGGAGTTCAAGCTTTGAATCCTTCCTGGCCACGAAATATCCTAACGACAAGCGCTTTGGTTTGGAGGGTTGCGAAACCCTCGTACCTGGAATGAAGGCCCTTATTGATCGTAGCGTCGACTTCGGCGTAAAAGATATTGTGATTGGAATGCCGCATCGTGGTCGTCTCAATGTGCTCAGCAACGTCGTCCGCAAACCGAACGAGTCCATTTTCAGCGAGTTCGCCGGTACTGCTGGCGCAGAAGACGAGGGGTCGGGTGATGTCAAGTATCATTTGGGTATGAACTTCGAGCGTCCGACACCTTCCGGCAAGCGAGTCCAGCTTTCGCTAGTCGCCAACCCTTCGCATCTTGAGGCCGAGGACCCGGTTGTTCTTGGCAAGACTAGGGCTATCCAGCATTACAATAATGATGAGAAGACTCACCGTAGTGCCATGAGCGTTCTCTTACACGGTGATGCTGCTTTTGCTGCCCAAGGTATCGTCTACGAATGTCTCGGTTTCCACTCACTTCCGGCCTTCTCTACCGGAGGAACTATCCACCTTGTTGTGAACAACCAGATCGGTTTCACTACCGACCCCCGTTTCGCCCGCTCGACCGCGTACTGTACCGATATCGCGAAAGCCATTGATGCGCCTGTGTTCCACGTCAACGCAGACGATGTTGAAGCTGTTAATTTCGTCTGCCAGCTCGCTGCGGATTGGCGTGCCGAATTCCAGTCCGATGTCGTCATCGACCTTGTCTGCTACCGGAAGTACGGCCACAATGAGACGGATCAGCCATCTTTCACTCAGCCCCTGATGTACAAGCGCATTAACGAACATAACCCGCAAATCGATATCTACGTAGAGAAGCTGCTCGAGGATGGTACCTTCACAAAGGAGGATGTTGAGGAACATAGGCAGTGGGTCTGGGGCATGCTGGAAGACAGCTTCTCCAAGTCCAAGGATTACCAGCCTACTAGCAAGGAATGGACCACTTCGGCTTGGAACGGCTTCAAGTCTCCCAAGGAGTTGGCGTCGGAAGTCCTACCGCATAACCCCACTAACGTAGAGAAGCAGACGCTTGAGCATATCGCTGAGGTCATCGGCTCTGCACCAGAAGACTTCCATCTTCACCGAAACCTGAAGCGTATCCTCGCTAACCGCTCCAAGACTGTCCTGGAGGGAAAGAACATTGATTGGTCGACCGCTGAGGCTCTTGCCTTCGGTTCGCTCGTCGCTGAGGGTCACCACGTGCGTGTCTCTGGTCAGGATGTTGAGAGAGGTACCTTCTCTCAACGCCATTCCGTCTTCCACGACCAGGAAACCGAGAATACCTACACGCCATTACAACACATAAGCAAGGACCAGGCCAAGTTTGTCATCTCTAACTCTTCGCTGAGTGAGTTCGGCGCTCTTGGCTTCGAGTACGGCTACTCACTTTCTTCGCCCAACGCTCTCGTCATGTGGGAGGCCCAATTTGGTGACTTCGCCAACAATGCTCAATGCATTATTGATCAGTTCATTGCTTCTGGTGAAGTCAAGTGGATGCAGCGAACTGGCCTAGTCATGTCTCTACCCCATGGATATGATGGACAGGGTCCTGAGCACTCTTCTGGTCGCATAGAACGATACCTCCAGCTTTCCAATGAGGATCCTCGTGTCTTCCCGCCTGAGGACAGGCTTGAGCGTCAGCATCAAGACTGTAACATGCAGGTTGTCTACATGACCACCCCTGCCAACTTGTTCCACGTCCTCCGTCGGCAGATGCACAGACAGTTCAGAAAGCGTAAGCCCCCTTCATGTCCGATCCATTACATTCATTAGAAGACATTGCTAACTTAAACACAGCTCTCATAATATTCTTCTCCAAGTCGCTCCTGCGTCACCCTCTCGCTCGATCCAATATCGAGGAGTTGACCGGTCCCGATGCTGGATTCCAATGGATCATCCCTGATACTGAACACGCGACGGGCAGCATCAAGGGCCCCGAGGAGATTGACCGTGTCATTCTGTGCTCCGGTCAGGTCTACGCCGCACTACACAAATACCGTGTCGACAACAAGATCGACAACGTTGCCATCACACGTATCGAGCAGCTGAACCCCTTCCCATGGAAGCAACTCAAGGAGAACCTGGACACATATCAGAACGCCAAGACCGTCGTATGGTGTCAAGAGGAGCCTCTCAACGCGGGTGCCTGGAGTTTCACCCAGCCGCGCATCGAGACCTTGCTGAACCACACCGAGCACCACGACCGCAAGCACGTCATATACGCCGGTCGTAACCCGTCGGCCTCGGTGGCTACTGGCCTCAAGTCCACGCACAAGAAGGAGGAGGAAGACCTGCTAGAGGCGGCGTTCACGGTGAAGCAGGATAAGCTGAAGGGCGAGTAAAGAAAGGAAGAAAGAAGGAAAGAAAGAAGGAAAGGAGGAAAGGAGGATAATAGATGGGATCAGTAGGGGGTTTTAGCTGGCTACTTAGCATGCATGACTGACTGACTAACTGACTGCATTGCATTGCATGACTTGCTTCACAATCCTTGTATTGTATCTACTTAATTGTATAACGAACGTTTGGCCTCGCATATTACATTATAACGAGGCTGGATAGATAGACCGGCCGATCACTTGTCAGATGAAGGAAGGGCTGGAGAGGCCTTTTTTCAAACAAATGCTTTTTTTTTATTTGAGAAAACAGTTGAAACCAAACGTGAAATCAGGATCGTTTATGTCTTGTTTGGTGATGTGATGCCATGCCTGCCTGCCTACCTAGCTACCTACCTATACCTAGGTACTTAAGATACCCAACGAGAGTAGTAATGTCTAAATGCGGTAATCCGCAGTCTGTCTTGCGGATACCAAATGAACACCTTTCAGTAGTTGACATGAGCAAGGAAGGAATGAAGGAAGGGAGGGGTATAGCACCGAGAAATTCGATCGAACGATGAATGAACACTTTAGTTTCTTGGCCAAGATTTATCTACTGATTAACTAATGCGTAGAGTGGGTAGATAGGTAAGTAAGCTTGACTGTCCTACAGCTAATTAGCTGATATGGATGGTGCATTCACTATCTATCTATCTGGCTATTTATCGTCCTATTACCACGAAACTATCAGTACGTATGGTGGTTAGTAAAATCAATATTGCCAGTAGAGTAGGTAGCCCGTAAACCCAACAGTTATCATGAGGATAAGGGGAGGTAGAAAATCGTGAAGAGAAGATGCTAGCTTGCTGTATTGATGTTGCTTACAACAGCGTCAGTATAATATGTATATGTGTGTGTGTGTGTGTGTGTGTGTCCTACCGCCCGGTGACCTTCAACCAGGTAGGTACATAATGTATCTATTTATCTGTCTAGATGTCTAGATGTCTACCTATGTTCTGATTTATGACTGACTGACTGACTGCCTCAGTAGCCATTCGGTCGTCCTGTGCCGTAATACCCTAGCCCTACGAACATTGTACGTTAAGACCGGCTATGAAACATAACCTATACTTACTTTCTACCATCATACACAACTAGATCCTGAAGTTAGCATATTAGAATGGCTACCTAGGCAGTCGTCACGCTATGTCTGCTTAAGTCTCAATTACGTAGATTATGCGTTTACCGAGCCCCTGAGCAAACCCCCTAAATTGTCGGTGTCAACTGCGGCAATGCTGTTCCAAATAAGCAATTGGGGGCTTCTTTGGCACCTCTCTCAACACCACAGACTGACTGTTTGCTTTTCCTGGAAAGGCTTTGTCGAGCAAATAGACTATGCCATCAGGTTCAACTACCTACCTACATAGGTAGGAACCACCTAGCTAACTACTTGTATAGAGAACCCAGCACTGTCGTCGCCATCGAAAACTACGCCTTAGCACCTGGTAGAACATCTCGAATATATATATATGCCTGTGACATGCTGTGACATATGTTTTTATTTCCAGTTGATACTTCAAAGAACTTGCCTGATGAAGGTGAGATATCTGGCAGAAACCAAACCCACCCCCGGTTTAGACTATGTATGTACTTAAGTATCCAGCCTCTTGACGGCCTACAGGAATAGGGGCTCGACATTGCAACACAAGTATGATACACCGGACCTATCCCATCTATATCACAGTGGTATATAACAGTGCTTGCTTGCTTGCTCTAGCACCTGCATGTAGATGTCCCGGCCCATCTTGTCTTATATCACTAAGGGTTGACTGACTGAGTCTCGATTGGGATAACCATTGAATAAAAAAAGAAACAGAAGATTACATTTTAACTTCGATGATCAGATATACGTACAGCTTGACCTCCAGTTACATTAATTAAGGTGAAGTATTTGCAACTGCACATCTATAAGGCTATAGAGTAATGTATAGTAATAACCGTAAGAAAAAAAATTATTACGTTTAAAACCAAATTCACCCATCCCACATTTCAAAGTAGAGGGGGAAATATATATATATATATATATATCATACGCAACGGGTATCCACGCTAATCATGCTGGCACGAACGAATATAACATATAAACCACAACAAACAACAAACAAACAACGCCAAATAGCGCCCGATGTAGGTAGGCAGACAGGCACATAGTTAATCACTTACATGGTTACGTTACCTACCTACCCCTATCCAGACCAGACCAGACCAGACCGACCGACCACATAAACCCCTTCCACCTCCACCTCCACCCCCACCTCCCTAAAAACCCAACCTTCTTATTAAGAACTCATCAAAGAAGTCACAAGCGGCCTCTTCGTAGCCTTAACAGCGCGCATAGCCGGAAGCGCGTTCGCCTTGCCGGGCTTCCGGCCGATCTCCATGCACAGCATGCGGATGAGGTCGTGGTTGGCCCAGTAGCTGGTGTGGGCGCTCAGCATGTTGAGGTACTGGAGCTCGAGGGGCCCGCCCCCGGATTGCAGGAAGTAGTCGATCTGGCCGTTGTCGTTGAGCAGGAAGGCCTTGCGCTCCGCCACCTCCTCGCGCGTGAAGTCGTGGATCTCCATCTCGAGCTGCGAGGGGAGGCGCGCTGCCGTCGGGGGTCTAGCCAGGCTGGCTGGGTTGTGGGGGTGGTGGGAAGAGGAAGAAGAGGAGGAAGAGACGCCCGGCACGATGCTCATCATGGCGTTGCCTACCGATTGTAGGAAAGATGTTGTCGCGCTGGGTACGTACGCCGTCTTCAGGCTGGCCGCGTACACGGGGTCGACGGTGCCGTTGAGGAAGTAGGCGACGGCGTCTTCCCTCGCCAGGACGTTGTAGATGTTGTCGACGGCGATGCAGCCGAACAAGCCGGCGTTCCCCACCACGCTCCCGGACACGGTATCGGCGGGGTCGGCGCCCGGCTTCCGGCGTCCCCTCCGGGGCATCAGGGCACCCCGCTCGAGAAGCAGGAAGAAGGCCGCGGGGCTGCCCAGGAGGAACAGGTTCTTGGTGTCGAACTCGAAGTGGTCGAGGTGCAGCGGCTTCTCGAGCTGCAGCGGCGGCGCGAGCGTCGGCTGCCTCGACAGCACCTCCATGGCCATGACGCTCCCGAGGGAGTGCGCGATGACGTGGACCCTCCCCCTTTCGAGGAACCCCGGGTTGTTCTGGCACCAGAGCCTGTAGACCCGGTTCGCCTCGCTGACGACCGCCGCCACCATCTTCGGCTTGTGGTGCGACATGTAGAACGGGATGTCGAACATGACGTCCGAGATCATGCTGCGGACCGCCGGGATGGTCTTAGGCTCGATGTCCTTGAGGCCGAAACCCTGCGGGTTGTAGTTGTCCTTGTCCTCTTCTTTCATCGGGCCCCCTTCTTCGAAGGACAGGTTCTGTCTCCAATTTATAGGGAGCACCATGATGCCATTCTGACCATCTCGCAACACCGCCTTGACAGGTTCGGTCCGAAGTTCGAGATTGATAGCTCGCCGGAACGTGTTCACGGCATGGGTGAAATGGTACGTTTCGACCTTCTCTGCTAATTTCTGGCCAATGCCGTGGATAACCAGAACCAGGTCCGTGACTTGACTACGGGCCTCTTCAGCCTCGCAGGCAGGACAAACGTTCTCTCTAGATCTCTGGGTGCCATTTTCACGGTTTACTCCGTATTGCTGGTAGTATTGCTGCTGGGTTTGCCTCTTTTGGTGCTTCCTCATCCATGCTTCGTAGTCGAACCCCCGCACGACGGGGATACCGATGGTAAGGCCCTTAGTTATCTTTGCGACCGGCCTCCTACCATAGTATGCCGAGGGCCTCAGACTAGGTTTGAGAAGAAACGCGGTAGTGCTGTCCTTATATATGACGTGATATTGTTCGAATTTCTTGTGAGCTGGGACGGATGCTGTACTGTCTTCATTAGAGGTAGGGAGCAGAGTGCCCTCGGCGGCTGCTTCACCTCGGAAACAACGTGCGGCACAGAAAGGGTTGTTGGATATTGGAGGTTCTTTGCTCTCCGTCCTTCCTCTGCTCGAAGGCTTGGTTTCTTTCGGCCATAGCGGGTGAGACACCTTCTCCTCCCCTAACGGACCTACTTCTATTGCGGACCTCAATTCGTCGGCCCATGTTTCAGTATGAGGCTTAAGTTCTCGATAACCTGCTTCTAGCTGGTTGGCAACGGCGGGATCGATGGGCCTCATGTCATCTCTACACGTTCCAGTTAGTTCCTCATGCCCTATGCTAGCGGTATAGCGCCTCTTACTTGTAAAACCATGTCGCCCTCAGGACCGTGACAATGTCATTAACTGGAGACCAGTAAATTGGTTTCATTTGCAAAGCCGGGAGCGAGACTTTGTGCAGTCTAGAGACGCCGACGGGTACGTCGACGCAATTTCGAGGCAGGTCCTTCTCACGGCCAGAAAGTGACGGGCGAGGGGCATGGGTGGCATAATTTGGCTTCTCTTCTACGATGGAACGTCTATTTGCTTTGCTATATAGGCCCGGCGTAGCAGCCCTCGGGATAGATGAGGGCGGAGACAGGATGGCAGGCTCTGGTGTACCTACTCGAACAAAGGGCTTGCCGGAGATGCCCGCATCGGGAAGTGAAGACTTGACGAAATTTGGTATATCCTCACCTGCCTCAACGGAGGACCCCTCGGCATTTAGTGGGGACCGCAACTTTATTGCCGATTCCCGAAGGCCCGAAGCATCGATTGACCTTCTTTTGTTAAAGAGTGAACTGTCCGGATGGTCGGAAGAAGACACGCTACTAGGCCTGTTATCCTTAGAATCTGCACGGAGTATAACCAATTCGGCCATAACATCTTGGGCCACCTTCTCTCTATCCAGAGCCTTCTGATGTCTCCGGGCAACGGCACAAAATGAGGTTCGTAGGGCGATGTCAACGTCGGGAAGAAGATCACGACAGCATAGAGACATCGTAGTGTTTGGTGCGGAGACAGCATCTACAGGATCGATAACAGGCTGCATCATCTCGCGTGGTTGGCCTTCACGGCCGTGTTTTTCGGCATGTTTCACAGCTAGGTCATGTACAAGGATAGCTAACTTGTCGGCATTTTCCCTGGCAAGAGATGGGCTCGGACTTCGACGGCGTCGGGCATGGCCATGATTGCGATGATACTGGGGAGAAGCAAGACCAAGCCAAGCTCGTTCCAGGGCATTATTATCTCCCTGGGAGAAGGGTTGGACGCTGCCTCTGGAGGTCTTGGAATCGGCGGTTGCGGCGAAGTTGGAAGCAGAGAGAGGGTCGTCAATGGGGATCGGCGAGGTATAGAAAAATTGGGCTTTTATGGGATGTATCTCATCGGTTTCTTCGGACGGGAAAGGCTGCGTCACCGGAGCTAGACGGCATTGTAGCCCCAAGTTATGGGATTTGGGGGACTCCCCGTAATTGTAATTCATGGTTCAAGTGATCGGTGGTAGTGGCGACATAAAAAAAGAAAACAGAATTATCGGCCTGGACTGCGAAGTTTAGATATGTGTCCTGTATTATCCTGTATTATATTAATATCGAATCGGGCGGTCGGAGGTGAGAGGGTCAGAATAGACGGTGTGTGTGCCATGTGTGGTGACCAGGCACCGAGTCGAAGATATGAACCGACCTAGCTCTAACTACTGCCTACACCTATAACTAGGTATAGGTATGTACATAGTTAAAAGCTATATATGTGTCATTTTGAATAAAATATTTGATAAGTTATTTTGACTACCTATCTTTTACGTTGCTGTGAAAAGAGGCTATCGTCTTATTCGATATGTTGGAATATTGTTGAGTTGAATGTATGAGACCCGCAAAAGGTGAGTTGGTATGTTAGCATTAACATGTGAGACCACCAGCGACACGATTTCAGGTATGACGTGCAACGCCGAGGCAAGTGTGGCTGGTGTTAGTTATTAATTTACTAGTGACAGCCTCATGTGGCTTACCTAGTTAGTGCATGCGGGGAGCTTAGTACGACTCCACTACCTACCTGTATGTACGTACATAGGTAGTTAGATTGTTCCCTTGATCGTGATAGCGGGATTACATATTCGTATAGCAAACTATCTAGCTAGCACGTAGTTGAAATTAAACTCTTCTAAATAACTAACTGGACAGTCCATCATCCATCTGATAAATTGCTTCCCCAACAACCGACCTTTGAGGATATAAGTTACCTGGGCAGCTCAGTACGTAAGGTAAGCTTGAGCTTCCATTAACTACCTAGCAGATAGGTATTGTACAGCAGGAGGAAGCTTATGTGCAGTAGTAGCGCATCTAATTTAGCATTAATCTTCTCATGTGGGCAACCAAATGAGAGAACCAGAAGAGTGCACATGATAGTTAGCACTAGACTACCTACATACCTACTTACTATCCTTGTTTGCTACCATTGTTATTATAGAGTCTAGACCGACTAGGACGCTAGGGAGGTGGCTCTGAGTTGAGATTCCTACATACTACATTAGCCTTCAAAATGTTCTAAATCTAACATTATAACAATAGTTAAGCTGATGTCTACTATTGCTAATAGGAGCTCAGTATGTAGCATAGACTAAAAGATAGATACATTATGGGTATTATTATCAACTAACTAATGAGCAGATCATGGAGTCTACTAAGCGCCAATCTGCCAATCGAACAGGGGCAGCCCTGTCCTTCCCCGGATGCACGCTTAATGCAGCATGCATCGACATTCTGGGATGGCGTTAGCACGAGAAAGATAACCATGTACGCATCAAGTGGCGAATTCTTCGTGCTGTATGCTGTGATGTGCTGTGCTGTGCTGTGCTGACGATCTTGTAAAAAACAATGTGACGACGATCGATGAGGGGGATATATCGTGATCGTTCAATATAACTCGAGGAGTAAAATAATATCAATCAATGCGGGTTTACTTCATTTATCCACCTCATCCTCTTCTTTCTTTCGGATCCAATCTAGTAACAGATCCAGACCCCATTGCTACCTTAGCTGCTTAGCACTTTTAACTTACGTATGCAGTGTAAACGTCGAAACTTCTAATTAGTGGATGGAGACTAGTTAGTTAACTCGTACATATGCAGAACCACATGCAGACAATGTCGCCGGTATCATTAGCGCATAGGTACGAATCACTGGGGGAGAAAAAAGGACCGACATTATATGTTTTAACTGGCCATCGTTGAATATAATTATGTAGGTATATATGTAGGAGAGGTAGGTATCTGTTGTTGGTCTGGGCATCTCTTGCATTCTCCTGCTAGACTACTAGTTACTTACTACCTTGACAAACACCTACCCACCCCTGCCACCAAGCCTACACACCTACATAATTGAGGATGATCATGATAGGTCCGTCTTGCTCTTGACCCCATTGTCTCCCCCCCTCCTCTGCTGCAGCTCGTTTATCTTGGGGCGCCGACACAGCCTATCAGGGGCAATGAGGCGACACTGTCGCAATGCACATGTATACGTAGTATATTAAGCACGGAATCTATAGGAGGCGATGTGACGCCCTGGGTAAGTTGTAGTTGAGCCGAAGAGTATCGCCCTCTTCTCGTGGCTTTTGTCTAGGCCCTCCCTATCTCCCGAACAAGGGCGACGTCCATTGTCAGGTAGTCAGGCTACAACCCATATTCCATATAACCTATATTAGATACACCTATTTATTCTCCCAGTATTCGACTAGCTATACCGAGGGATAACGTCATAACTCGATCTTTTGTCAAGTCTGGTACCAAAGGCTCTCTTTATATCCAGCTTCTTTGTCTTCGTGAGCTTGATCTACCGTGCTTGTAACGTACCGTACCGTACCGCGCCGTACATGTAAAAGCCCCTGCTCCTACATAGCGGCGACATTTAAGCCTAAGTATAGTTATATGCAGAAGCAATGGCATTGCCGAATTGATCGACATCAGCCCCCTACTCAAGATAATTCAAGATACACCAGAGGATTGAAATAGATCAGACTGTCCTTCTTGTGTGAGGCAAAGAGTGGCGGGAACGGCTACTTGGCTACTGTACACATTTTGAAAGTGTCTCGAAACACTGCCGATCACCCAACCAACACAACAACTCAACTGAGAACGACCCAGGTTATTCTTGCCATTGTTTATTCGAATTCGACCCTATTGAATAAATATGCAAGGATATACATATATATACATATATTAGTTCACTATCTATCGTTCCGCATCGAATACTTCCTCCTTGGAGTTGGTGATCCCTCAAAAAAGAGCATCGCGAATAGAGGACCCATTTTGACGACTAACTTTCGTCTATAGATACTGCTCCCGGCCCAACCTTGTCTTATCTGCCGCCGTCACTACTGCAACAGGGGTCTTAGGCGATAAGGCTGGACTCCAATCAGGATCAACGGCCACACAAGTGAGTGAAACGTGAATCTGATAGACATAGATAACTTATACCCCTCCTATGTGTGTTTCTGTCACTCCTCTCCCTCCTCTCTCCCCTCCCCTTTCCTTCCTAACAACATCCTTCTAGATAACTTCATTAAGGCTCCTCCCTTCACCAGAGACGACTAACTCATTGTTAAGATCTCCTGGGTTAATTCTAACGTGTGTGTGCCTACCTAGTTTACGCAATATAATTCACTTAAGGGCGATCCTATCCCTAGTTTAACTTTATTGTCATTTTAGCCCCCTGCTCCTCTATTGGCCCCTGCAAGCTTTCCCCGCAATTGGGTTTGGCCTAAGTTAGCGACGTATCCGTCGTGAATCATCCCGGTAGTGGTTTAGATGATTAGCTAGGGAGGGTTGATGTAAATGACTTATACAGAGTCGCGTCGACCGACCCTTTGCAACGAACGCCATCTTGTCTTACTAAACTTCACTCTATAACATAACATAACATTATTGTACATCTAATCATACCATACAACGAAGACGGCAACGACTCGAGAGACTACAATATATGATCATATAGTCCCAGAGATGATGGCCACAATTGCCCTCCCGAGACCAATCCCACCTCATCGATCTTCCTCGGGCATCGTTTCTCTTACCTCTCCAATATCTCTTGATACTATCAATACACAACAGGTACCATGTGCCGTACCCATTCCCAACAAACACCTCCCAACGTGTCCGACAGGACCTGCTCGGGCCCAGGAGCCTAATACCCCCCCGACATCTCCAGACAGTGAGGATGAATGCCGGTCACCGTCTTTGCTATATCCTCCCAGTAAATACACACGGCTCGAGTTAGGATCTCTTACCATTTTCAGCATCGGTGCCCGGGATGTGGCTAAAGCGCTGGACTACATCTCGCGGGAGCCTCTCCCAGATCCCTCCCTGGTTTTCCCGTGGTTTCACGGCTTACACCCGAACAATCACATTCAGCAGGCCTTTTTCATAGCGAGGAGGAAAGCCTTGCGGAAGACGCCGTCGTGCCTGCGAGGCGTCACGGTGGTCAAGGCGGATGGCAATCTTGCCGTGTCCCGCCTGAAGGGGGCCATTGCCCCCGACGAATTCTTGCAAACCGACGCCGCGGACGGCCAGTTCATCGACATAGACCCGAGGGAGGGCTTCTCGGTACGAAATTTCCAGATCCAGGCGGCCAAGGCGGCCATGACGTCCGATATTATCGTCTACGGAGACGACGCCTCGCAGGTGCGGAAGCTGGGTTGGGAGATCGCGGCGGCCCAGGCGAAGCGGCGCGAGAAGCACGAGGCCCAGAACCACCCGATCCCCGAATACAATACCTTTATTTGTCTGAATTCGTTTAGGGAGTTTGAGGAGAGGCACGGCGACATCGTGGCCGTGGACTCGGAGGGCCACCTGACGGGCACCGTCGTGGACCTGTTCCACCAGGAGAGGGCCGAGATGTACGCCATGTCGAAGGCGTCCGAGATCTCCCAGAACGTGTGGATGGGGCCGACGCCCGAGCCCGCCGGCGAGGAAGAGAAAGACTACGATGTTCTGATCGAGTGCAGCGACCTCAGCCGGCTGAGCCCATCCGCGCTGCAAGCGATTGCCGAGGGGCCCGACGATGAGGAGATCCAGAACCCGTACCTCGAGTTCCCGTCGTCGGGGAGCATCCTCCCGCCGACCTGGTCCCACGCCGAAGCAGACGGCATTCTCGAGACCTGCAAGTGGATATGGTATCTTTCCCACGGAACGCGGCCCCCGAAAACCGACATGGACGGGGATGAGGAGATGTCGGATATCCTGTCAGAGTCGGAGTCGGAGTCGGATCGGACGCCGCAGGAGGAGGAGGGGGAGTCCCCGCCGCGCCGACCGCGGAAGATCCTCATACACTGCGCGGACGGGTACACGGAGTCGACGATGCTCGGGATAGCGTATTTCAGCTACAGCACGGGGCGGGCGGTGCCGGAGGCGTGGCTGCACCTGCACACGACGATGAAGCGGAACTTCTTCGCGTACCCGACCGACGTGGCGCTGCTGACGTCGATCGCGGCGCGGCTGCTGCACGAGTCGCCGGCGTGCGCCGGCCGGAGCCTCTCGGAGATCACGGCCCTGGTCCGGGAGGAGCCGCGGTGGCTCGCGGGCCTGGACGGGTCCTTCCCCAGCCGCGTCCTCGACTACATGTACCTGGGCAACATCGGCCACGCCAACAACCCCGACCTGCTCCGCGCGCTCGGCATCCGCCAGATCCTCAGCGTCGGCGAGACCGCCATGTGGCGGGACGGCGAGCGCGAGGAGTGGGGCGACGAGAACGTCTACGTCGTCCAGGGCGTCCAGGATAATGGCATAGATCCGTTGACGGAGGAATTTCAGAACTGTTTAGATTTTATTGGTATGTTGTTGTTGTTGTTTTCTAGTTTATTTTTATTTTGTTTTTCTAACGAACCAACCAACCACCCCACACATATCCTGTTCTTTTTTTTGGTCTCTTCTCCTTTCACTCACCGTCCCTTGTGGGGACCTATATATATTTTTATGGATCTACGAAGTAAACTTCAACGGCTACTTATGTAACTAACTCCACTGCCGCCACCACAGAACGCGGACGTCGGAACGGCACGGCAACACTAGTCCACTGCAGGGTCGGGGTCTCGCGCAGCGCCACGATCTGCATCGCCGAGGTGATGCGGTCGCTGGGCTTGTCGCTGCCGCGGGCGTACTGCTTCGTCCGGGCGCGCCGGCTGAACGTCATCATCCAGCCCCACCTGCGGTTCATCTACGAGCTGCTCAAGTGGGAGGAGTCGCTGCAGAGGACCAACAACTACTACTCCTCCTCCACCAACAACAACAACAAACGCCGAGCTGAAAACGCCGGCGGTTTTGGCGGGTTTGGCGGCGGTGGTGGTGGTCTGCGCCGGGAGCTCGAATGGGGCGAGATTGCTAGGGAGATCGCTCTCATGAATCGTCCCTATGCTAGATGATGATGATATAAGAGAGAGATATGACAAAAGTCGCCTAAGCTGGCAGATACACAGGCAGGTGAGTGGGTGGGTGTGAAAACATCCAACCCACGAACCAACCTGTGGGACGAAATCCAGATTGGGATTTACTCACATATAATAACAGTCGACACCACAAAAAACACATTGGTACGACACAGCAAACGAGCTCCTATTTAAGGGATGGAGACCAGCATCAGATCAGATATGACGACGACGCTGCTGCCACCACCGCTTTATACCTCCTTACCACCGCAAATATTACATTGCAATTCAACTACCTATCAACATTTAACAAGAACGGCGGCGGGAATTTCCCGTGCGAGGAATACAAACTTATCGTGTATTTTTCTAGTTTTTATTTTATTCTTATTGGGGGTTTTTGCTTCTTTCTCCCGCTCACCCGCTCATTTGGCGTTCTCGCTCACTAGTTCTTCTATTCAGCGTTTGAATTTTCTTGATTATTATTATTATTGCTATTTATTATTATTTTCTGCATGGGACGAGAAGATGATCTTGTTGTTGCCCAGACGAACAAAAAAGAAAAAAACAAAGAGCCTTGGCGAAAATTTTTAAATTTTTTTTTTGGTTTGACGCACTATTTATTATTCATTTCTTGACGATGGCATGAACTTTTTCTTGGTTATTTTAGTTGAGGAGTTTTGATTCTATCATTCATATCCACTTACACCCATTCGTTCGGTTCGGGGCAGGAAATAGGGGGTTAGTTAGTTAGCACTTTTCGCTAAGCCCCCTTGCTGTACTATCATCCTAATTTTTTTGGATGGGCGTCATTTGGTTACTTGCTGTTGTCGTTGTCGTTGCTGGGAGTACTACCTAGTGCTAGGAATTTGGAACCCTCACCTTTATCGGATATCCTTTTGGTTTTTTATGGAATATGCACGCATTTACAAATTCAACTCCCCCCTCCCCTCCCTATCCATCGATATTCGGGAAAGGGGGGAGGGGAGGCAGGCAGGGCAGGGAAGGGAAGGAAAGGGGAACAAAGTCGCGGGTTCGCGCGCGGGAATACTTGCGGGATATCATTGTTTGGGTTATCTATCATTGTAGGGAAGAGACATGGAAGGATCCTTGGGTCGGCGGAGTTGAGAAAAAATAACAACCTCTCGCTTTCTTTGTTTTGTCGTTTGGGAATGGGAGGGAAGCCTTCCTTCTGAAGCTAGCTATCCCGAGTACTTGGCTTATTATCATGAACGCCAAAAAGTCTATAGCAAGAGAATATGATATTGTACTGTTGTAGACTGCATATATTTATTTCTAGGCATATTCATTAACTATATGTGCATGTTCGCTATGTTGTATATCTCTTACATGGATGAAAACTCATGGATCACGCAAGTCTACAGTAGGTAAAGAAACTTGATGGTTGTTAGTCTTGGGAGTACTCGGAAGAGCGCGAGAACAGCCTATATATCATAAAAGAGCACATCAATCATATCAAAGTACACTCGAAAGAGGACGATAATTGACAACATGAAGACATCGTCAGCATGGCTTACAAGTGATTAACTCGCAATTAAATATTGATAAAACTGTCTGAGCTGAGTAACAAGCCAGGTAGAGAAGAAATAGGCGAGTAGCCTGCTCGATCCGTGAAACCAGAAGACGCCAAACGCTGATGCAAAATAATTCCCGAGAAGAAGAAAAACAGACAAGCAACAAACAAACAGAACCTGGTCACTCAGGGGTATGTATGGTCGCCAGAAGGTGACCAATGTAACTAGCCTCCGCACTTTCAAGGCCGTAAGCATTATAAACGCCATTCAAATGCCAAACATGACGGAGGATTGTCGGAATAGAAATAAAGAGACCCTGTCTTCTGCTTTCGGGACAACATCTCATCTCAGCCCCTGGCATTTCTACTGCCAACTAACCACCGCTGTTCAAGTGCTACTAAGGCTCGTAACTTGACGCGTCAAGTTTATCGTCGCTATCAAGGACCCTGTGAGATAATTAGTTAACCCATTCTCCATAGATCATCGCTGCTGAACCGGCAACTAAGGGAATCCAAGCGTACGTACGAGAACTGCTTCACGAGATAACCTTCCCCGCCCTGTTCCATGTCGATATTAAAGACGTAGAACCCACCGTCGCTAGTGACGACCATGACCTGCGGACTGCTACTGCTCATAGCCACTACGCTGCGCAACTGGCCGGAACTAGCCGCCGGACGATGTGAAGAGGAGGTAACGGAGCTCTTCGGGATCTTGATGTAGGCGAAGTCGCGCAAGGGTTCCCACATCTCCGTGACGGTCTGTGGGAGGTAGCTGCTGACGACGCCGGCAACGCTGCGACCCATAATCTGTGAAGACCGGCGAAACATGCTACTAAACGACCCGCTCTGCCTCCTATGCGTTGCTGGGCCACTGCTGCTTACCGACGCACCCGGGGACGTCGCTATCTCGGCCCCCTCGCTGTGCGGAGAGCCCTGCCCGCTGCCCGTAGAATCATTACCGCTATCGTAGCTGCGACCACGAGACCATCGATCGACGCGGGCCGTCTCGGAAGATGAGTTGTTATTATTTGTAGTAGCCGGTCCGGGCTGTTGCAAACGGAAGATGTGGACGGTATCGGTGGTGGACGAGACGCATAGGAGGGAACTCGCAACATTGAAAGACATACTGTATATGGTGCTCGGGTAGGTGCCTCTGCGGAACTGGAAGAGCTTCTGACCACGTGGGACTGAGAAGACCCTGATAATAGTACCTGTCTCGCTAGCCGTAGCTAGGAGAGTTCCTTCGTTGTTCAGCGCAATAAATGACAAGGGCGAGCGGTGCGCCTCGATGACATTAACGGCCTTCAGGGTGAGAGTATCGTATATAAGAACATCACCAGACGTAACCGGCGCATAGAGCGAAGGCGGCGGCGCATGTGCTGGTCGTTTGTCCTGCGTATCCTCGCGCGGCTTAGGCAAGGGATAGGCAATATAGCAATTCTCGGACGAGGGGGAGAGGGCGCATATAGCGGCAGGATTCGGGGAGGTTGCGATGTTGGTAAGGAGGGACATGTTGGAGATATCGTAGAGATAGATCTCATCCTCGAGAACGACGGCTAGGCGCTTGCGGTTCAGACGTACGGCCAAGATGGCGGAAGGGAACGTCAGTTCGCAAATGACGGAGGCTCGCTTTAGAGTCGCACATAAAGAGTTAGCTAGTTGCCTAGCCTAGGCGATGAAGATGGGACTTGAACTAGGACTAGAACTAGGTGGAGGTGGAGGTTTCCGTACCTTCGTGTTTTGTATTATCAGATGCCGAGGCGAAAGGACGAGGGCTACCAAAGAAGTCGAGAAAAGCATCTCGATCTTTGCGATGTTGCCGTCATCGCTGCTGAATATTTTGGAGAAGGGGTCGGTATGGTATATACGGAATCCTTTCGAGGTACCTTGATAGGCTCCCAGTTAGCGGTAGATCAATCACAGGCAACAGGGACTGCTTGAACGGAGCTTGACTACTACGATGTACAAGTGTTGCATTTAAACAAAGAGAGAGAAAGATGGATAGAAACGTACCAACAGCTAAGCAGCTATGGTCCTGGTTAAAAGTTATAAAGTTAAGGGCTGCGTTCGACATGATGATGGTGGTATGGCGACAGTGATAGTGATGGTGATGGTGATAGTGATGATTGTGACGTTCTATCTCTCATAAGACGGTTGGATCGGATCGGAGTGGTTAATTGTCGTCGCCGTCGCGGCCTCACCGCCTCGATAGGCAGTACTAGTCACTTGGGCATAAAGAGAATATGTAATGGCGCTATTTGTAGTTGGCTGAAGTTTACGAGGTAGTGTAAAGTAAAGCTATGATACATGTAGTCGAGATGCAAGTGATATGCTTACCAGGTAGGTAGGTAGGTAGTTAACTGGGGACGAAATGCGAGGGGTTGGAATAATAGGGTAGTTATGGCTAATGGTGGGGGGAGTTGGAGTTCACCTACAGGCCTAGAGCTACGAAGTAGAGCTAGCAATTAACTAAAAGCCGCGGTACAGTACAGTACAATACACCATCTAAGAACGTACAGTAGAGGTAGGTATATCGCTGTTTTCGTCAAAGCTAGGCAGGTAGTTTGTTCATTTCTACCTACCTATCACTATATATAACCATATATCAAACTACCTGATATAATAATTCATGACTGTCGTTGACATATGTGTGTCATTCTTCTCTAATATGTATATACAGTAGGTAACGTTAGGCCTCGAAATGCAGCTCAATATCTGCATGCTATGTAGTTAGGTGGTAGCTGTTAGTAGGATTATTTCGTCATAATACCTGAATAAGTACGTAGCTTTTCTCACTCTTTGCTTAATGTTGCATACCTAGGTATGCATAGGAGGTGATGCAACAAAACCAAAACGAGCCATCATGTGCACGTATCATGAGCGTCTAACCAAAGCCCACAAAAAATCTATATCCACGATAGGCCGTATAATTGTACGGAACTTATAAGTCCCCTAGAAGTCTAGATGGTTGATTAAGATACGAAGGATTTGGGAGAAGTATATGTCTTCCCATCAGGGAGATACTATCTAACTTGCTCTCCTATGCCTAATCTGCGGAGCACACAGATATCTTTTGAACTCAACCACCCTCATAATGGCGGCAACATCTCAGTTAAACAAACCAAATGGTTCTAGACGCTCTACCAAGCAACAAGCACAAGATGACTCGGTGATGGCTGTAAGTCTCACCTCATTCAGACTAAAACAATGGCCTTTTCTTCTAATTCATCTTTCTATATAAAAAGACTAATAGCAGTAGCATCGTTTCCAAAAGGAGTGTAGAACGTATATACTATCCTAACGAGCCTCACTTCTTCCGCTTCTTTGTTAAGAAGTTTCAGCGCCGGGCTCCACTCATCAATCGAGGCTATCACTTGCGGATGCACATCATTGATGTGGCCGCCCGTCGGTTCCTTGAGCGTCCGTCTTCTAAGAAGAAAGTCGTCGTGAATCTTGGGTGTGGAAGCGATGTACTCCCTTGGCAGTGCTTGACCAGATACCCAGATCACTGTCATGGAGTTAAGTTTGTCGATATTGATTTCCCCGACTTGATGAGGAAAAAATGCAAGATTGTCCAGGAGACCCCTGAACTGAACTCCCCCCTTCCGGGGATCAAGTCTACTACGGAGGGACACTTGATGTTCCAGAGCGATCAGTATGCTCAGGTCGGTTGCGATCTTCGTGACCTCTCCAATATAGAGCAATCTCTCTCAACTCTAGTTAGCTTGCCTGACTCGGAATTCTTATTCGTAGCTGAGGTTTCCATCACATACATGGAAACCGAAGCTGCAGATTCCGTTATCAGATGGGCAAGTAGTCTCGGTCAAGGTACGTTATTGTATAACCATACCGAAAGCCCCTTGCTAACCAACCTGAAGCCGAGTTCTGTTTGCTGGAGCAAATTCTTCCCGATGGACCAGATCACCCTTTTGCAAAGACAATGCTACGCCATTTTGAAAAACTGAAGACTCCTCTAAAGTCAGTTTTCACATACCCGAGCTTAGAAACGCAACGTCGCCGGTTCTCTAGCCTAGGATGGGGCTATACCGATGTAGTGAGTTTATGGCAAATATGGTCTGATAATCAGTGGATTCCACCAGAGGAGAGGAGAGTGCTGGACCGAATTGAACCTTTTGACGAATGGGAAGAATTTGCCTTGTTTGCGAGTCATTACTGTGTGGTTACTGCAAAGACTCATACGAATGACACTGGCTCTATAGGTTCTGACGGGGTAACTTCCCTAGACCCTATAGTATCAGTAATAGCTACCCCTACACGTTTCGATGAATACGAAAGAAGCCGTGGTCAGAGAAGATTCGGAGCAGCCATGACCTTCAGGGACGATTTAGGGCAGAAGATTCTAGCCAATACTTTCGGTCTCGGCACGAATAGTAGGTCAAGGTCTTATGACCTCTATAGCCAAAGGGTGCCTCTTCAAAATATCGAGGGATATCACCCAGGCCCTCCAGGTCGTATGTGTCATACTATCACAGATCTAGGCAGCCATGGGACCCTGCTTTCAGGTGGGAGAGCTTCGCCAGCGAGCGCCTTCCAGGACTGCTGGCTTTTCAACAAGGGGACACGTTCTTGGACCAAATTTGGCGACTTGCCTGTCCCACTATACCGGCATGCCGTAACCAGGCTTGGCCATTCGAATATGGCACTCCTAATTGGAGGCAAGACGGGGTCATCTTCCATATTTGGTGGTTGTCTTCTGTTTTGCCCGGGCTCTGGCTGGGTTGAATGCCAGATATTAGGCTCAGATTATCGACCGGTATTTGGTGCGTCAGCCGTCGGTTTCAGCGAGGTCTACCTAGAATCTACCGATGGATCTCAGAAGGCAAATGCTCGATTTCGGGGTATACTGGCAGGTGGCCTACTTGATGATGGTATCGTCTCAAAGCAACTTCTTCATTGGGAACTACTTCTTCCAGCAAACGATGGCCTTCCTATCATTACGTTCAAGCGCCTTCGGTGTCAAGAGACGAATTGTCCCCGTGTGGGTGCATCTAAAGCGACCGATGCAGATCTTCTTGTGAACCGTTTCGGATCATCTACCTTTTTGTATGGAGACAACCGTATCGTTATAATTGGGGGTGTTATCTATGGTGGCATCCTCTCCAAAGAATGCGAAATCTTGGTCATAGAGGCCTCTGAGTTTGAGTTTAAAATCCTGGCCACACACTGTCCGGCCATCCCATCAGAATCGCCAACCATCCAGCGCCCTCTCTTAATTGGAGCGTCCATTTCCTTGGCTAAGGACGGATCGCTAGTCATTATGGGTGGCGGTGCTACATGCTTTTCTATGGGAACTTGCTGGAATAATGGTTGCTATTCAATGTCCTTAGCAGACCTCGACAAAGACGACGCGCCCCCCTATATACCAAGTGGTCAATGGAAGTTCGTTCAGCTTCTTGAAGTCACCGAATCTCCACCATCAATACTCTCCTCGGGCATACAAAGTAACAATAAGCCTATAACTAAAGTAGACATACCCAGGGTTCATGTCGATTCCAAATCTACGTTTCTGGAGGTGATGAAGCGTGGCAAGCCCGTCATTATAGAAGGAAAGGGCCCAGGAACTTGTATTCAAACTTGGACAGCGGAATATTTTGCTCACAAGATTGGACATGAGCGTAAGGTAAGTAACAGTCCACTTTCGTGTCAGTCTCTATGAGTGAACTTGGCTTAACTACCCGAATAGGTGACGGTTCACAAAGCTACGCGCAGCGAGATGGACTTCAACGCCAAGAACTTCGCCTATGTGACGATGCTATTTGGCGACTTTATGCAGGGTGTCTCCGAAGGCGGCAAGATGTATTTGCGAGCACTCTCGGAAGATCAGCCAGCAGACCAACCAGCCATCCTTGGATCGGATTTCCCCCGGTTAGCAGACGACTTCCAGTTACCGGAAGAGCTGTCATTTGTATCGGAGAATATATTCAGTTCCGTCTTGCGCATTTCCGGACCCGTGAATATGTGGCTGCATTACGATGTGAGAAGAAATATCATTGATAAAATTATTCTGCGGCGTAAGTGCTAACTCAGTTCAAGGTCATGGCCAATGTATATTGCCAAATCACAGGCTCAAAGCGACTCATTCTCTTTCCACCGTCCGATGTCGCCCATCTGTCTTTCGCACCCGGCGCCTCGAGCTCAAGCATCGACGTGTTTTCAGCACTGGAGTCACCATCCATAGCATTGGCACAGACCCACCCCCACGAGGCTGTCCTGAACCCGGGAGACATCCTATTCCTGCCTCCTCTGTGGCTACACACTGCAGCACCTTTGACCAACCTAGGTGTGGCGGTCAACGTCTTCTTCCGCAATCTCGAGAGTGGCTATTCATCTGGAAGGGACGTCTATGGGAACCGTGACCTCGCAGCATACGAAAAGGGGCGGCAAGATGTCACGCGTATCGCCAATGCGTTCAGCAAGGTGCCGTCTGATATGCGGGGGTTCTATATCACGCGGTTAGCTGATGAGCTCAGACAGAAACGCATTGATTAATAAAGTACAAGAAATTGCTCGCGAATCCCCCAGTGTTCTCTTCAGCTTCCTGCCGGTAAGATTTTGGGTATGGTCTTTGCCGTTGATAATATACCTAAAACGCAGGGTGCCATGGTAGAAGCTCGCCTGTTTGTTCTACCAATGAATGTATCCCCTGAAGAAATGATGTCCTGGCTCGTCTAGGCCTCCTCTTGGAAGGGATGTAAGCGATATCTGCCATTCAAGTATAAAAGCTATAGTTACAGGCTCCGGGACTTCGAGATGTATGGTCAAAGGGGCTGTTTCATACTAAATGCACGTCCTTGTTGACACCTACCTGAAATGTCTATACCTCGAACACATACATGCGTGTTCAGCTTAGCGACGTGTAAAATGTAAAAGCCTCATAAACATATATACTTAGTGTTCGTTTTAATTATAGCCTAAAGAGTTCGACCATCCTATCTAATTCGTGTGGTTCATTCTAGCCCTTCTCCACGTAGATCTCGCTGAAAAGACTTCCCCAACCGCATTGACGAGATCACGACCCAGCTCTGCGACGCAAGCAGAGCACGTAGGTTTCTTCGGGCTCTCAGACCACGGCATTTCGCGGGCAGAAGTCGACGACATATTCGCGCCCTCCGAAGCCTTCTTCCGGCTCCCCACCGCAACCAAGACCACGGTCCCGTAGAGCCCCCCGTAACGTAGGCTAGGAGGATCGGTCGCAAGCACGGCCGTCGAACCTGGGCAGCACCGTCGCCAACAACAAGGAGTTGAACCAGGTGCAGTTCAGCGAGGACAGCATATAGCAGCATGGCGGTGATGGCGGCAACCTATGGCTATCCGACGACCACCTCCCCGGGTTCCGCAGCTGCTGTCTGTCTGTCTGTCTGTCTGTCTGTCTGTCTGTCTGAAGTTCATGCAACCCCCTCCAGGTCATCTCCGATATTCCCATGGTTTTGCTTCGCGCGCAGTCTCGGCCTTCGATGACGATGATGACGAGTATTTCGTGCGGTTTCACAATGCAGCGCGCTCCGATAGCCGCCAGAGCGTCTTACGCCTGCTGGATTACTACGAGACGCCGCGGGCCGGAGATGGTGATGTTGCTGCTGACGGGAAGGTCTACTACCTGGCGGGCGCGCTCACCGACTAGGGGTTTTTCGTACGCGATTTCTCTCTTCTAGAGTTATTCGTGTCTCTTATGTATACCCGTCTACCCCTATCTTCAGTGGGTCTGAGCACCCCTTTCCCGCCCCCTTTTTTTCTTTTTCTTTACCCCGAGAAAACGGCTTATCATATGTTAAAACTTGATTTGGCTCCTCTGAATAGGTCCCTACGATATCTATCCCTATAGAAATGAAAAGAGTGAATACATACTATTGTACTAGGCAGCTAACTCTAGACGCTATTATCACCTCCTTCTCACCCTCCCACCCAGTGACGCCCCTATTCCAACGCCCTTTGGCCTAAAGACATGCCCAGGGCTCGAAAGCGCGACGGGATTCGGGGCGGATGCCGCCAGGACGCGGGTGAGGTTCGCCTAGCCGGGCTCCATTATCTACAATCTACATCATCGGCAACCTGTTGATGTCGTGGTCGGATGACCGGTCCCGGTCGACGCTGCACCGCGTCAAGGCGCCCGAGCCCAAGTCCAGCGGCGGCAGCGATGTTCCTGACGAAGATGACTACTAACTACGGCGAGCGATTCCCCGTCGCCTTCTTCAATCAGTCGTGTTGGAGCGCCGTGATGCAGGGCCCGAAGAAGTACCTGCCTATGACTGGTGAGCTGTTTATTGCCAATGCTATGGATACTTACGCATTTTTCTGTGCTGAAGAGGGCTAGGCGGAAGGCGGAAGGCGGAAGGAAGCACAGGCACAGACGCAGGCATACGCTCAGTAGTAGCGGAAGCAGATATAAGATCAGGGTGCTATGTTGCTTGCTCGCTCGTTTGTAGACAGTAGGTGACGGGAGTGAGTCGTATTTGGTGGTTAATCCCTCTCTCCAATTGAGGGCTTGGGAAAAGCTGAAAAAAATGAAAAAAATTAATGCCTGGTCCAGGATTCGAACCTGGGTCTTCTTTTCGCCGTTCTGTGGAGGTGGAATATTCGCACAGGGTGTGAAGATGCACCCGGATTTTATTGTGGTGCACATTGGTGCAGCCACAGGGCATCGAACCCGAGGTCTTCAATTGTTCTTTCTTGACGTGTTACCACTACACTAACCTGGCTTATTCTAATCGTTAAAAGAGTAACATCTTATTATTACTTATGGCTGGCTGGCTGGCTGGCTGGTTGGTAGGTTGGTTGCCTGGCTAACTTAACTACTGGCTGCCGAATATATACATACATCCATGTAGTATCATGTAGGGGGTTCGAGATTCCAGCCGACGCATAGAAGTTGGCTACCAGGTAGTCATTTCACATATTACCGACCTGGCTACAAAAAGACGATTTGGAGTTGTAGGTTGCTGGCTACCAAAATATGCTGTTCAGCTATTGGAATCACTGTAATTCAGGTCTACCATGTACCATGGACTTTACGAGCGTGTATTATTTTGGTATCCTAACCTCGCGACATCTTCCCGAGATCATAGAGCACTTCTCTCAACGATACAGGATTAGGCTAGACGGCTGGACAATAGAGGATGATGAGCAAACGAAATGAATAGATGGATTGAGAGAATAGTATACAAATGAGTGTCTGTAAAGTCCCATGTCAATTAGGATTGACCTTCCAATTTCTTTTATATGAGAATAAGGGGATGTAGCACGACTAGCCTCATAGCAGGGTATCCTGCAGGGGCCACCGTGGATCTATACCCCCTATTCTCAACCCCCTATTCCCTCATCTTGCACTTCTCACTCTCCATCTCGTATAATCTTTCTCTTCCTTACCAGCCAGGCTTCCCTCATCGCCCCATGAGTAGTGATCCTTCCACTTCTAAGCAACACAAGTCAAACCGTTTCGGTCCACACAGGCTAGAAATCACATCAGTCTTTGGTTCTGTTATCTCAACAAGGATCAATGCATTGGTAATAGCTTGCTTACTGCCTTCGATTATGGGGGAGTTGTCTGAAGGGCCGCTATAGTACTTGCAGCTGCTTCCGGCATGGTGGTCACAGTTGTTAGGACAGGTGCAGGCGTAGCCTACAATGGGGAAAGGAGTTAGCATATGGGGACATTCAACCTCCAGGACTAAGGTGGTATTGCATACCAGGATCGGTGGCAATCAGTACGGCACGAGCCTCGTTGCCTGTAGCTTCGGTGGGAGCTCCCATGACTTGACTGGCCATGAGGATAGCGACGGTGGAGACGATGGAGGTGTTGAAAAGCATTTTTGATGAGAATCTGTTATGTATTGGAATCATTGATTGGTAATTTGTGGCGGTGATACTTGAAGGTTTGTGACAAGAATTTCCACGTCGGTAACAGGGTATTTATACCCTTCGATCTCCCGTGATCGTAGGCTCGACGAGAGATAGTGACCTTAGCTAAGTATACCTTTTTCCCGAATCGCACCGTAGTTTCTTGTGAACGCATGACGACAATTGTAGTACAATGGATCGTCATTTACTCTCTATTGATGTCCTAGATTACGATGATCATCGAAACTAACTCCCGACTCTCGTGCACGACGGCGACACTCACCGCGCCGAGACGACGATCTCCATGTCAGGGGGTATCAAAGTGAGAGCTATGGCATCTACCTAGATCTTTCTATCAACTAATCTTAAGGGAAATCATAGAGTATAAGGAGGTTAGGAGTTAAAAGGTCACTACTACTCAAGCTACCCTGCGGCTAGTTACAGGAATGACATCAACTAGGCGCCAAATGCTTATGTATGAGACAATCAGCAAGAAAACGTACGATTGCGCAGATCACAGAAGCATGCATACCTTATCCTCAGGAGTTTGGCATGTATTCTCGTCGTCCAGGATGTCTTTCGCTATGGCGTACTTAAGATATATCCTGAGAACCCAGTGTAGAGAAACAGGTCATATTATGTATTGTTGGACTAATCAGTGAAGAAGCATACACCGGCGCAAGTATCATACGCTGCATACCTGTTTATGAAAGAGCAGCAAAAGCGTCTGGCGATCCATCATGTCTACCATCTGGCTTGGATTCTAAGCTGTTGTATCAACCGATATGTAGGGCATGCAGGCTTCTTGTGTGAAAGAGGCGAGAAGCTTAAGCGTCGAGTGTCTGGCGGAGAATTCCAAGGAAATATTTGTTTTGTCTCGAAGAAAATCCCGAATGATGCCCATAGATCTGGTAATGTCTCTCGCCACTTTGTTGGAATGGACCGGTAACCACGTAGTATGGGCGGACGCGCTCAATGGTATGTGGCTAGCACATAGGGCTTCGAGAAGGTTTCAAGAAGGATCAGGTCTCACATTCTGTACACTCTGTATCAGCTATTGTTACCTGATGACGCTATATTGTTAGCCTCTTACGCTTGGTGAGTGATGACCTACGTAATTTGGCTTCCTTGTTCTACCCTATGTTAACTATAGCGAGAAGCGGTCTATCTTGGGCGAAGGTGGGATTTCTGATCACCGGTTTTCATTTTATCTATTGTCTGTGGATACCGACTGTTCGGTAGCCTTTAGACGTCCGGAACTGAAACCCATCATGCCCAGTGACTCAATGAAAGGAATCAAGGGAATCTTCAGTGTGTAGGGGTTGGAAGGGCGAAGGGTGGACTCTGGATGTATAGAAATGGGCAAAATAGCTAGACCAGTTGTCCTCGAGGGAGAGGAGTGGCAATGAATCGTGAATTGTGTAACGAACGATGTGGTTTGGATTTTGATGCCATGGAACCAAGGCACTAACTAACCTAACAATGGGTTAGGATTGAAAGGATATATGGACACGACTCTATCGGACATGTAGGACTTACCTAGTACCTTTCTGCCTTTGAAGGATTCGCAGCCGGAAATAGAAGCATGGTTAGGCAGTTAGCAAATCCCATAGGGCATATACCCGGGGAATGATTATCTCTAGGTATGTGATTGATAAACTACCTATATCAGACAAGTCTACCATGGCACCTCTAACAAACATCTCACCTCACACATACATACTAGTAGTCACGATAAAACTAATGGAGCCGTCTGGTGTGTCCAAGACCCGGTCCTTTCTTTATTACAGACCTTGCCAAGCCCCTGGGGAAAAAAAAGGGTTCATATCGAACACGAGAAGGGCAATACATCGAGCATCTTCGAGATTCGTATCATTGCCACCGCTGTTGTAACTACCTAAGTTTAGAACCAACCTGGTACGCGCTGTAGCCGTCGCATACACGTTCCAAAAATATCACAAGTCGTAGTTAGAACATCCCCGGTTCGTCATGGGGGCGCGCGCTGTGGTATCAACAATGCCCCTGGAAGTTGCAACCAATATGAGTAGATCCCTCCACCGCCAAGATTCGACGCAAGTACAATCAGGGACCGTGATATTTCCTTCATAGCAAAATGACTCTCGGACATTTACAGAGACCATTTATGAATTAACAATGCAATCATGGCTCCGAAGAGATGACCGCCGCGGAATTTAGGAGCCTGTAATCGAACAGGGAATTCGAAATAGGTAGGTACGGCTCGTAAGCTGTGAGTAGGCCGCGTATAAAGGTAGCGGGAGTATTGTAAGAAGGCCTGCCTGCCGCAAGGGAACTATTCACAATCTTCCATATCAAGAGCTCATCCGTACGTAGTGCCAGTTGATATCCCATCTGCGAACAAGGTCAGGCTGCATCAACAACAATTGAGGAAGTTCAAATTAAGATTAGTTATAACCACAGGGTTTACTACGCGGACCAGTGCCACACTACTACATACGTACACATGGTATTATGGGGTCGATAGAGAGGCAGAGAGGGTTTGGGGCTATGCGACCCCTGAGACAATGGTTGGACGTTGTCGCTCTTTGCGGTTTAGGGGCTAGGCTTTCCTCTTCTAGACAATGAAGCCAAGTGACTGCCTGGAGCTGTCCGGGTTTGATTTATATCGAGGGGGAAGCAAAGCAAATCGACGTAGCAATCATTTCCCGCTGAACGGGGGGCTATGGGATCACAGCCAGAGGATAGGCGCCCATATGGCAGCAAAGTAACATTCTTCACGGGCACTGCATCGTAGTTATTTATTTACTACATATGTTCATGGGTTCACGCCCATGTTATCCTGCAGCCTCGGACCCCCTGGATAATGTAGGTGATGGCGACCCGGAAACAGATTCAGGTGGGCTTTAATGGACCGCGGGAGGAAGCCGACACCGAGCTGTTGGTGAAAGCCTGCAGGATAGTTATGATCCTGACAAGAATGGGAAAGAATGAAGCCAACTTATTACTTGTACCAACGCATAGGCACGTTGGAACTGACGTTCCGTATTTTCCTCTAAAAAAGATCTACTCTAACCAATCTCCAGAACAAGAAGCGGTTGGGACATTATCCTCGTGGGGGATCAGGGGTTAGAACCTTCAATTTGTCGCGGCTGCCTGCCTTGTCAAAAAAAGCCTTTCTGTTGGTGGTGGTGGTAGTGATGATAACGATGATGATGCCATTCGAGCACCATCACGACGTCAAGGATTTCGACCGATTTTATCACCGTACTCGCACGAGACATCGGAGATCCCATGTGTTACACCGCAGCGATGCAGGAAAGCAACTCGGGACAGCTAAGTAACAGGGATTCGATTGGCTAAGATCGGGAGCTGCAGCGGGTGTGGCACGCTGTGGGGGATGAACATTTGTGTGCCACATCCACATCTTCTCTTACTATTTGCGGCTTAAGCTTTGGGTTGGCTAAGGCTGGGGCTGGATTTGGATCTGGGTTCAAACAAATAAAAAAGTTGTAAAAATTCATAAGCTGACCGCCTTTCTTCCTAGCCTCGACGGAGGTGATGATGGGAAACAGCATATGTACACGTAAATGAGCGGACAACAACCAGTAGCGCAATATGTTGCCGACATTCCTAGCGGCATGTCAGATGGTCGCGACTTATTCCCGTAAAGGACAGTGAGGACGCCCCAAAGGAAAGGCTAAGAATGTTGGTACAATACATACAACGCAACGAGGGCTGCAGCGAGAATCCTACAGAACCAAGCGGACCCCGAATGACCCAAGCCAGAACGAGACGTGTACAGCGGTCGGCTACTAATAAAAGCCGGGCCCCCATGTTGACATCTCGGGACCGCAAAGAAGGGGGGGGGAGCTGTGGGCTCGACTGAGTTGAAGCTCTCATCTTATGGTTTTTTCTATTAGAGTTGAAAAGTCAGGCATACCTATTCGTGTTGAAAAACCCCCTAACTAGTTAGACTATTAGTTATTTCGTATCCGTTATTGAAAGAAGAGGCTTGTGCGCCGTCAGCACCTTTTCTGACCTTGGCGTATGACAAGACTGGGTAGACAGATGATGACCAGCCCTACGAAGTGCATATGGTAAGACAGGGCTGTGACATCAAAATAAGTAATAGCATCTGGCCAAGTGTAACTACTTGGTTCTACCTCTAGTAAACAGCTGGTTTCCTTCAATTCACTTGATTCGTAAATACACCACCTGTCTATCATCCAGCATGCTGGGTGCCTCACCTATATGCTCAGTAGGCAGTTTAAAAAGAGCATAAACTACGAAGCATACGCTCACTAGGAATTCACAAGGCTAGAAGTTAGTACTACTACATTATCATATGTAATAGTACCTAACTACCGACACGACGATTCGGGTCAACAACCCAGAAATCGGTTCGGTTTCCCACGTGGCTGAGGGGGCGTCTAAACTCTTTCCCCCTTTTAGTAAGAGGCAGAAGCCATGTAACTACCATCGTCCCCAAAGGCGTAGTGGATTACATAATTAATTACTATCTAGTACATACATAGTCAAATGGCCAATTCCCGAGTGAAAGGTACTGATTCCGCTGTGCCTCGCCAATTGATTTGAGGCACAGCCGATGTTCGGCTGCACGCCTCTTCCCGTGGGTTACCAAGCTGTTGGACGAGGCACTAATACTGACAATGACTTCAACCAATAAGAAGAGGGCGGTATCTGATGTTGGGGATTCTTATTGTAAGTGGTTGGCAGCAAGTAAACTCTGATACTATGAGCTTAAACTATAAGTTGCGTTGCGATGATCCGGTGCGGTCAGGCGATACAAGCTACCGTTTACTTACTACGAGATCGATGTGTTATACATGTGTAGTAAGCTGTCTATTTCGGAACAGGAAGCCTAGTTAGTTATCCCACCGGCTTGCTTGTAGCACAGTGAGAGGACCTAACTACTAGTAACTACATATGCTTACTTATCAAGCTTGTGCATGTCCTCGGCCAAGGACCGAGACACGATGCAGGAGATTTGGTAACGTGTAGGGCTGGTTTTATATGCCGGGATCTTTTTAGTACATTGACTGCCTACCCCACTACTACCCACCCACCTTATACTCACTCAAATGTAGTACTTGACTCCAATGTACAATACTAGGAAGTAGTTAGGAGTCAGGCCTGAGCAAGGTTCGCAACTTCTCCATAACGGGTCACCTTGCCACCCCCATAGTTATCGACTAACTAACATTTTACTCCATCATGTTGTCCTACATCTGGCCTGTGCGGTAGCAGGATACATAGTTACGCCGCGGAATGATTACTTAGTTATGTAATTCGTAGCCGGTAAACTGAGAGCATCCCGATCTCTTCTTTCGTGGAGCTGATAACTAGAAATGAATCGATAAGTTGCCTAAAATAGCAAATGTACGGAACTAATTAGCGAGTTACTAGTCGGAAATGTTTAATGTCGCCCTAGAGCTAGTTACCCATAACCAGTGTTCTTCCACGGCTATGGTTAAAATGTCTAAACAAGGTATTGCACATGCATATAATTATACGTATCTACTGACACTTTGTTCTGTTGGTATGTATGTAGGTAGGTTGGTTTATTTCAAGAGATGCAATGGTAGGTAGGTACATAATCAGTGAGCTCCAACAAGGTCGGGTCCGATACACGTCGGAGACATAATCTTGAGAAGAGTCACACGTACATGCTCCATACTCTACATGGGCAGCTTCATATGGATGACAGCCTAACTTTATTATGCCTGGAGACATGGCAGCATGGCGTCGAAGAGAGCCCTACGGATGGACTTGGGGGCTTAAGCGTATATGTACTAGTTAACTAAAACTAACGTTTACTTCGTACAGGGGGGTTAAGATCCAGCTGACATAACCTTGGCATAACGAAATACTAGAGGCTACATTGTAGTAACTAAAGGTATTGTGCAGGAAACCGAAAAGGGTACCCTATGAAGAGCCATCCAGATATTTGGGTCTGGGAGGTGTGGAACTTGAACAGCTAGTTATGTACATTTTCTGGTGGCTGCTTCCAAGGCCGTTTCAGCATCCAGCTGAACTACTGCAAGGTACTTTCTCGAGGGCCGCCGGCCTTCTTTGGGGTGGATTATAGTAGGCACCTATCCATTTTAGGTATTGGGTCGAGGTGGAGAATCATTATCATTGGTTCCTGCTAAGCGCTCCATGTCATCGTCGTCTTCGTCGTATCATTCGTCAGCTCGACTCAAATCGTAGGAGGGCTTTGACCGTTGTTCAGTTAGGTAGTTACAAGTTGGTTGTGTTGTGTTGTGTTGGGGTCATACCAATTCCCGACCGCTAATGAATGCCTGATGAAGAGGTGTCTATTCGTAGGTGCTTTACTTATTACATAGGTAGGTAATGAACCGGGTAACTGTCTAGATAAGTAACAGGCTGTTGGTAGTGTCGATATCTATGTTGGTGCTTTGTGCATAGCCCGAAACCACATCATGGTTCCAACCTGCATCCATACAGTTACAATGAAGTTCATATTAGGTAGTTTAAGTTATTCATCCCAAGAATCAGTTGGTTGACGAACTACCCACATCAACTTGAGCACTAGTTATTAGGTAACTGGAAGTCATACATAGTAAGATATTTTAGAGTGATGACCAAATGGGGATAGTTACTTAGGCAGTTAAGCTGTTGGTACATAGTTCAGTCAACTAACTACATAATAACTCACTCTATGACGAGCTACGATCGATGCCTTAGTTAGAACCTGCCTGCTTGGAACCTAATTACATAACTTTAGATGATTGCAGCGGTATCGAGTCACAACCCATATTTGGAAGGCCTCCATCGAATGTCGTCTCAGTATGGACGTATGTAGGTAGGATTTATTTTTGTAATACTGCAGGTGTAGTCTCCATGATGTATGTAGGTAGTTCCAATAACGCATGAGGTACATTATAATTATTAATCCGGAGTTAGGAGCGCGGACCTTGCGTGGCCTTAGTTAGACGTTGTATAAAATGTCCGAGTGAGGGAACGGAACTGCAGCAGCAGCAGCAGTACCTCAAATATATGGATCAGGAAAAATCCTTGTTAAGTTAACTGGGTCGTTCAATTACAGCTCTTGCGACAAGCTCGCAAACTCTTGCCCATGTTGAAGTCAAACTAACGGAATTCGAATGACTAAATCTCCTGTTTTTCCTAAAGCTGAATCCCGTGCCCACGCGTTTCCCCCCCGGCGCGGTTCGGCGTTCGAGCGTTTTTGCTTGCCCTATATCAGCCCTGTCCTGTCCTATCCTTTCCAAAAACAGTAGTTACCTATAGTCTTACACGCGGCTCGCTTGCTCGCTGCTCTCAATGTTATCTCCGAACGCCATTTACTCCTATCGTCGTCTTTCAGTAAAGTGATACTTGTACATGGTTTAGGACCTATGCATTTCGTCCCTGGTATCAGTCGCCTATGCGAATGTAACCCCTAGCTCGTAATATATCATAACCTAATCTATGTTGGTACATGCATACTGAGTTCTTCATTGTAACTCGGAATAAAGGTCTTTAAAAATCGCCTGTAAATAGGGCCCTGTCATCATCTCCCGGCCGTGTATGGCGGCATGTGGGCCAGGTATATGTTGCTTCCGGCTGAAGATTTTGATAATGATGGAAGGTGAGGCGGTGTTGGCACGAATTGATTAGTAGAATTCCCAACGTGCCTGTTACTATCGTGGCCTTGGCCGCGTAGGTCAAGAGTACCGATATCAAATCGTTTTGAGCAACCATCGTCCATATGCCTGTCAAAGTGTTAGCCAAGAATTCTGAAATTCGAGGGGTTTCTTCAGAGTTACATACCTACGAAGAGTATCCTTTCGCGCAAACATGCGGCCGCAGAAGTCACATCTATGGTTCTTTTCCTTCATATGTACACTCTGGTGATGTCTTTGGAGGTCTGTTTTTCGTACGAACTTCTTGTTGCAGTCTGGCACTGTACACGGGAATGGGTATTCCCGATTGTCGGCGTGCGTTTCCATATGAGCCTTGAAATTGTAGCTTCTGCTGAAGAGTTTACCGCATCCCTTAACTTCGCATTGGAAGTTGGCTTCCTCTTTAGTCGTGAGCTTTCGAGTTTTCTTCTGCGTTCGTTGTGATCTGATCTGCCGCCTATTATCTGGGATAAGGCCTGACCCGAGACTGGCGTTGCCACCAGACGACTGCTCCGGTTCGAGTGGGATATATTCAGATCTAGACCACCCGGTTGATGGTAGTTCTGTTACGTAGCCTGAAGCGACGTTGTCGCAAGTATAGTTGTTGTGGCTCGCCGGCACGGTATGAGACGAGCGAGGTGAAGGATATTGGGATACTGCCACCGCCCTGGCATAATCTACCATGCCCTCCGCCTTCACTCGCGGTATCGGCGATGACATTCGATGATAGGAACTTCCATGTCTCCCCATGGGATCTGGAGAGCGGCAAGGTGTTCCAACTATCGACGGGGAGTTATTAGATACCACTGACCCGTGGGAGTGCTGCGAAGTGTACATATCATGGTTGTAGGTGCCGCCTAAGTTGGATTCATAGTGAGCAAAAGGATCATAGTCTGCAGATAAAATATTGGGTAAGCTCAAGGCGGGCAGAGGCTGAAGCGCCGTGCTCGTAGTCCACCCTGGCGAGGAAGTCGTCGTGTCGAGAGGCGGCAGCGAGTTTTGTGCGTCCATCATGGAAGACGCCGTAGCATATGACTGATCATACAAGGGAGTGATCTTCTGTTGACCTCTACCAAGATCCGGTTGAGTATATTCTAGGACTGGACTTTCCGAACAGAAGGTCTCGGGTGAAGAGTGTGGAGATAAGGTTAGAGGCGGAGGTGAGAATTCCATTTACGCGGTTATAGGAGACGACGTCCTAGTAACAGTTGGTAAGGAAGAGGTGGCGGTGTTCCAGATTTATGTCACAGACGACAACGAGGCTGGCCGGTGCTGTACGGGAATTATACGAATGGTGTAATTCCAGGCATCTGGGTTTGCAGTAGTCCTTGGGTGTGATTGGTTTCCTTTCTAACATAAGAGAACGCTGTGGTGGGATGATGACATAGTTATATGTTGTATCCAAAACGTTCAGCCGCCAAAAACAGTCCGGCCTCGAGTGTTAGTGGTGAAAGGGGACTGAGTGCTACCCCCCCTAACTGCAGGGGTCAGGAGTAAGTGGAGAGTTGATTGGGATACAAGCGCGGTGCGTCAAAGGTTAGGGATTCTCGACGTTGGATGTTAGAGTAACTCGCATAACGGTCATAGGGCAGACTAGCTAGGCAGAACAGGTAGAAGGAAGCCTTCCAACGGCGGGCCAGACCTATCTATGTATGTATACCTACAATATGGGTATAACAAAATGGCAGTATACCAGATCGAGGTAAAGACCACCCATCCACCGAGGGGGCGACACAGCCCGCTTCATCGCGGCAGTCCACGAGGTTATCCATGTGCATACTGTACAATGATATACATACATGCTTGGGATGGATTTTCGGCATGATCTTTCCAGTAGCACTACCTGAACTATGTACTAAACCTCTCATACCATACCTACTACATGTTGGCCTGCCTTACGTACTCAGCGTACCTCTATAAGCTAATGTTAATAGGTATGAATGAATTCTTACCTGTGGAGAAAACAAGTTAAGTGGACAACTGCCTAGTTTAAGTAGGGAGCCAAGCCATAAGTACCCAGCAAGAGCAAGGAGTCCGGCTCGCCTGTCCGCTGAGGCTGGAAAGACAGGGCAGACAGGTGCCTAATACGGCTGAGTGGGCTGGTGGAGCGTGAGCGAGGAGGTCTCTTGCCCCAAAAAAGTACTTTCGTAGGAAGTAGTAGGGTGGGCCTTGAAGCCTTTTTAGGGCCCAATAGGCGACGATGGATGGGTAGGGTTGCTATTATGCCTGTATGCATGTGAGAACTTTGACGATATTACTGCTGCTGCTGCTGCTGCTGCTGCTGCTGCTGTTGTTGTTGGCTGCAACGCCAGGATGCAGGGACTTACCTATTAGTTATCATCAAGGTAAGATTAGAGCCCTAAAGACCTGCGGTGGAACGACAGGAACAGCCATCACGTAAACATTTCGTGCGACACCATTGTACCAAGCATAAAAGGACAGCCTCAGTCCTCAGTTACTCAGATAAACTACTAACTAGCTCTGAAAGGCCAAAAATATTCCACAACTGGCCCATGGTCATATGAGCTAGCAAAAAGCTGGCTGGGAGTGGAAACGTAGGAAAGAAAAGGCGATCAACTAATACACACAGATAGGCACATGAGGAAGTGGAGAAGTTGCGAGGATCGATCATTAATGGTAAATAATAGATCCTTACATACTCTAGCACTACCTACATAGATACGTAATAAGAGGTATATAGTCTACCGTAAGTAGAAGGAGAATTGAGACTTTTAATTATATGGAATCAATTCTCGTTATTCGACGTATCGCATTGTTTGCCGAATACTAGGAAAATAAACATTGGACTATAATTTGTAACTATACGTGCAGACTGGACTATGTACGGGACGATAAAGAAAAGGGAAACTCATAAGCATATCATGAGCAACGATCCCGTTTACCAATCCTGAATAGGTAATCAGTCTGGTGTTGGCATTGCATGGCCTACGATACTTACATGTAAGTACATAATTATGTGGTATTGGCATCGTCGTAGCGCAGCCCTGTCGGTCTCAGGGCTGCATATTACTTCAACCCATTGTAGCTAAGTGCAGTACAGCTGAACACACCCTTACCAACATAAAATAGGAGTGCATACCAACGCCTACGATTCATATGCCACCTATAAAGTAAAGATGGCATTAGGGATGAATCTAATAAAATATTTAACTTGCCTATCTCTTAATAATACCAAATGTTTATTCAATCGATTCAGGACCTTACACAAAACGATATATACTTACACATACTTACCTAAGAACAAGACGAGTTCACATCTGGTAATGACTCGAAGCTAGGCTGGCCCCCGTAATCCTCATGCGCCCTAGACGAATCCTTCTGTACAATACATATCATGCAAATAGGGTAACTAACGACCTATCTTCTCTAGCTTTGTCATCGGCTAAGGCGGGCAGATTGTGATCTCAACAGCCCCCAGATGATCACTAGCTAGCACATACATAATTCTCGACTACCTAATTCGAAAGCAGGGGTCGACATACATACTGTAGGTATGTAGGTACTGTAAACATCCCATACGCATAAAACAAAATAGATTAGACCACTTCTTTCCAATACCTGGTTATGGGAATAACGAAACAGTTGAGGACTTAAGCAGTCAAGGACCTTCTATCCCTGAACGTGTCCCATATTCCTGCAATGATAGTTACACCTTACAACGTCTCCACGCCTCCACGTTAGCGGGGGGGATTCGTTCCGCACCTATTACAAGGATCACAGTGAGCAATGTGCAGCGATCGCTCTTCGGCAATGAAGTCATAAATTATCATTGCGCTCGCACATTACTACATATATAGGTACACATATTTGTAGTGCCACATTGAAGCCCATGGGCCATCGATAAAAATAACTTTAGTCTTCTGGCCAATCTGCTTTTCGTCTTTAAGGTTGTTATTGTCCAGGGGGTGGGGTATTTACCCGTGTCAAAAGTCACCGGCCGAGTCCGGGCCTCTGTACACACATAGTTCACCTATCTCTCTACCTTTATTAGTTATATCTGGACATTTTGGTATTTTGTGATATACAATATCTTATAAAGCTACCTCCCAGCGCGACAGGCTCAGTCGTGACGAGCAATTTCTCTCTGTATTGTGGTCGTTTGAGAGGCTATAATTAGATGAAAGGTGTGTGATAGTGATGCGAGTCAGTTGGGTAAGTACAAATTAGCAGCACTGAATCAGAGAAGCCGATGCAGTTGGTACTGACGAAACCACAAAGGGGGATATTATTATTACTACGTACATACCTCGCAGAGTTGTTATTTCGGTGAGTTCTTAAGCTCCGAAAAGAGATGACGTGCAGGTTATCTAAGGTGTGTTACATCAACAGTTGGATCTCCAACTAACTACAACTACATATGTGACCTGCATAGATGGATCTAAAGATCCCGGAGAGCACTACCGAGTACTAGGAACTACACCCCGAAGCTCATGTTCATAATCGAAGGATGGTTCATCTCATGTCGTCCTTTATTGCATCGATTGGTTTTCGCTCGCAGTTGGCCACTGAGCAAATGTGACTGCCGAGAGATTACGTATAACTATACATGACCTATCAATAGCATCTAATCTAATAGAGACGGGTGAATATGCATGGGACTTCTTACATATCACGCACCGGTTATCGGGGGAGGTTGTTGGTGAACGGGAACCAAGAAGGGAAACAGCTGAAACCCCTGCTACAGTACCCAAGCAGCAAGGCTGAGATTGGAGCTGTGCAACAATGCAACATAGTATCAGTATCCCGTGGAGAAGTGTGTTACACTTTGCTGCAGTTGTCAGTTTGGTAACACGGCTGAGTAAGAAATGGTAAAGAGTGTTAGGTATATTGCGAAAGTCTCAGGCTTTTGAATCCTTCTGAATATTCACCAAATCACACCTATTATGTATTATGCAGCGGAAACCGGCAATGCGCGGAGATGCTGGCATTGCAACAACTGGGCTCAAGAAAGCCTGCTCATGTAGTTGGAAGTTGTGTGTAGCAACCAATGTATCGTGTCTTGCGGATGGCCCCCTTGAACGTAGTATTGTCCAAGGTTATTTAACGCGGCGCATGTAGGATTCTGGATTATGTTGGGCGCGGATCAATTCCGCGACCTAGGCAGTCTTCACTGACGACGGTGGCCGTATGACCTAGCCTTACTATGCATCGGAATCACTGTAAATATATCATAGTAAGGTGTGTGGCTATGGGTTTAACATACAGAGTAACATGCAGAGTATGATTTATTGGGGGTTGTGAGGGCGCACTATATTGCTAGAAACTACTAGGTAGGTTTCATCTTCAAGAAGTAGGTATGAACCATGAATAACTTAAGTTAGGGGCTGCGACTCGATGAGAGAGTAGGTAGCCAAATCGACTATTCAGTGCTACACGTATACCTACACAACTCTAATAAATCAGCCCTAAGAAATCACCTGCTAAGCCTGGACGAGGTGTCGCTCACGCTGACGGAACGATCCGTACGGCGGACATTGATCTTTCCTGGTATGGCGCTAGCTAGCCGGTCGTGGGGATAGTTTAAGCATTACGTGCATTCGTCGGGTCGAGATATGGAGCACGAAGAACTAGACTAAAGGTCCCCTTTCCCATTCCCATACCTTTGACGGAGAATCCCTTCAGCTCTACCATATTACATACGCAATGTGCCGCTGTCATACTTACGATCAGGCGGGCTCGTCTACCTGAAATAGTAAGAAGAAACCGAGCATGGTTAAGGCTGTTTCCAGTTACTCGGAATCAATAAATGGGGCAGCCAGCCAGCCTGCCGCGGGAAGTTCGATACCCGAACATTTCACGTCGTACAAACCGGTGCTATGTCAAACGTGGACCCAAGCCTACCTAACGAGGCGGCTGCATCCGCCATCCCTCTCAATTCCTCGTCTCGGTTGACATCCGAGTGTTGATGACGCTGATCGTGTGCTTTAGCTCATCGAGCTTATTTCGACTTCGTAGATATCCTACAAGGTACATAGTCATAGGCCCCGTTAAATTGTAAGACACACCTTCGCATGTGCAAGTTGCTGGCTGCTATGGATGTCATAGCCTTTAAGCTCCTTCGTACATATGATATCTATGATGATGCATGTAATCATGATTGGTTTACTTTTATTATACGGCGTCTAACTGATTCGATTGAAAGAAAAAGAATACGGTATACGTAATTAATGATCAGTTCTATAGAAACACTTTTGAACTCAGGGTTATAATAATTGAAGATGCACTACATACAGCTGTAACTACCTCTCTACCCGTGCAGTTAGTTATCTATCGGCGTAAAGATAAGGCAGTGATGCCTAGTAAATGTGGCTCAGGTGATGGATAAGTGGCTGCCCACCTAGGTAATCAGAGCATGGACCAACCCATGACTAAACGTTAAAAGAGGCTGACAACTTCAAGGTTCGGTCAAGGCAGGGAGCAATCATCACATCAATATCTGACTTCATACAACAAAATATATATAAATGTTGAACGGTATTTAGACTACTTATCTAATTCCAAGTCAATACATGACAGCTGTACAGATTGATGGAAGACTGCCGACGAAGTGAGCAGTGGCTATTCAATAAAGTCAACTCAATATCCGCTTGACCAGAAGAGTTGGCGATTTTTCTTTCGGTCTATGGTTCTACTGTGTAGGCCTTGCACGTAATGGTCAAATGGGCAACCTAATAACTCAAGAGCCTACCATCAACCTAGCAATTTGGGTTCTGAAGGAGAAGAGGAATTCTTATGCACATTCTGAATCTCCCTAGCAGCTACCTAGGTACGCCTGGCCCGTAATTCCACTTGGTACAAAATAAATACCTACCTCTCTCTACATACATCCCACCCAGTAAAAGAAACAAATCAAAAAAATCGCCACGATGAAGTTCTTCATCGACGATCTCCCGGTACTCTTTCCGTACCCACGGATATACCCAGAGCAATATGACTACATGTGCGACCTCAAGAGGACGCTCGACGCGGGTGGTCACTGTGTACTCGAGATGCCTTCAGGAACGGGCAAGACCGTATCCCTATTGTCCCTTATCGTCGCCTACCAACAACATAATCCAAAACACCCGAAACTCATATATTGCTCTCGTACCATGTCGGAGATCGAGAAGGCCCTAGCCGAGCTTAAGGCTCTGATGAAGTTCCGCGCCGATGAGTTAGGCCACGCCGAGGAATTTCGGGGCTTGGGTCTGACCAGTCGGAAGAACCTGTGCCTTCATCCCTCCGTCAAGAGGGAGAAGAGCGGTTCCATCGTGGACTCGCGATGCCGTAGTCTAACAGCTGGCTTCGTCAGGGAAAAGAAGGATAAGGGCGAGAGCGTCGATACTTGCATATACCATGATAACCTAGACCTCCTTGAACCACATAACCTGGTTCCGAATGGCGTGTGGACCCTCGATGACCTGCTAAGGTATGGTGAACAGCACAAGCAGTGTCCCTACTTCACTGCTAGGCGGATGGTATGTTCTCCCCCTTCTCTTCCTTACATCAAGTATACCTTCGGCTTACCGTTTGGACAATCTAGATGCAATACTGCAACGTCATCATTTACTCCTATCATTACCTGCTGGATCCTAAGATCGCAGAGCGTGTTTCCAAGGAATTCCCTAATGACTCCATTATCGTATTCGATGAGGCCCACAACATTGATAACGTTTGCATCGAGTCCCTCAGCACCGATATTACTGAGGACTCATTACGCAAGGCCACAAGGGGGGCGCAGAACCTAGAGCGGAAGATCACCGATATGAAGGAGACAGACCGTGAGCAACTAGAGAATGAGTACCAAAAGCTAGTAGAAGGTCTTCGTGATGCCGAGGAGGCACGCCGGGAAGATGCATTCATGGCGAATCCAGCGTTACCAGACGACCTGCTGAAGGAGGCGGTCCCGGGCAACATACGAAGAGCGGAACATTTCACAGCCTTCCTGAAGCGGTTCATCGAATATCTCAAAACACGCATGAAAGTTCGGCAGGTCATTTCCGAGACGCCACCATCGTTCCTAGCGCATCTCAAGGAACACACCTTCATTGAGAAGAAGCCGCTGCGCTTCTGCGCCGAGAGACTAACCTCCCTCGTGAGAACGCTCGAGCTAACCAACATCGAAGATTACCAGCCTTTGCAAGAGGTCGCCACTTTCGCCACTCTAGTCGCTACCTACGAGAAGGGGTTCCTACTGATCCTGGAACCCTTCGAGTCGGACACGGCCGAAGTGCCGAACCCCGTGCTACACTTCACGTGTCTAGACGCCGCCATCGCCATCAAGCCCGTCTTCGACCGATTCAGCTCTGTCATCATCACGTCGGGGACCATCTCGCCCCTGGAGATGTACCCGAAGATGCTGGACTTCACCACGGTGGTGCAGGAGTCGTACGCGATGACGCTGGCGCGGCGGTCCTTCCTCCCGATGATCATCACGCGGGGCAGCGACCAAGCGCCGGTGTCGACCAGCTTCCAGGTGCGGAACGAGCCGAGCGTGGTCCGCAACTACGGCAACCTGCTGACGGAGTTCGCGCGCATCACGCCCGACGGCATGGTGGTGTTCTTCCCGTCGTACCTCTACATGGAGTCCATCATCAGCATGTGGCAGGGCATGGGGATCCTCGACGAGGTCTGGAAGTACAAGCTGATCCTGGTGGAGACGCCCGACGCGCAGGAGACGTCGCTCGCGCTCGAGACGTACCGCACGGCGTGCTGCAACGGGCGGGGCGCCGTGCTGCTCTGCGTGGCGCGCGGCAAGGTCTCCGAGGGCATCGACTTCGACCACCAGTACGGGCGCACGGTGCTCTGCATCGGGGTGCCGTTCCAGTACACGGAGTCGCGGATCCTCAAGGCGCGCCTCGAGTTCCTGCGCGAGACCTACCGCATCCGCGAGAACGACTTCCTGTCCTTCGACGCCATGCGCCACGCCGCCCAGTGCCTCGGCCGCGTCCTCCGCGGCAAGGACGACTACGGCATCATGGTGCTCGCCGACCGCCGCTTCCAGCGCAAGAAGGCCCAGCTGCCCCGCTGGATCGCCGGCGCCATGCTCGAGGTCGACAGCAACCTCAGCACCGACATGGGCGTCATCGCCGCGAAGCGCTTCCTGCGCGACATGGCGAGGCCGTTCAAGCAGAAGGACCAGGAGGGTGTGAGCGTTTGGAGTCTGGAGGATCTGAGGGCCCATCAGAAGAAGCGCGATGAGGTCCGCATCCGCGAGTTGCAGCAGAGTAGCGATGAGGCGGCTGTTGAGGCGGTGAGGAGGGCGCAGCAGCTGAAGGAAGCTGGTGGTGGTGGTGGCGGTGGTGGCATGGATGACGACTATGATATGGATGAGGAGGAGCTTGAGGGGATGATGGAGATCGGTTAGAATAAGCTAGGCTAGGATGGGATGAGATGGGATGATGCCGATTACTCTGGTATTCTTTGTCGACTTACTTGCTACTGCTATTATTAGGTTATTGATCTTGACAAGATCCGAGGGCGGGAGAGCGCAAAAGGGGCAGGATTATTAGTTAAAACTGATGTGCTGTGTGTACTACATACTACAGATTGATAATTGCGTTCGTCATAGAGATTCCATTGACACCCTAGGAATAGGACAAAAAAACAAGTATCAGGAAAGGGGTGTTTTATAATAAAAGACTTCACGATATACTAGTGTCAGTACCATAGGAAGAAGCAGGAAGTCCACGGTACGTGATTAATTGCCGAGTTAGTCACTCATTATTATATGTGTAACAAGACTGGCTTGACTACCTAAGCCGGGTCTTCCCTCGATACAGAACCCAAAGTGTTCGTTTGTTAGTTACTCTACTGCCAGCTACTGCGAGGTAGACTTCGCCTGCTGCCAGAAACTATCCATCTTGGCCCTCTGCAGCGCCTCCCTGGCCTCCGTATCAGTCTCGCATACCTTACTACCCCACTTGCGGAAGCCTCTCTCCTTGACCTCTCCCTCAAAGAGCAGACGGCATTTATTGAGCGCCAGGTCGCGCAAGTTCCCACTCTCGTCCTCGGCCTTGAGCCACTCCCTAGAATTGATATCGGAACCGGCACCACCACCAGCGCCCGCAGCCATAACAGCGCCGCTTTCCTCGCGATCGCCGCCCCGCGGCGGGGCGTTCTCGGTCCAGTCGACGCGGGCCAGCATGAGCTTGCGGTACTTGGCGGCGGCCCAGGCGCCGCCCTCGGCGACGACGAGGCACCGCTTGGGGTGCATGATGACGAGGCCCGTGAGGCCCAGCTGCTCGGCGTTGACGTTGATCTTGTAGCGGTGCTGGCCGTTGGCCAGGCTGTCGACGACGAAGACGAGCAGGTGCAGCCCCTTGGCCGCGTCCTTCTCCTGGTTGGCCGCGAGCTTCTCGTGCCGCTGCTCCTTGGTGAGCTTCCGGTCCTCGTTCGTGTCCACGTGCTTTGCGTGCCGCTCTGCGATCTCCCGGTTCACGCGCGCTTCGACGGCCGTCGGGTCTTTCACGGCTTCTTCGCCTAGGACGCGCATCCTGGATTTGGAAGTTAGTAAACGCATTGATGATAAAAACCCCCGCTTGGGAGTATTTGGGATAAGGGGATAGGATGTTCGTTGGGTGCTTTGCTTACAAATTTCCTTTCTTGACCTTGGGAGGAGGTGGAGGAACCAATCCTAATCGGATCTTGGCTTGTTCTTCCTTCATCTCGGCCATGCGACGTTGTCTCCTCAACTTCTTTGTCTCCTTCTGGGTCAAGTACATCGGTTTCGGCGGGGGCGCGAGTTTGTCTTGTGGCGGTTCGATAGCAACGGGATGCTGGACGTAGCTCGTGACAATGGTATCGGACGTGTCTATCTTCAGGGCTTCGGGGTTGTCGATATTATCGTAGTTTTTCCCATCGACTAGGCCTTCATCCCACCATTCGATATCCGGCGGGGCGTCGATGACAAAGTTCTTTTCTACGTCGATATCCTCGTCGATTCCGGCCTTCAAGTAAACATCTAAGTTAGCAGTTGTTCGACGGGGCAAGTTAAGGGCTTTACAGAATCTCCCACCTTTCGAGTTTGTGCGGCGATTTTCTTCTTTAAAGCCTCAAGGGCAGCCTGGCGTCTCAGGGCATTTGCTTGTTGTATATATTTCCCCTTCTGGTTGAAAATAAGGTGGCGGGATTGTCGCGGTTTCGCTCCCTGGCTGCCCAGATTCGGGTCATAGTATGGATTACTTTTCGTGTCTTGTGAGGAGGCGGCTAAGTCAGGAGTCTTTTGCGACTTGAAGCCATCGTTACGAACGCGAGTCTTGGAGACGGTAGAACTAGAAATCTTGTTGAGGTCCTGGAGAGCTGGATGAAGACCGACGTTTAAGCCGCCTCTAGCACTGGTAACGGGGGTAGCAGGACTCGGGATAGAGGACGAGGACGACGATGGGCCGGGAGCCAGAGCTGGGTGAAGGTCGACGTTGAGTCCTCCTTTGGCCTTGCTGGTCCCTATAGCCGCAGATACGCGAGCTTTGAGGGCGGCGAGCTTGTCGGCAGCAGATTCGGGTTTCTGGATCCGAGATGCGGTATCGTGACGCGGGCCTAGGCCTGGCGAGCCGTGCCTATCCATGATGGATGGAAATGGGGCCTAACAGATAAGATTTGAGGTCTCCCTCCTTTGTGTTTTGTTTTTCAATTACTAATTATGTAAGTGTATTATGAGTATAGGTGGCTTCCTGTTGCGCGTAGTAAAGAGTGAGTAGTATAATGTGAATGTGTAAGGCTTCAATAGGGAATTGACATCAGAGCCCTAGTTAGTTAGCACTCAGGGTTGGCTTTGCTCAGGCTTGCAACCCGTTAGTTAACTACTTACACTACGTACATGTATGTAGCTTTGTAGACTAGGTCTTTTAGGTGTTAGCTATTGAAAGTTGCAGGCTACGCCTAGTTAGAGGTCCCGAGCTCCAGACCATCGCATCTTGCCGGTTTTCACCGCCAAAAAGTCCTCAGAATTTTGATGCAGCTCTTTCTTTAGCTTATCTCGTTCTTGATAGGGCGAGAGAATAATTTATATGTTAAAAGAGAGACTTGTTAGTGATCCTATTGCTATATCTATCTTTGAACCCCCCACCATATACTTAGAAGATCAGTCTGTCGCAACTCTTCTTTAAAGATCTTAGCAACTCAATTGAATAGTAAGAAACCATTTAAATACATAGTTACTTAGTCAACGAGACGAGATGATGCATTAGGATATCTAGACAAGTCGTCTTGGACATCTAGGTATCCTTATCCGTACTCAACTCTTATAGTCGTGTAAGAGCCGATTTGCGCAAAATTCTGCAACTATGAATATCTCCCACCCTGTGTCATCCGCTATTGACAGCGTCGATTTCGATTTCCTTACCCCAACCGAGATCAAGTCTATCTCCGTTAAGCGAATTGAAAACCCAACTACCTTCGACAGTCTACTGAACCCCATACCTGGTGGTCTTTACGATCCTGCCCTAGGCGCCTGGGGAGAGTCAATGTAAGTCAGACAAGCCTTGCTAATAGTATCCCTCCCCCCTTAATACTACTAACCACACCGTAGATGTACAACATGTAACCTAGGTACTACGGCCTGCCCAGGCCATGTCGGCCATATTGACCTTCCAGTGCCTGTATACCATCCCGTATTCATGGATCAGATCCTACGCTTGCTCCGTGCTCAGTGTTTATACTGCCACAGGTTTCGCATGCGACGGGCTGATCTAGAACTCGTCGTCTGTAAGCTTCGTCTGCTTCAGTTCGGTCTCATTGATGCCGCCAATTATCTCGACGACATTTCCCCCGACACTACGAATATACAGGTCGACGATGAAGTCCTTTCCGACGGCGAAGAATTTTCTGCGCTTGACAAAGTTATTCGGATGAGACAAGTCTACACGGAAGGGGCGCTAAAGAATCACAAGCTGAGCACTGCCGAGATCAGGAAAGGCAAACATGAAGGAGCTTCCGAAGCGAGGAGGGAAGTGTTGAAGGAATTTCTGAAAGATGTAACAAAAGGTCGAGTATGTGCGACTTGCAACGGTATATCACCAAGCTACCGGAAGGACCGCTTCGTCAAAATCTTTGAGAAGCCTCTCAGCACCAAGGACCAGGCCAAGATGGCTCAGCGAAACCTCCGTGTTAAGGATGCACTGGCGCTCCAAAGGAAGGCCGTAACTGAGCCTGTGAAAAAGCCTAACTACGACTCGGATGAAGGCATCGCTGATATTGACCTACCATCAAGCGAGGAAGAAGGTGAAGGTGAACCTGAAGACGAGGGCGACGGCGAGGAACTCGACGAGAATGGAGATGTTGTCATGGCAGATGCGGCCGTCAAGACCTCAAAAACCAAGAAGACCGATACAGCCAAGTCAACCCAACGATATCTCACCTCCTTCGAAGTACAAGCGCGCCTCCGTCTATTATTTGAAAAGGAACAAGAGATCATGTCTCTAATCTACAACTCAAGACCACTTGGCAAAAAGCTCCCTGCCGATAACTTTTTCCTTCAGACCGTCCTCGTCCCACCCAACAAGTACCGTCCTGAGGCCCGGCAAGGTGATGGTGCCATCGCAGAAGCTCAACAGAACTCACTCTACAAACAGATTCTCACAGCATGTACAAGGATATCACAGATTCATAAGGAGATCTCGAGTGCGAGCGATCCCGAAGCCGCATCGATCATTCGAAGGCGGGATATGTCAGAGATGCATGAGGCGTGTGTTCAACTACAGGATTGTGTCAACTCGTTGATAGATCGCGACAGGAATCCCATTCGGGGAGCTGCCGGCAAGAGAAATGAAGATGGCATCAAGCAAAAGCTTGAGAAGAAGGAAGGTCTTTTCAGAAAGAACATGATGGGTAAACGTGTCAACTATGCTGCCCGCAGTGTTATATCCCCGGATCCGAACATCGAAACCAGCGAAATTGGTGTCCCTCCCGTCTTCGCCATGAGGTTAACATACCCAGAGCCAGTGACAAGTCATAACTTTAGAGAAATGCAACAGGCTGTTATCAATGGTGTCAACAAATGGCCCGGCGCGGCCGCTATCGAAAACGAAAATGGTCAGGTTATCAACTTAAAGAACAAGACGGCCGAAGATAGGGTTGCTTTGGCGAACCAACTGCTCGCACCATCCAGCCAAATATACAGTGGGATTAAGGGGAAGAAAGTCCATCGACATCTAGGAAACGGAGATGTTGTTCTCATGAACCGGCAGCCCACCCTCCATAAGCCGTCTATTATGGGCCATAGAGCGAGAGTCCTCCCTGGAGAGAAGACTATTCGCATGCACTACGCAAACTGCAACACTTACAATGCCGATTTCGACGGTGACGAGATGAACATGCACTTCCCACAGAATGAGGTTGCGCGTGCCGAGGCCATGAACATCGCAGACACCGACCACCAATACCTCTCCGCAACCGCCGGAAAACCTCTCCGAGGTTTGATCCAGGACCATCTTTCCGTCTCCGTAGCTCTTTGTAACAAAGATACTTTCTTCGACAAAGGCGCTTATCAGCAACTTGTTTACGGTGCTCTCCGGCCAGAGAGTGGGCATATCACGAGCGAGCGGCTAGAGCTAGTCCCTCCAGCCATCATTAAACCCGCCAAGAGATGGACCGGAAAGCAAGTAGTCACCACCATACTAAAAAATATGAAGCCACCTGGTTGTGGTGACCTCTGGCTGACGGGTGGTACGTCGATCAAGGAGAAACCCTGGGGCGTATTCACCGAGGAAGGCACTGTCCTCTTCCACGATGGAGAATTCGTGACAGGCATTCTAGACAAGTCGCAACTAGGCCCTTCCGCGGGTGGTTTCATTCATTCCATACACGAGATCTGGGGACCCCAGGTAGCAGCTAAGCTACTGAGTTGTATGGGGCGGCTATTGACTAGGTATCTCAATATGAGGGCTTTCACTTGCGGTATGGACGACCTTAGACTTACACCCGAGGGCGAAAAAGATCGTAAAGATAAGCTGCGAGACGCCGATCATGTCGGGTTGAAAGCTGCTGCCGAACACGTGAGCTTAGATAGCCAAGTCGGTATCACTGATACGGATCCGATGCTTCTCGAGCGTCTGGAGGATGTCATGCGGGATGATAGCAAGCAGGCAGATCTGGATAGCGTTATGAACGCAGCCAGTGGGGCCGTCTCTAGTAATGTCACCAAAGCATGTCTCCCCGCGGGACTTGTGAAGCAATTTCCCAAGAATCACATGCAGTCGATGACTATATCCGGTGCCAAAGGAAGTCCCGTCAATGCCAACCTGATTTCTTGCAATCTTGGTCAACAGGTCCTGGAAGGTCGCCGAGTCCCCCTGATGGTCAGCGGCAAATCGTTACCTTGCTTCCGTCCCTTTGAAACCAATGTGCGGGCTGGTGGTTACATCGTGAACCGTTTCTTGACAGGCATTCGGCCTCAAGAGTATTACTTCCATCACATGGCTGGCAGAGAAGGTCTTATTGACACGGCCGTCAAGACTTCGAGATCCGGTTACCTTCAAAGGTGTCTCATCAAAGGCATGGAAGGCCTTAAGGTAGCCTATGACACATCGGTTCGAGATGCAGATGGTACTATGGTGCAATTCCTATATGGTGAAGATGGTCTCGATATTACCAGGCAGAAGTACTTAAAGGATTTCAGCTTTGTGCTACAAAACCAGGCCTCGCAAGTACACCAACTAGGTATCGGCGAGAGGGGATGGGATCAAGACGTTTACCAGTCTAAGGATTATGCCCAGAAGTATTTGAAGAAGGCGGTTAAACAGGCGAAAGCAAATGATCCCAATGCCATCGATCCCATCAACACCGAACTGAACCCCAATCGCAACGCCTTTGCTACCTCCGAAAAGTTCTACGAGAGCGTAACTGATTATATAAAGACCAATAAGGACGGTCTAATCAAGGAGAAGGGCGATAAATCCTCCGGCACGAAGTCAGGTGGTGTGTTGGTTCCTCGCAAGTATGCCGAGAAGATATTGCATTCCAAATATCTAAACTCCCTCGTGGAGCCCGGCGAGGCTGTAGGGATCGTGGCTGGTCAATCCATCGGAGAACCCTCCACTCAGATGACGCTAAATACTTTCCATTTGGCTGGTCACTCTGCCAAGAACGTCACGCTCGGTATCCCTCGTCTACGAGAAATTCTCATGACAGCTAGTGATCATATCTCCACCCCATCCATGACACTTATCCTGAACGAGGAATTATCCGAAGCAGATGGTGAGACGTTCGCAAAAGCCATCAGCATACTACCTCTCTCCCACGTGATCAATCGAGCAGTAGTTAAGGAGCGCATGGGTAAGGGCGTCGGACACAAACTTGCGAAGATGTTCGACATCCACCTAGAATTCTTCCCCTCGGACGAGTACTGCAAAACGTATGCCATCAGTATATCCGACGTCCTGAACAAAGTAGAGACCGAGCTACTGCCAAAACTCCAATCAATGATCAAGAAAGAGGTTAAGGCAAAATTGGACCGCGAAAATGCCGCTGTGCCCGAGGTCGGTGTGAAATCCGGAGTGGTAGAGATGGCTGCCCCCAATACCAACGAAGGGGCTCAGAATGACGACGATGATGACGAGGACGAGGACGATGATGATGCCACGGGAGCCAAACAGCGCGCGAACCGGGCACAAGCCGTCTCGTATGGTGCGAACGATGATGAGGATGACGAGATACAGCAGAGGTTAGAACGCGAGGCATCGCCCGAGGATGATCCAGAGCCCGAGCCCGAGGATGAAGGGTTTGGTGGAAGCCCGCCACCATCGAGTGATGAAGAGGACGAGGAAAGCACAAGTCAAAAGGCCCAAAACAAGAGTATCAACCGTAGCCGCGAAGGCCGTGTCAAAGAAAAGACACCCGCCGTTTCCCGGTTCGAGTGCGACGAGACCAAGGGCGAATGGGTCGACTTCACGCTAGAGTACGATTCGAACATGCCCAAGGTCCTCATGCTAAGCGTAGTGGAGGAAGCCACCCGGAAGACTCTCGTACAGCAGATCCCGGGCATCCGGTCTTGCACCTTCGTAGCGGGAGAGAAGATCCGGGACTTCCGGACGGGCGAGGAGGTGGAGAGGGCGGTGGTGCACACGAACGGGGTGAACCTGCAGGCGATGCAGAAGTACAGCGACTTCATCAACCCCAACACGATGCAGACGAACGACATCGCGTCGGTGCTGCGGATGTACGGGGTGGAGGCGGCGCGGAACGGCATCGTGGGGGAGCTCGACAGCGTGTTCCGGGGCCACGGCATCGCGGTCGACAACCGCCACCTGAACCTCATCGGCGACTTCATGACGCGCAACGGCAGCTTCACGCCCTTCAACCGCATGGGCCTGCGCGGCAACGTCAGCCCCTTCACCAAGATGAGCTTCGAGACCACCCTCGCCTTCCTCAAGGACGCCGTCCTCGACGGCGACTGGGACGACCTCGCCACCCCCAGCGCCCGCATCGTCATGGGCCGCCTCGGCTCCGTCGGCACCGGCGCCTTCGACGTCCTCACGAGGGTCCATGCGAGGAATGGGAAGAATTATCTGAGCTGAGAAGTCAAGGGAAGTAAAAAGGAGAAAGGAGGAAGGGGGATACTGTGTGTAGTTCCTTTTTAGGCTAAGGGCGTTATGATTAATTGACTGATTGATTGATCCCCAGGAGTTCGTTTTTGGTTTACTTTTTTTAATTCAAAAAGAAAGAGGTTATATCTAGAGGAAGGCGAGGATGGCTTGCTTCCGTGTGTTTTTACAGTGAACAAGAACAAAAATTTTACAAATAATTCATTCATATATGTTTGATAAGGACTACATGGTATTTGCCTGAGCATCTATCCATCTCTATTCAAGCATATAATCGATCTATTTTCTTTACGTACCTACTTAGAGGTTAGATAGATTAAGTACTTGGCAGTTAGTAAGTAGTGAGGTTGCAATTTCTGACTAGACTAAGGGGTGAGTAGATTCGAAAAGATCACTCTAGTTACTTATTAATCAATAAGCTGACCAGAATATTTTCATGTCACGCCCGCCTGCCGGGTCGTCTTCAACATTAGGTAGGTAAAAAGGTCAGACAATCAATCAATCAATCAATCAATCATACAAGGCCCCTCGCCTGAGCGCGCACCTCCTACTACATACCAACCAGGCAGACAGACAGAACAGGCAGTTAGCTAACTACCTACCTAGGTAGGTTAGGTAGTTTAGTTAGCCTACATCCCCTCCTCAGTACGCCAGTGTTGTTTTCTTGGGAAATAACTAACTGGAAGAAAGAGCTCGATGGGGCGTCATGAGATAGGTATTCATTTGATTGCATGTGTAAGGCATATATGTATGTATGTATGTATGTATGTATGTATGTATGTATGTATGTATGTATGTATGTAGGTAGGTAGCTCGCTCGCTTGCTGCCTGTATGTGTCTATATACCTACCTAACTCTAGGTGTATTCGGAGAAGGAAAGAAGCCGTAAGCTACATGTAGGTAGGTAACTAACCACATAGTTACATACACCCACATCCAGTTTCATTCCACCAGCCCGCTTCGCGACAAGAGAATTGAGTTGTGATTAGAACCGCAAAAAGAAAGCCACCAGTCTATGCACGCATGACAGGTATATATAACTACTTATCTATCTACATCGTTATTTTCCTCCGTTAGTACATATTGCAACACTATCTATCTAAACCACCTAGTTATCAAGAACATATATATAAGTAAGTAGGTAAGTAGGTATCTCAAAGTCCCCGTGTAGTCAGTCAGTCAGTCAGTCAGTCTACTCCGCCTGAGTCAAGTCCAGTCTTGCCGACCGAGATCCTCCCTAGACCCTTGCAGGAAGGATACTGGATGGTGGTGGTGGACCTTGTCTGGCAGCGATCACATTCACTGGCCCGCGCTGAGGTGCTTTGTTGAATCCAGCGTTGAGATGTTCATTGTAATGCTATTCAAGCGACGGGCTACATTCAACGAAGTCGAAGATATATCTTTGTAAGATGCATCAGGTGATAAACTCGTAGTGCAGACAAAGAATTATCAAATGCCTAGCAAGTAAATGGATCACATAATCTGAATGACTACAGTAGAGACAGCCAATGTCCAAGCACAATGTAGAGGCAAGGCGTCGGTAGCGAGTCTAGGCAGTGACACTGTCTATCACCATATACAAGGGATCACCATCTAAAGCGCACAATAGAGCGATGTTTAGAACTGGGCACTAACAGCTAAGTGCGATGGCATGTCACTTGTCATTGGAAAAGGCTTCGTAGTTATGTATGTGTTCTTCATGATCAAATTCATGTTCAGTATTGCAGCGCAAATCGGCAGCTGCCTATCAGTGATGTACAACCATCCCTGTGCAAAAGCAACGCACTCGTAAACGCCATGGATTAACCTTCCCTGTAAACCGAATTCATCATGTCATCGCGGGAGTATCATAAAATTCCACCGCGAAACCTCTCCTCCAAAAACACCCCTCTCAGTGCAGAGCTTAGTTGCGCTCGCCACGGAGGCGACGGGCAAGCTGGATGTCCTTCTGTAGAAGTTGTTAGCAAGTGTCACATGTGATGATAGTGTTAATGGGAATACTGACCGACTGGATGGTGACACGCTTGGCGTGGATGGCGCACAGGTTGGTGTCCTCGAAGAGCGAGACGAGGTAAGACTCAACGGACTCCTGAAGAGCACCGATGGCCGAAGACTGGAATCGCAGATCGGACTTGAAGTCCTGGGCAATCTCACGAACCTGTACGATGTATTGTTAGCTTGGTGTTGATGATGTGGGAAGGCACGATGGTTAAGTGGTGGGGTAAGGCGCGTGTCGCGTCAATCACGGTCGCATGGACCACTGCGAATGGAGGGGCGGCGGTGTTGGAGTGCAATCAAATGAATGGATGTTAAGACTTACCAATCGCTGGAAGGGGAGCTTGCGGATCAGGAGCTCAGTCGACTTCTGGTAGCGACGGATCTCACGGAGAGCGACGGTACCGGGCTTGTAGCGGTGAGGCTTCTTGACACCACCGGTAGACGGGGCGGACTTGCGAGCGGCCTTGGAGGCGAGCTGCTTACGGGGAGCCTTGCCACCAGTGGACTTACGGGCGGTCTGCTTGGTGCGGGCCATCGTAATGGATGTAGAAGTGTTGTTTGGTGATGAAAAGTTGATAGTTGATGGTGTAGTTGATGAAAAGACTCAAAAGTCTTGATGATGTTGATGGATGGCTGTTTAGTGGATGGTTGTTGTGATGATGAAAAAGGAAGAAGTTTGGGGAGAGTGGGGGAATGGTTAAATATGTGAGAAAGTGGGTGCGCGTTTGGCTGGCTGATTGTGCAGGTGCAGGTGCAGGTGCGAAAGAAGTGGATCTTTCCCTTTTGGGTTTCGGGTGGGTGATTTGGCTTTGGTAAGTCAAGTAAAATCAGAAATTGTAAATGCGCGCTTAGTTTAAGTTGTTGTTGTGTGTGTATGTTGTTTTTTTCGGGCAGGAGACAGGGGTGCGTTTTGCTGTTAAAAAGTGGAAGACTTTTAGCTGGGGGGTTTGGCCTTGAAATCGACTGTTGCTAATTTTTAATTGGTTGCAACCTTTGATAGTCGCACTTTGCCGCCTTGGCCACTCAACACTCTTAAGCTAAACCTGTCCTGTCTGCCTATTATTGATGGATCTGGGATCTATCTGCATTAGGAAAGGCCTTTGATTCTTTTCTGCAGCTGCCGGATTGACAGAGTACAATTATTTGATTGGCTAAAATTATCTATGTGTATGTATCCATTGGGTTCAGATACAGTAGGCATAATCTACATCTACAATTACAATTAATTCGTTAAAGCAAGATAGATACATGCAACATTTACAATTCACTCAATACGGGGAGATATGGTTGATTCATGATGTTTATGCTACATAGTGATAGTTTAAATGCCGAAGAATGCACGTCTAAAGTTACAAGGTTGCCTATTATCTTTTAGGTTTGTAGAACTACGTCAAGAAGACAAAGTTACGTGAGAACACTACGTACAGGGAAATTGCCAGTTAGGCCTACATGTAGTACAAAGTGTATGCTTGTGTTATCCAGTTACGGCAGGGAGATGTTAGATAGAGGAATAGAGAAATGGAATACATATTGATGTCTATGTAGCCAATGCTATTTATTGATTTGAATCGTGGAACGAATCAAAGTGGAGGCAATTAATTCCCTTAGTACAATAGGTACTTGTTACAAAGTCACGAAACCACATAACCAGGTATCAATAAACCAACAGTACGTAATATCAAAGCGGGATATATTACCACATGTTCAGGAATTACATGAATGTCGGTAAAGATGCTGCATATTGTTGGGTTGGGAGCTACTCTAGTTAGAGTAGAGACGCGTTCCCCAAGGTGGAAACAAAACGTGATCTAAATTGAATTGAATTACTTTTTTGGCATTTCCATGCAAGGAACTAGCCAATGTAATTGCAGCATTCTAGGGCATTAACCATTAAAACTTTAAAACTCCAAACCAGCAACAAATACCCACCATACACTGCACGTACCCACCTTAGCTGTAACCCCCTGCACGCGTGTCAGGCTGATCTGATTTGAACCCGCATCTCAACCCCATCCATATTTAAACCTCGACACCTTCCCCACGCTTTCTATCTTTTCTTTCCAAAACATCCGTAATCCCACCATCACCACACACAAAAATCTTCAGCCTCGTCTATCTCCGTCAACAACCAACAACAACCTCTCTACTTCATTCTACATACCCCACATTCAAAATGACTGGACGTAAGTTGATCCTACCTTCTTTGATCAATTCGATCACTTAAACAAAACACGAACGAACACGTTTACTGACGCGTCTTCGCTACAGGCGGAAAGGGTGGCAAGGGTCTCGGCAAGGGTGGTGCCAAGCGCCACCGCAAGATCTTGCGTGACAACATCCAGGGTATCACTAAGCCCGCTATCCGACGTCTCGCTCGTCGTGGTGGTGTCAAGCGTATCTCTGCCAGTAAGTCTTCAGTCCTCCGGCGCATCTATGCTGCCTACTTCTTCCAAACGCGTATTATGGGGTCGGTGTCTAACGTGCTTTTCTTCAGTGATCTACGAGGAGACCCGAGGTGTCCTGAAGTCCTTCCTTGAGGGTGTCATCCGCGATGCCGTCACCTACACAGAGCACGCCAAGCGCAAGACCGTCACCTCGCTGGACGTGGTCTACGCTCTGAAGCGACAAGGCCGCACCCTGTACGGTTTCGGTGGTTAGAGCGATTGGGTTGCTGGAAGGGGTTCACGTCTGTTATGAAGTCATTTCTCGCGATTGCCGCAAACGATGGAAGTTGTGGCTGGGCATGATTACGGGATCGGGTTCTGATTTTAGGTGTTCATTGTACCATAAGGGAACGGGGTTCTATAGGGATTTGCCCAAGTGAGGCATAATCGGGTCCATTGATGGCCTTTTTGAGATCAATTTGCTTGTCTTTCCAACTTTCGTAATGTGATGTCTCGACGCGCTTGTGTTCGCGTGTTGTTGTGGCTTGGCCTAACGCGTCTTCCATTGTGGTTCGTGCCAGCCCCATGTCCACTACACCTTATCATCTACTTCCTAATCTAGTGTGGCTGACCCACAGGCTTGTCCAGCCTACTCTATTCCAGTCAGTTTCAGGTTGTCAAATGTCCATTGTAGTTAGGCAGGCGTAACAGGGGTTTCCAACATAATGAGTCATCTGCCGATATGAACAGTACACATGGATGAATTGTGCGTTATCGTTCCTATTCCCACATTCGACTAACTTCCATGTTGAGTGCACATAACCTGTCAGAACACATTGTGTAGCACCAGCGAGTTCGATTTCAGGTTGGATGTAGATGATGGTTAGATAAGAAGCCTCAACTACGGGTGCCTCAAGATATTGCAGATTCCAATAACTTAAATACACCTAGGAGCCACTCGTAGTTTCAGTCACTCTCGGCTTCCACAACAGTACCTGCCGTCTCGTATAGTATATCACGTCAGTGCTGGTTTGCTGTCATGTTTCTTCATAGTACTGTGGCAAAGCACATACACCGGGGCGCTCATTACTATATCATGTATCTAAGTTATCTTACATATTTCGTTTCACGGTGCTACTTATCATCCACTTATGTTTTAGGAGGAGGCTATGTTGTCGAGTCCTCGTTCAGTTCCTAGGCTCTGTCTCTGGCGAGGAACAGGCGCGTTGGTTCCATGTCCCTTGTAATATCTAGAAATATATACATATCATTGTTGTTTAAGTGATGTTTTCCAGGTTGCCTATTGGAGTTGGTCGTTTATTTAATGGCGTTTATCGACGTAATGTGCAAGATTAAGCATTAATATTGGGTATGTATAATTTACCTTCCCGATAGCTATGTTCTCTGTGGTCTAGTTCATGTTATTGAATAGTATAGTCTAGGTTCGCTAATATATTCCACCATTCCAATATCATATGTTCTACCATTATAACCTCCGAACTATTTAGCGTCTTTTTACTTCTTACCAAATATTACCATAATACTGTCATTACAACCACAATGGTTCCTTGTATAGCTAGTATTGGGAATTATGTGTAAAGCAAACAAAAGTCTCTACTTCCGATATAAATAGCAGCATCTCATTGAGACTTTACCAACACATGACTCCGATGACTCACTACCGTATCCTCCAACTTCGCATATGCTCTACTTGCGGGTAGCCTATCCATCGAGTTTATTTTGTGACTCACCTACCGTCATGCTCAGAAATATCACGCAGCTCGTGTCATTATATAAAATGTCACATAGATTTCATAGTTAATGGAGTTGGATATGAACTTGCTTCGATATGGGACACCCATCGCTCTCCTGTCTTGAGTAACTCAAACCGAGAGCTGTATAAACTAAACTGGCTAAGTTCTAACATGAAAGAATAATAAGACTACAAGAGGGTTACATATGAATGAAAGTCTTCACTATCTATCCAAGGCCTACTGTGTCCCTTGTTGCCAACTAGGTATCTATAGATATGCTGTTACTGGGATTATAGACTAGTAAGATGTCTTGACTAAACTGTATATATTTACCATGGAAACATCCGTAGTGTAACTTCTGCTTTTGTGTAGCAATATTGACTGGAGACATAATTACGACTTTGGTTTTCCATGGAAAGAAGAAACTACCATATTAACGACTCTGTTGTATGTGACATTAACCACATAAACTCTCCACCCACCGAGAGGCATCAATGACGCCACTTGAATATTGATGTTGATTGCCATGTGAATATTTAAGTTGTTATATTCATTTTAATAACATAGTTGATCACTGTGATGTGTTTCAGACCACATGCCTGTAATTTAGGTCCCTTCTATAATTTACCTTCACTGGTCTTACTTATAATTGCCGAATTCCCGTTCTTAATTTGATAGGAGTCTCCTAACAAGGTACTAATGGTCCCATGATTCCTAAAAGAACCTGATATGATTCGACTGCCGATGTTCCTGGTTCCTATAGTCGAATGTCCAAATGCCATTGTAACCTGGGGCTGGGGGAGACTTCAACATGAACTAGTTTAGTTACGCAGTGCTATTAAAGGACAGCCTGTTGTTATGCTACAGGTTATAATATTCAATGGACGATGACAAACTACATCATCATGGATACTCATGACGGAAAGACATATGGTGAATGTCCTATGCTACATCTGTACTATATATAACTAGTGTTTGCATTGTATAGACAGGTAGAGCACTTACCTTGATACCATATGGAATAGTGATAATCGGGATATGGTTCTATAACGGTTAAACTATGAAATGATATAGAAAAATTGTGGTTATCTCAAGCACTTGAGAATAAGTGGATTGCTCGGCTCGACACCTGATCGTTATATGGTAGAGACTCAGGGGCAACACTACCAAGAGGGATGGTAAGCACAGCACCACCGATTTATCCAAGCAGGAAAAGCCTAGGAGAGTTTCCTTATTATAAGATACGAATGTGTCTATCTACTGGGAAATAGGCATATGGGCATCAATTTGAGCTGTAAGTTCTTTCCCCCTGGCTCGTTGGGAATCCAAGTTTAGCTATCATACGTTAAGATATTAATACAAAGTAAAAGCGGTAGTTAAATAATACAACAACAAGACAGGGACTTTGTAAACTATTCGAGGGGTTTAAATGTAAACATAGAATCATATTAACGTTAACCTGTTGGCAGTCCTAAGAACTTACACCGGAATGTTTATAATTACAGAAGTAAACGGTGATGCTACATAGACCAGAAGTGTTCTATGATCCGCCCATGCCTCTGTTGGTTTCATTGCATCCGAAATCCATGGAATTAGGCAATGTATCTATTCAGGGGGTTCTTGAATACGCCCCGATCCGCAACCCCTAGCCAGCCTAACAGGAGTCCGACTTATTCATCAGGTTGCAAGAGATTGCGATACCAGGTTGATAGAAGACCAACCAAAAAAACCGAAGGCCTCATGTGATTGCTAACGATTACTATAGCTGACAGTCAGCCCCGATGGATGCCATTGTCACGAAGATCCACTGTCACGACTACGTAAGTTTGACTTTGACTTTAGGTTGACCCTGTACGCTGACTTCTACTTGTTCAATCACGGCACCGGTTACCACTCTCCATGAAACAGCTAAGTGACTAAGATTATCTTGCAACTAACTAGTAGAGTGTGTTTCTACGTAACACGATGAACACACGTGACGTTCAACAGTAAGATCTCGACACTGCCTGACAGGCCCAGCTGGTTGGGCTGCGAGCCTGAGAGAATGAGTCATTATGAGCAAGGTTCGATCTATCTCTAGCTGACATAAACCAACTATAGCTTCGTATTAGGTACGAGATGAATACTGTGACGCGGCAGGCCTAGGAACTCGCGCGCTCTTGCCAAATCCGACGACAACAGTGATCCCGTCTAATCCGAAGGCTGCAATATGGTCTAGCTCCCGTTGTGTCCGCCTCTAGTAGTAAGGGTGAGGGAGGCCAACCCCAGGTAATCCCAAGACGAGCTCAAGCATTAGTTATCGTGGCCTCTAACCAGCCACTGCAATGCGTAACTCTGCATCGGAAACTCAATATTCCTGAAGACTATAGTTTGTTGGCTACCTACGATAAATCACGGATACGGTATGACCGAGTTGTTCTTTGCGGAGAGAATATAGAAGCCTAGAATTGCATGGGGCGTAGTCATACCATGTAGGTAGGTGGTATGTAGGTATGTGGGATCTAGAGCTAGGTATATGGTATGGAGCGCCGTGCCTTACGTGGACATACCAGAAAAACATGTCACATGCCATTATTGGACAGGGCTGAGCCACCGGCAATGGGATTTTGTGATGACCCATGGGAATCTTGCATTTCGCACTTCGGTTACACTAACTTATTAATAGGTGGGCATGGGTACCCGCCTATCCGCCTATGTCTTTGCAGCCCCATTATTGCGGCTGAGGATACGCGCCTACAGAAGGTACAGCATTCATTATATGTATTTACGAGCACGTACGTCTTCTGCCTCGGGATGGTATTCCCGCCCGTACGTGTATAACGAGTGTCCATATGCCATCTAGGCCATAAGCGCTGAATAACTTATTCCGCTGTCATCTAGGCACGTACTCGTAATGGATCATAGGGTCTGGTGTCACATAGGTAATGTGTCACGTAACACGGCGATTCGGGATGTCCAATTATGATTTAACTATGCCGACCGTAAGCGCCGCTTAAAGCCGCCAGGCCGCGGCCGCAGGGCTGGCAGGAACAGATGAACAGATGAACATATTTTTTTCTTCTTGTGGGCGGCCTCCTTTGACCACCAAAATTTCTGGACATACTATACGTAGAGTGGTATAGATGGGAAAACATGAAAAGCGAATAGAATCGCCTAGATTGATGAGTTGTCAATTTTTATTGGGCACTTTTGGGCCCTCAGGCCCTATGTGTCTAAGACAGAAAATCTTTTTGTGGTCCTCGGGGATGGCCTGGCCGGCTGTTAGTTAATGGTGGAACAAGGCAAAAGGTTCTAGAAGCCACCTCTGTCACCTTAACACCGGTTCAGTACTACCTAACGCCTAACTAACTTTAGACTCTAGGTATTGTACATACGAATAGATGCAGATTAATAGTAATAATACGTAAAATTGTATGCCGGGAGAAAGGCCGTGGAGAGATACCAACAAATCAGCATAGATATAATGATTATTGCTAATAGAGCGTTTGTTTGTATAACCAATGGCGCATAGCATTAACGGGCTGACCGGTTTACGGTACGCACGTAAAAGGGGGATCAAGGCGGCCGGTAGCCGGTCTAATAGAGGCAGTTAGGTATGTGGAAGGTATGCTTACAGGTATGTAGGTAACTACCAGGTAGGTAGGTAGTTACGGGCGGCACAGCACAGCGGTACGTTCCACAACATCGGGAGCAAACTTTAATACGGCAGTCACATACTTTTAACTACAGCTTACATGCATGCTACGTAGCAAGGCCCGAATTCCTGGGAAATGGAATCGAGCACATGCATGCACTAAGGAACATTCACACGTCGCGTCGCACCCGCAAGCCACGAGAAGAAGAAAAAAAGTTAAAAGAGGAAGAGAGAAAAAAGGAAAGAAAAAAGAGAAAAGTAAATAAGCATTTCTGTATTCCCCGAAACATTACTAAGCAAAATTATTTGGCATTCACTGAATCGATGAATAAGTGGCATGCAAAAGTTCACTTCTCCGAATACTGCTAAGTCCGCGGTCTTTGCTCTCCGGCCTTTTATTTCGGAATTGACCGCACTTCGGCAGTGCGACAGAAACCAAGATTCCTTGATTGGGCCTGGCATCTAGTTTAATTGAAACGACTCACAATGTATCTATGTACACCTGACCTTCAAAACGAATTCTCAACGTGTCGGAGGACAGATACATCGCAACTGTCGGTATAGCCGGGAGTTCATGACCCAGTATCTTTCATCGAGGGGCAAAATTCCATACAGAAGAGCACGACAGCCCGGATTTAATACGGTCTATTAGTCACCTCAGAGGTATGCACTTGAATCAAACCCCCACCATGTGACATACATACTTGCAATTCTTAACTATTGCTGAGTACGTAACACTCAACCGACCGGCGAAGACTCGGAAGCATGTATATGCATCTCAACTAGAGATCAGCCACGGGATATGTTGTGGTGACCTAAGAATAACTACTTAGTTCGGAGGTAACGTACGCGCGCATAGGGACAAGGAAGACCTGAGCTAGGCCCGTCCAGCCTTAAAATTGGGGGCCGAGGGCCTCAGCTTGACTGACCATACGTACTAACGTTAGGTATGGAGCGGGTAGATTACCCATGCGTATGTACCTCCTACATACCTACTGAGAAAAGCCTTACTGATGGCTCAGCTGGGTTGGGTCTTGCTGCTCCGGTGCAGCCATCAGTTACCTATATTTTCATCAATAGAAGAACCGGCATGAAGGGATGTGGACTGGGTATGGACAATAGCCCTTGCACCCGGATATGCAATCAAAAACTAATAAGCGCTTAGTTAGCCGCGTAAATGGTTGCTTATCCAATGTATTAATCAGCTAGAGAGCTGATGACAACTACTTAGATATACGCAAATAACGCAAAATATTAAATGCTGATGGATGAGAAGTAGTTTCACAGCATTATTAGTCTATAGGTAAGCGTTCAGCGCACGACCGGGGAAAGAGAGTGATTACTAGGGTGCCGGTAGAGAGGAGTAAATCTATGGATGGAGGTGTTTTGGTATGGAACATTAATCTTCCGCACTATCAATCTCGATGCGAAATAATAACCTGGTGAGAATTTGGTATCAATCAGGCAATGGTGGGCGGTTTGAGCTATCTATCTGGTGTGTTTGGCTATCTAGATCAGACTTTAGTGGGGTGACAGTAAGGCGATGGATGGGAAAAGCGTCAGCACATTATCTGAGCACTGGCCACTGAAAAACCCGCCCGAGAACTCGACGAATACCGTACGACGGACGGGAAGTCGAATGGTTCCTGACATCCGAAAGCCCTGTCCGTCTGTGCCTGTGCCTGTGACCGGTTCCAAATAGTTTATGTATAGCAATTACAGATCTGAGATGGCAACAGACACGTGTGGAGGCGAGGCCCGCAGACCCGTGATTGGTCGTCTGGGGAATGGAGGTACATATGCAAGCGAGCTGGTTGAGGCTTATCCAGTGATGACTGATTGGAGAGAAAAGTCAGCACGTCTCGTGCTTATACCCTGATACCCATATCATACCGTAAGCGGAGGTGCATCGGTATGGTGAATAGATCGATCAGTAATATCCAAACTTCGACAGTAGTAAGGTTGTACGAAGTAGGCTTATATCGGATATCGGGACTACCTCCTCGGATAGGAAAGGGGGTCATTCAAGGGTTTAGGACGCACCGAGACGCCGAAAGACCGAAACGGATCTTGAACACAGAAGACATTAGAAAGAGGCGCATACCGCGGCATCTATCAATTGCATAGGTATCAGGGTATCAGGTATGTACATAGTGTAGAAGTGCATTAGCCACACATATTCTTTCTACGTATGCCGTTGAGCCAAGTTGTTGAAATAGATCGCTCACTACGTTACCACATGTAGGAGTGGCTACATACATCCCAACCATGTCGTAGACCCCTAATGTAGACTCAAGAGGCTAATGTATGATGGGACGGGCCAGAACAAGTACCGAGTTGTGGCTTGTTACGTTAGTCGAGTTGTGGCGGAGCACTCAAGTCCCTGATTCCTGTGGCTTGTGCTGCCCGTACTGCCCGAGGGCGGATTATTTCCACTGCTATGATGGGTCGGGTCGGGTGTATCGATCCGCCAGACCTAATGTAGCGCCGGTTGCACGGGATGCCTCGGATTCGTTCGTTCGCATTGTAGAAAAAATCGGCGATATGAAAACGGGATAGCGTACAGAGGGATAACTGCGGGATAGGGATAGTCTCGGCAAGTTGAATAAAAATTTTCTTTCATTGTCTTTTTCCAGTCATACTACCTGACAGCTCTGACTACCTACGCTGCCTACATATGTACCTACAAATATGATCCCACGCTCAATTCATTAGTCACAAGCCATTGATTACTAAGTTGATTCATGATAGTTGAATGTTTGTCTTTGATATTGTTTGTTGTAGGGAAAATTATATTACCAAGATGTTATATATATACGTGTATGTAAAATGTTATAAGTAGGTACATATGCATCGTAAGCGGCATGCAGGGCATACATGTACATATCTATAAATGATTAGAATTGAAATATTCCTTATTGCTGCATATATGATAGCATATTCTATGTATGTAGTTATCTATCAATTCAATGGCCTGCTAACAAAACTGCAAAACCAGCAAGTCAGGCCACCCATGTTCGCGATAGATCATCAAACTGGGCTTAAAGAGTGGGTGTGCGGGCTAGGCCATCCGATCCGGAGGGTGAGTGGGTGACACCCCAAGAGAGAAAAAAAAAGTCTTTGACGGTGGTACTTCGTACCGTCGCAGCAACATTGAAAAAGCCGAACACGCATTACGTCATTTTTGATATTCCCGCAGCCATCATGACAGGGCTGTATGCACGCTGGTTGGATAGTGGGTCCCCCGATCGACCCCAGACTGAATGTACACATCAGTCAATCAACATTCTGCAGCAACATTGAAGCATAGCAGCAGAGTATGTAGTAGATAGCTACATGCATGCATTTAGGGTTAATGGGCATGTTGGACCCTGAATCAAACACTGACTATGTACGTAGGTAAGGAAGACGTCTACCAATTTGCTGGCATAGACGTGTATTGGTGAGATCCAATGGATCTGCGCTGGTTGTTGACATGTTCTTCGTCTGCATCTAAATTTACCTGTGTTAGGTTCGCGAGGGAAGCATCCTAAGGATATCCTAAAGGATAGGCGACCCGACCCAACCCAACCCAACCAAACCAACGCAAGACGTTCGTTTCTAGTCTCGAAGTGTCATCTTTAATAGGGGTGTAGCTTTCTCTCCACGTGGTATACATATAGAGTCACATCACAAGCATTCCAAATCACCACCGAGACAAGCCATACATAGCTTTCTACAAAGTTTGCTCAGCCTCAGGAACGAAACAAGACGAGATGAGACGAGACGATACGATACAAACTTATTAATCAAAAGTCGGGAATCCTTAAGGCCGAACAAAGAAAGGGTCGGACTCATTCATCCACCGTCACCAATTGAAGCTCTTAATACGAACCATATGACTGATAATGCTATACTATCTTTGACTACTTTCGAATAAGAGAATAAAGGAAGTAAGAGGAAATCTTTCTTCCATGCCTATATCAAGATAAATAGTCATAGATTAGATATCAAAGGAGATATTTAAGGAATAATCTTGTCCCGGTCAAGTCCGGTTCCAAGGGATTCTATAAAACACCCATTGAATCTTTTAAGCCAAGCGTGTGTGTAGTTCTGGTCCTTTTGGAATCGAGGTTACCGGTTACCCACACTTCCTTATACCCCTGTAAGTATACGATACTGAGCTACTGGCTTGGCATCTCCGTCATCCCTGCATTCACCTGCATATTTCCACCCATTCTAGCCCATCGTCATGGCCCGAAGAAGTATTTTGTACTTCTGCTGACTTACATATGATTCGAATCTCAACTGACTTGATCGAAGATGTACGTAGGTATAAAGCTACAACATTGCCACCAAGCGCCCTCTCTTTTCCCTCTACCCCACCATAAATCCTACAACCATACAATACTCCTTACAAAGAGAGAAACGTCCACCAAAGCTAAAAAAGCAAACATTATATCATAAGTCCAATACATCATACCACGCAAACATACACACACAATGATGCTTGGATACAACAACTACTCGACGATATCAACACATCATCCTCACAACAATCACTACAAACGGAATCGAAAACAACTCGACGACACTAGCAATCACTACAACAGCAACAGCAGCAACAACAGTATAGGAGGTGGTTCGAGTTTCCATTCGACACCTACGACTACAACGCCAACGCCACAGCACGCTTTCGACGACAACTCGTTACGAGCGGCGGCCGCCTCCGCGATTGGCATCAACAGCCAGAGTTTAAACCAGGTGCCCGACCTTATGCCTTCGGACTCTTGGTTGGTTCATAGTCAGCATACCCCAACCGCTGCACAGCGTCTCGGTCACCAGCGCGAGTCTTCTTTGTCTTCTCTAGGCTCCAACGGTCCAGCATCGCCTTACAATCCCAATATATCGAATCCACAAATAGCCGTTACCGACCCGAGCAACGATGGGTTCCATGAGCTGAACTCCAATGACAATGCTTACTCATACCAGCTCGGCAAGCAGCACATGCCAGAACACTTCTATGCGAGCGCACTGTCGAATTACAATGCCAAGAACCATCATTGCAATGTCAACAACAACAATGGGCATGCAGCTATGCCTACCACTGCCTTCGCTGACGGCCTACCAAACCTATCGCCCTCGGTAGCCCAGCAGAAGCCGAGTGGCGCCCGAGGCCTTGCGCCTGCCCCTGAACTGTCAGCTAGTGGCGGGTCGTCCACGAGACATGCCGTCTCTGTGGCGAGTTCCACCGCAGGCGATGACTCACCTGCCACGCCATCTCTACAGGAGCCTGAGGACGATGTCAGGAGGCCCAAGAATGGTGAGAATTCCAATTCTAATTTTTCGGTACTACGTTACCTAAGCGACATTGATGATGGCATTTGCTCACCTTCTTTCTTGGACGATGTAGGCTTTAACCACAACCTTCCTCCAAAATTAGATCGCACTTTGACAGATATCTATACCGACGAGCTATATAATCCTAACTTCACCTTTACCTCGGCATCTCCACCTCAGACGGTAGCCATGTCACCGAGTAATGACGTCTTCGCGCAAAGGCTCCACGCAGCCAACAGTCAACATCTTAGCGCTGCCCAGTCGCCTGAGTCTAATGCATCGCGGGACAGGTCGCCGTTTCGCCAGTGTTCGCCATACGCTTCAGCTGCGAATGACTTCACCCAGATGGGGATGAACCAGGTTCGACTTGGATCGGCGCAACATTTGCGCGAGAAGAGGAAGGCCGAACAAGACGCCAGGGAGATCCAGCACCAGATGGCACGTAGCTCAGCGCGACAACACGATGGCACTCCTAACACCATCTCTCCAAAGGACGCTGTTTTGGACTTTAACGAGCCGGACGATGGTTCTAACTTCCCGCTGTTCTCTCCACACGAGACACACGGTTTCAAGATGGAACCATTAAGTCATGACAGTCATAGCGTGCTCTCTCAGCAACCCCAACCGCAACAGCAACAGACAAACCAGCAATTTCGGTCTATGAATTCAACGACGCCGGTTCAAAGTAGTTTCAACTTCTCCATGCCGTCTAATATGCATATGCCGCAGCAGTATCCGTTCGTTTCCCGCCCACAGCATGACCAGCATCCACAGGAGACCACGCCGTCAGCTTCGAGCTTTTCGCGGGTCAGTTCTACGGAGACTAGTACCCCGGACTTCAGTGATGGAAGTATGCAGAAACCAGCGAGGACGAATGCCGACAGTGGTACATACACTTGCACTTATCACGGTTGCAATCTCCGATTCGAAACTCCAGCGCTTTTGCAGAAGCACAAACGCGAGGGCCACCGGCAAGCAACAGCGCTCAACGCCATCAGGGGTAGCCCGGTACCGGGGATGACAAGCAATCTACTCAACAGCCAAGCAGGACCTCACAAGTGCGAACGGATCAATCCGAGTACGGGAAAGCCATGCAACACGGTCTTCTCCAGACCTTACGATCTTACTCGTCACGAGGACACGATTCACAATGCGCGTAAGCAGAAGGTCCGATGCAACCTATGCACGGAAGAGAAAACTTTCAGCCGGGCAGACGCGCTTACGAGACATTATCGCGTTTGTCATCCCGACGTGGAATTCCCTGGAAAGCACCGGAGACGTGGTGGCAATGCCTGAGCTGTCTAACTGAAGAGGGCTTACAGGCGGAGGGACCGACACCTCACGCTGCGCCTGGTTGCGTTGCGTTGCGTTGCGTGGATGAATGGATGGATGGATGCATGCCATACTGGCATACATACACAGCAGGCTGGGTATTTCACACAGCGACATTCGCATGGCATTGTATCACGTCGCACAAAGGCAAAAGAGGTGTGCTATGCTACGCTACGCTATGGTATGATATACTATACTATGCGATGCGGTGCAATGACGAATCAATCGCATCTCGACACGAAGTTGATTCGAACTTTCCGCATGCATACATCCAACCAACCATCCATCATTTATCATCATATGATAATTGGGTATTAGTACCTAGCTCTACTTCGTGGTTCGGATTGGTGGAGAAGGCATAAAGCGACGCTACACAACACCTACACTGCATTGCGCCCGATTTACCCCAAAGCCAAAAGCCATTTCGTCGTCATTCAGGGTCCAACGTCAATTATGCAGGGTCCTGTTAGGGTCCTGTTAGCCAAGACTGAGAAGACTGGGCTTGACCCTGTTCAGGCATCGATCTTCACGTTAGGGGCAGGTTTTGTCCCACTTTCGCTGATCCCTTCTGTGGATCCAATTGGTAGTCGGTAGTGGGTTGAACGCCTATGACGTCAGACACCTAAACCTTTCTGACCTTTCCTGCCCTTTCCTGCCCTTTTCCCCTCTGCGGGATGGTCAGGATGTCAAGGATGTGAACACTTGTCGTCGATAATGGGCATCATCATCATCATCGTCGTCATCATCATCGACAGCATCCACCACATCCGCATCCGCATCTGCATCCACCTCCCACCTCCATCAATGGGACACCCTGGTCAATCTACTACATCATAGCCCAACCTTAAACCACATGTACCTGCTGTCGCGCGACACACCCGAACCTCCCCCGGATTCTAGCTTATACTCGATATTTTTATCCCCTTACCTCCCATGGCCTAGCATATCGGGGCTTGCATGACCCTTATCATCACCGTCGTCATATCGTCACCAAAAATGTCACTCTACCCACCCTACCTCTTCTGTCGTATTTGTGACGTGGGTATACCCGTCATAGACCCTACTCTATCTATTTGGGATGGTTAGCAAGCGGGGTGCGAAATAGTGTTTACCCATTGGGGATACTTCAATTTTAATTTGTTTTTCTTTCTATGTAAATTCTTTTTTATCTTTTACTTCTTTTCTTTCTTTCTTTCTTTCTTCTCTTGATTTTCCTCCACGTCATTGGAACAACATGGGGGGCATGGCGGCATCGTTGCACTCAATTATAGACTTGGGCGGGCCGGGCCCAGAGGATTGGGCCCAACTTGGATCCTGGCGGACCGTTTGATGTCTGAACGACTTCTATTAATGTCTTCTCATGTATGATCTTCTTTTGTTGTCCGGGGTGTTGTCTTTTTTAAGTTTTATTTTCCCCCTTGTCTCTTTTTCTACCCACATAGACTTCTTGTACGATATCAGCGGGGAAAGCATGGGGGGATAATGGAGTTCTACGGGAACATTGATGACGCTGATGAGAAAAAAAAGAACAACGTTTAATGAGAATTGTACGAAAAGAAGAAACAAAAAGCGAAGCGCGGGTGGTCGTCTTCATTCATACATAGTATTGCGGGACATGAAAAAAAGCAGAAGAGAGAGGTTCTCTCGGCGGCAAAAAAGCTCTGATTGTTTGTTTTTGTTGTACGACGATGAAAAAAAGATATCCAGGAGTTCTCTCAGACCAATCAATAGACCACTAACTAGTAGCATTATCTATCTGCGCTAGTATATACCTAATTCGAATAAATTAATTGCTGGGGGAATTCCCCGGCCTTACCTATCTACCTACCTACTTAGAAGTCCCCTATTGAATATAAGCTGCCTGTGCCGATATGTGATTGACTACTTAGATTGATTGATTAATCAGATATGTATGCTGTCCCAATGCCATCATCACATACATGCCACGTTCATTCATGTATGTATGTATGTTACATACGTTGGCAATGTACACGTGCCTGACCAGGCTTGACCACGTTCGAGGTCCGAACTGTAACCTACATAGATGTGATGGATCGGTTGCATCCCATGTAGATAGATAGATAGATGCCCAAGACGATGGATGATGGTACGGTATGGTACGGTACGCCAAGAGTCCGGGGTGGCTAACGACGACGACGACTACCACTACCAACATCTTCCTTCGATTGGGATTGAGTGATCGTTCATTTGTTGGACCCAAAGCCCCGTGGATGGATGATGAGGTCAGGGTCCTGCTCACTTTACTTTGACACGTACTACGTAGGTACGGTACAGAGTCGTATAGGTCGTCGTCGTCTATCGACCACACCCCTGCCATAGGTTCCTGAAGATAGTATACTGGTAGGTCAATGGGCCATAAAAAGAAAAGGGGGGGATGGCAATATGGGATTAGGATGGCAATCAGTAGTGGCAACATTGACACCGTGGACTTTTACAACGTAATCTCATGTCAGTTGTATGTAGTCTAATACTTATTAGACGTTGATATACCAACCACCCAACAGGGACCCTCACTCACTCACTGCATGCCGATCGTAGGTAATACATACATACTTACTTATACATGTTAAGAACCATCTTAAAATCACAGAATAAGATAGCTCGTTCCGTACATACTTGCGAGAGAGGGAGATATATATATATATTCGAATGTAGCAAGTAGACCTAACTAACAATTGCCATCAACCGTCAGGAGAACCTGTGGTAGGTAGGTCTCTCTTTGTCTGTCTGCTAGATATAGCCCAAAGATGTTGAACTTTGAAGCTTGCAGTGATCCGTCCGTCCCTCTTTAGTGGTTTTCCTTTTCCCTCCCTCCATCCAACCCACCTAGACTAGATAGATAGATAGACTAGAATATCTACCATTGTAGATTGTATCGAGTGAAAGACTTCAGTGAAAAATACACCAGCCATATCCCAATCCTACCTACCTACCTACATACATCATGCTACGACTCGAGCAACGAACATACTGACATCGCCGTGATTCTCTATGCCCTACTTATTCGTCTAAGACGGCTGCTCGTACGTCAGAAAACACAGGGGCGATCCCCGTCCATAGCTGGAACTACATGGAATAGTTAGTAAATGAGCGAACAGGGACCACTTATACTGGTGGCAGTGGTAATGCAGTAAGGAATCCATACCTGGTAATAACCCTGCGACGCGAGCACCTCGAGTCCCGGTAGCGTGATCCATCCGAACTCCTCGGCCAGTTCCATCAGGGGCGTGTGGCGAGGCTTGTAGGCCATCTCCAGCAGGATACGTGGCACGTCTGGTTGTGCCGCCTGGTGCCGCAGCACCGATGCCATCAATTCCCGCATCGAGGGATCTAAGGGCTTGTCCGCCGGTACCGTGGTTATGATGGTGTTGGGCAGGTGGCGAACAAGGCTCGCGTCTGCGACCGTCTCGATGTTGTAGCCCTCGGGGAACGATGCGGCGAGCTCGCCCGCCTTCCCGGCGTTGCGCGCGACGACGTATATCGGGCTGCAGCCGAGCGAATGGAGCGCGTAGATGGCCGCCCGCGAAGTGCCACCGGAACCGACTACCAGACCGCTACTCGGCGTGGAAGCAGCACCTGCCGAGCGAAGGGAGTAGACCATACCTCTCCAGTCGGTGTTATCTCCCAGCAGGCGCGTCTTTTCTTCCCCTTCTTTTATCGGAATGATAGTGTTCACGGCACCGATGATCTTGGCCGAGTCCGAAACGTCATCCAGAAGCTTCATGATGTCGAGCTTCAAGGGGATCGTGACGGAAGCCCCGCCAAAATATGGTGAGCGTATCAGGTCCTTGATATCAGCAGCGACGTCGGTTTCAAAAAGGGAGTATTCGTGTGGCAAGCCCGTTTGGCGGAATAGAGCGTTGTGGAGGGCCGGCGATCTGGACGCCGCGATGGGTTTCCCGAACAAGTAGAATTCCTTCTTCTCTAGTTCCCCGAGCAGAGCCAAGGCGGCACGGATTTCGGCAGCTGACAATTGACCTGGTGCTGCTTTGAACGGCAGCGCCGGGTGGGAAACCGGAGTGAGAAAACCATTGAGCACCCGGGACAACTTCCCGAGGGGGCCCATGTTCAAGGCGATGATGGGCCTGTTGTGGGCTGCTAGCATTTGGTCTCTGAAATTGGCAAGGGCAAAGTTGTCTTCTATCTTCTGGGCGACACCCACGAGCTTAATAACGTCCCCATATTGCAAAGCTCGGTTGTACCACGTCTGCCAACTGCCATTCTTCCAAGACAGCTTGCCTTCCGGGTCATGATGAGACGCGATAATACGTGTGGCGCCCTCTCGAGACTGCATGACAGCATCTAGTGTTTCATTCGAAAGGCTCATCTCAAGGTCTATGTACTCCACACCCGCCCGCATGGCGATTTGGTACAATGGGAGTACATCCTTCTCCGACTCATAACGGAAACGGCCTCCTTGGGATTCGGAGCGAAGCGTATAAATGATAGGCACCTTTGCTGCTGAGCGCAATTGCGCAACCTGCTGACCTACCGATTCAGGGGAGAGGTCATCGAGTAGATCAACACGTAGCTCTACCGCGTCCGAGCCCACCACGACGCGAGGGATTACCTCAAGCGCCGAGGATATGCTAGGCACTGTCAGCGAAACAAAGAACGACGGCCGCTTCCTCCTAACATCCTCGAAATGTGTGCTATTCCGGCACATGACAGAGACAAAGCGCACAAAATCTGCGGGCGGTTCATGAAGGTTTCCAGGCGTATCGAGGTGGGGGCTGTGGTATTCATAATTGCTACATTCCTGGAAAAGTGGTTTGCGTCGGTCATAAACATCGCGGATCTGATCGGAATAGGCAGGACGTGTTTTGTCACGCATGAGATACTCTATTACCTGCTCAGCGTCACGTTTGACCAGAAGGACGATACCGCCGTTCTGGTGGTAAGATATCAGCAACTCCTTGGCTTCAGGCGTCTCAACAAGGCCACCGCCGCAGGAGAAGACATGACCCTGAGCTTGATTCTTCATAACATCCCGTAAGAGCTCAAGCTCGTCATGCCTAAAGCCTTCCCAGCCACGGCCGCTCTCGTTGATAATCTGCGGGATTGTCATACCGGCTCGTCGCTCAAGTTCATGATCAAGATCGATAAAGGTTCGTCCAAGAATGTTTGCCAGCCAACCACCAGTTGTGGTTTTACCAGCGCCTCGCATGCCGACGATGAAAATAGACGGCGTGGACTTGGGTGTTTTTGCAGAACTCGAATGTTGAGCCTCATGATGTTGATCGACGCCAGACAATCTCACTTTGAAGGATTGCGCCAACACATCCCACCAACCAGGCCACGTCTTACCCGTGCACTCCCGCTCCAAGATGACGACAGGGTGTGGTGACAGAACAGACAGGACGCTGAAACTCATTGCTACTCTGTGATCATCATAGCAGAAGACGCCACCCTTAGCCTCGGACAGCTCTTTGTAGTTCTTACCCGACACCACGATACCATCCTCAAGCTCTCGGCAGTGTACGCCGAACTTGGCAAGTTGTTCTCGCATAGCAGCAATGCGATTGCACTCCTTTACGCGCTGGTTCGCGATGCCAGTAATGCGGGTTTCGCCCTCGGCGACAGCAGCAAGAACCGATGCTGTCAAAAAGGCATCGGTCATGGGTTCCATATCGACCTCGATACCCTTCAGTCCTCCGGGGCTTGGACCGGTAACCGTAGTAGACGAGTCTGTCTGGTCTACTTTGCAACCCATAGGTCGCAACACATCAACGGCAAATCGGGCATCGCCTTGCAGCGAACTAGCGCCGATGTTGGGTATAGTACAAGTGGTTCCAGTAATAGCAGCAACAGCGAGAGGATAGGTCGCAGAGCTTGCATCGCTCTCGACGACATATTCCGCCGGGTTAGTGTACGATCCCTGGGGAATGTGATAGGCATGCGGCTCATCTGCCGACTTCGTAACCACGATACCAAATGACTTCATCATAGATATAGTCATGTCGATGTATAGCTGGGAGATTGGCTTCCCACCCACGAGGCGAAGCGTCACTGGGTTCTTGGCATACGGCGCACACATCAGGAGTGACGACACATACTGGGATGAAACCGTGGCAGCCAGCTCGATGAGACCTCCATCTAGACCGCCGGCAGCATCGATCTGCAGCGGCAAGCTGCGCTCTTGGCCCAGATATTTAATGTTTATGCCGTTTGCCCGCAAGGCATCAACTAGAGGCCCAATGGGACGGACTTTCATTCTTGCATTGCCTGTCAATACGGTCGACGCCGAGGATGAGGAAGGTGAACAGAGCGCAACAACACTAGTCAGGAAACGAGATGCGGTGCCGGCATTGCCAAGATAGAGAGGCGCTGGACCTGATTGAAGCTTACCGCCTCTCCCAGTAACAACAAGCACTTCTCCAGCATCTTCCCAAGCATACGTGGCACCGTTGAGCTGGGCAATTGCTGTGAGCATATATTCGGTGTCATCCGAGTGCAGAAGGTTCTTGACACGACATGTACCCTGGCCCAGGGCAGCCAGAACCAAGGCACGGTTAGATATACTCTTAGATCCGGGCGGAGTCACCTTCACGTCTAAGCCAGACGGTACTCCTGGGCTAACGTGCGTAGCCGGAGAAAGGACAACCCTTATGGCGTTATCGTCGACAACAGTAGCTTTAGGCTCATACGTCCGGCCAATGGCAGATAGCAAGACGATCTTCTTCTTCTTCCCTTCGTTCTTCTTGTCGACAGCCATTTTCTGGAGCAAGACATCAACAGGGCATTTCTTGCCAGCCGTCAACTTGACAATACGCTTATCATGAAGCGAAGTGGGGAGATCATAACTCGCGATGCACTTGACAAGACGAGCAACAGCACCCGGTCGAAGCACCCCAAGGTAACGAGCGAGCTCAGCCTCCTTCACCATGCCAATAGCGACAGCCTCGCCGTGCAGAACCTGAGGTGTGAGGATGGCTTCGAAAGCATGACCAATAGAATGGCCAAAGTTCAGTAAGTTTCGCAAGCCACCCTCCTTCTCATCCTTGGAAACAACACCAGCCTTGACACGAGCAGATGCGAGCACTATCCGCTTTAGGATAGCACGGATGGGACGTAATCTCTCATAGGGGTCGGAGGTTTTGGATCTAATGGTTTCGAGGATTATAGTTGCATTTTCTTCGAGGGCAGTGAACTCGACCTCATCCCATATGGCGGCCGTCTTGACAACCTCAGCCATACCATTAATAAATTCCCGCACCGGTAGAGTCTCGAGGAAAGCAAGGTCTATGTAGATACGCCGAGGTTGCCAAAAGGCACCAATGAGGTTCTTTCCCATGGGGGTGTCGATGGCCGTTTTGCCTCCGATAGAAGAATCAACCATGGAGAGCAGGGTGGTCGGGACCTGGACGAAGCGGACACCGCGCATGAAGGTAGCGGCGACGTAACCGATCATATCACCGATGACCCCCCCGCCAAGAGCGATGATGACGGTGTCTCTAGTACATTGCTGCGATAACATCCAATCCTCAATGTCGGCCTTGGTCTGGCGGCTCTTGGAGGTCTCACCAGGCGAAACCGTGTAGGTAAGCAGCCTAGCCTGCGAATTACTACGCTGGGCAGCCTCGGCGAACAAGGTCTCAAAGGGAGGCACATAGCGGTCATAGAGGTTAGTGTCCGTGATGAGCACATAAGTCGAAGACTGAATATTTTCAATGAGGTCACCGGGGACGAAGCTGCGCCAGATCCCGTGATCCACGATGATAGAGTCGGACCCGAGTATGGATATACGGGTCGGTCCCGCGCTCGGACCACCATTTGTGTCGGTTGGGTGAAGACCCGCCACTGCTGCCATGACTTAGGAACTGCGTTGTATGTCTGGGTATACGAAGAGAAGCCTATAGCTTAGCTGGTGATAGCTAGATGGTGATAGCTAGCCGGTGCTACTACCGTTGCTCCTTCGTTTCCTCCTGCGTTTCGAAGAAGAGATAGCTTCGACGGACGAGCTACTGTTGGACAAGAATTTCTTAATGGTGCAGCACACAGCCTAGGTAAAACGGGAAGCTAGAGACAAAACGTGTGCGTAGCTCCAATAAAAGGACTAACCAACTACAAACCGGGTCGAACTACAACAAGTCGTCGACTGGGTTTTTAGGGAAAGAGCTCATGTGTACAAGGTTAGGGCTCTGAGTTTTTATTTGATCTGGTCCTGTGAAGTTGTCGTCGTCGTAATCCCACGTCAGCAGGATATATCAACGATGTATGACATGACACCTTACAAATCACGACTCGTTCTCAAGGTGGAAAAAGAACCCTCCGATATGATATAAAGCTACAAAATACTTACCTACCTGGGCAGGTACGGTCACTAACGTTATTTTTTAAATATTTTTTTAACAATCAATTGACCAATCAGCGACAACGGATTTTCGACCAAAAAAAACTTTAAGGAGGTGTGTAAGATTCCTCCGATTACGGAAGACACTCAGACTGACACTTTGATGTTGGTGACTTTGACTCATAGGGAAGAGCTTACTACGTTTAGCAGTGTTAAATACCCGGGCATTCCCCGCCAGCCCCGGCTGGTTAACATATGCACTAGCAGCAAGGGTAGGTACCTAACAACAGGTACCTAGTCTCTCTTAATAGGTACATACATATAATTATGTACTTATTACCCACCTAGTTTTAATACAACGAGCCGGTTCTTCGAATTTAAGTTTTTAATTAATTATTCGATTATTAATTTATAATTTATTAACGTTTTTATATTTTTTAAATAATTATATTAATAAATAATTATAAATATAATAATTTAAATAAAACTTATTTTATTTTATTATTTATTAAATAATTAATTAAAAACTTAAATTTAAAAAATTAATTTATTAAAATAAAATAAAATAAATATAAAATAAATATATATTAATATTTATTAATTAATTATAATATTATAAAATAAATAATAATTAATTAATTTATAATATTTTTAATTAAAATCGGCTTTTAGTTTTATTTTTATTTTTATTTTTATTTTTATTACATTGTATTAAGTAAGTTGATATGGTAAATAATTTCCATCTAAGCTGTATTATATTCTAGATGCGACAGTCATCTTGAAGAAGGATGCAGACAGAGTATCAGGAGACTGAGAGCCCGCGACTTCGATCACATTTCGAAATATAATTCAGAATACGAGAGATTCCCCTCACGCCCGGATAAGTTTACTATTAGCTCCTATAATGTCTAACGCAATCATACGTGCCATGACTGGTATGGTGAGAAGCATTTTCAGTGTTTGCTATACCGATAGTAGCACTATAAATACCAACGTGAAGCTGGCGTGGTCCTTGTGAACGCCGTTGGTATCGAATTTAATCGGGAAGTTATTGAATTGCTTCTCCTGGAGATACCAATGCTGCGTGAGCGCGACCAAATCCACAGAGGGATGCACAATGCTCTTTGCGCTCGCCAGCACGAGATAGCAATCTACTCTACATCTGGGAAATATTCGCGCGTCAATGTATGAAGCCTAGAACTAATCTAGGTGGGTCAGTTGAGGAGGTTGCTAGGGAAGACAGAGCCGTCTCAATATTAATTAGACAAATTTGCGAAGAGTTTAGTTGGGTAGGGCTTGGTCGTTTCAACACCCATGATGCCGGACGTCATGGCCTCCAGGATGTCGATGACGAAAGGGAATGTAAGATAAATGGTGTACTACTGAGTTGAGCATTTGGGACTGGAAGGAAGTAGAATGGCAAGACTTGCAGTATCTGCTAGATACGAGCAATAAAGCGACAATCGAACACCTCAACAAGACGGTCTCAGAGAAATATATCGAGAGGATTATGCCATCGTCGCGAGAGATGATACCCTCCTATAGTCTGGAGTAGTAGATGACACGGGATTGGGGCCTAAGCTGAGAATTCTAGAACAGGCCTTTATTCGTGGTGATTGGATTCCGACTTTCAAGTTAGTTTATCTCGGAGCGACCTGCAGTCCTCTCATATCCAATGTCGGAATGAGCTCCAGCAGAAATCGGTCAACGCATTCGTTACTCAAAAGCTGAAGATGTTCTATCATCTTCCGCTATACACGGAACTCCTAGGTTTTATCGCGGAAATGATGCTAATCCGGTCAAACCCTGACAAGTTAATACGGACCGCTGAATACGAGTCCAAGGAATTCATAGAAGTATATTAGGGGGTAATTATCTAGACGGTAAGTGTCTAAACATCGATTCCTCTAACTATTTTAATGGGCTAGACTGGTTCGATCTATATTCATATTTCCTGTCTATATAAAGACAGCATATGCTCTAAACAGGAAGATTAACCACCCAACCGAAATATACTCTTTTGATCATAAACATTCAGTCTTGATAATGACAGCTAGATGCTTTTAAATCAAGTCTTGCCTGGGTTCCGTGGTGATATGGTGTCGCGGGGGAAGAAAGGTAGTATTTGTCAAAACTAATATATTTCATTCCTTACTTAAGTAATTAATGTTACTTGCCTTCTAAATGTCACATAAGATCCGGTGTTAAGCGCCGTCTAGGCGCAGGTTGAATCCACCCCCCTTATTTTCCTCTAAACCATTAACTAATTGGTATTTACTTACACTGTGGCAACCGGAAATACAACGTGCCTGCATGGGGCTTAATAATCGCCCTACTTCCTTAGGCCAATTATTATGCCTAGGGCCGGGAACGAAGCAGGGTATAATTTGAATTCATGGGTCCTAAATGTGGATTCGCAACGAAACAGGGGTAGCTTAGCAATATTCTTAGTGATGGCCACGGATTTTACCCGCAGCTTCACATTATTAAGACACTTAACAATGGGGCTGTCCTGTTTGATACTTAAGTATTAATATGTTGTGTTCTTCTATCAAGTTTCAATTCTGAGCTGTTTGCGTAGCTTCACCCATCGCGTACCCTATAACCTCCCTACCAAGAACAGCATAGCCGATGAGATGTCCGTCATGGTAGATAACGTTGGTGACGAGGAGAAAGCGTCTGCGACGGATCAAGAACAACGATATGAACCAATTCATCCGACCGTTCAGGATGGCTCACAGGAACGAACGCGGTCCAATTCTAGAGCATCCGCATCTGGTCCTCCTCCTTCCATTTTGTCGGCAATGACTCGTGTGCGCTCGCAGAATGGGCATGGTGTTGCCGATTTGGAAGAGAGCGATTGGCCCGATGATGCTGCCTCCCCAGCTCGCGCCGGGCTCGAGAAGGACCCTTTCGAGGTATCATGGGAAAGCGAAGATGAGCCCTTGTGTCCCCGAAGCTTACCCCTTCTTCGCAAGTGGATAATTGTCCTCATTGTCGGCATGGGCAGCCTCTGCGTGTAAGTCTACCCTAGCATCGATGGAAAACCGCACCGCTAGTTATTCTTTCCGAGACCAATATCTGCTGGCACTAACAATTGGTTATTAGCACACTTACGAGCTCAATCTATACCTCCACGTACGCACAGATGAACCGCGAGTTCGGCATTTCAAGTATTGTGGGAACCCTCGGCCTCTCGACCTTCGTGCTCGGGCGTAAGTTTAATCCCGCCCCAACCTCTTTCTTTCCGCCTTTAACCACGAACCACGAGCCGCACTAACAACGTCTTCAGTGGCACTCGGGCCGCTGCTTATGAGCCCACTGAGTGAGATCCATGGCCGGCGACCAATCTACCTTTTCTCTTGGGGGATGTTTGTGGTCTGGCTGATACCCTGTGCCGTTGCCCGAAATGTGGAAACGATGCTTGTTGTAGGTACCCAGCTGGCAGCCCGGCCAGATATACGCCCCCATCGCGCCATGCATCATCGTCACTAACCAAAATTTTCACCGTAGTCACGCTTCTTTGACGGGTTTGCCGGGAGCTCATTTCTTAGCGTCGCCGGCGGGACGGTCAGTGACGTTTTCAGAAGGGATCAGATTCAGGCTCCGATGGCTATCATCTCTCTAAGCCCCTTTATAGGTAGGCTCATCAGCGCTACTTTGGTAGTATAAATCAAATTAACCGTCACCAGGACCGAGTATAGGACCCTTGATAGGCGGCTTCATCAATTACAATACAAACTGGAGATGGACATATTATGTAAGTTACTTGAGTCCTCTTACTATACTAATCCATAAATGGCCGTGTGGTTCGTTCAAGCTAGCATTCCGTTATAGGGTGGCATTCCCCAGTGCATCACTCAGAGCAGTAAATGGGTACAACTACTAATGATCAACGGGTATAGTTTCTCATTATCTGGGGATTTGCTTTACTGCTGTTGATTGTGTTTTTCGCCCCTGAAACATATCGTATGTTTTCAATCGCACCCCTCCATTTTCCCCCATCGACCCCCAATGGCCTCTAATACTGGCATAGATCCAATCAAGTTGCGCGAGAAGGCTATAGGCTTGAGGAAGGAGACAGGCGACGACCGATGGAAGGCCCCGATGGAAAAATCCACGAAGTCCATTACCAGGGACATTGCATTCTCCCTTCTTCGGCCTTTCCAACTGCTCATCTTTGAGCCGATGTGTTTGCTCCTCTGCCTATTCTCAGCTATCCTGTTAGGCGTACTTTACCTCTTCTTTGGAGCATTTGGCGTGATCTTCGGTGGCAACTATGGATTCAACCTTTGGCAAACCGGCTTGTCCTTCCTTGGCATTTTTGTTGGTATGATCATATGCTCTCTCACGGATCCTCTTTGGCGAAGGTTGTATGGTAGGTTGATCGAACGAAACAATGGGATACCGGAACCCGAATTTCGTCTAGCACCTGCGATTGCCGGTGCTATACTCGTCCCTGTTGGGCTCTTCTGGTTTGCTTGGACCACGTATCCCCATGTCCACTGGATTATGCCCATCATTGGGTCTGGTATTTTCGGCTGTGGCGTAAGTAACCCCAGGACGTTGAGGTGGTTCATTGCAACTCTGAGCTGCGCACGTATCTTCATTCTTCATTGCGGGTACCAGTTATTAGCTACGTTGAGAAGCATACTATTTTATTAGTCCTTATGTAGAGTTACTAACCTTACGTGCCGTAGACACTTCTTGTCTTTACCGGGATATTCACATTCCTTGGTAAGCTCTATCCTCTGGTAATATATATCACTCTCGGGGAGAAGTTAACATCAAGAAACTATAGTTGATGCGTACCCGCTCTTCGCAGCTTCAGCTTTAGCAGCCAACAGTTTCACGCGATGCGCATTTGCAGGCAAGTATACCCATTATCAATAAATCTGAACACACCAAGCCCCAATGACAAAAGACTAGAAGCTAACTAGTCTATACGTATGTAGCTGCTTTCCCACTATTCGGACTCCAGATGTACAACGCACTCGGAAACCAGTGGGCATCGAGCTTACTCGCCTTTCTAACAGTTTTCATGCTTCCATTTCCGTATTTGTTTTTCCGGTATGGAAAGTATTTGCGAAGGAAAAGTAAGTTTGCAATATAACAAATAGATAATAGGAAATAAGGAAACAACAATAAAATTCTAATAAATTATGCAATATAAAATATAAAATATAATTTATAAAGTAAAATACAATATTCCATCACAGCAATGTTGTTAGCACATTCGGATATATTTATCAAAGTAGTTGCATTGCTTCCTAAGGAGTCTGAAATAAATAAAGGGGTCAAAGGAGCTTTCAGGAGCTAAGGCATCAATGGCAAGGCGGCAGCAAGGTGTATGTAGGCTATGTCTAGCCTACGATTCCTGACCTAGATACTAATACAGAACCAAGCTTTCTAGCAATACCTGACCTACACTTATATTCTGACAATAACCCAACCTGTCGTTCAACTGGACCACTGATACAACCAACATTGAAAGAACCTATCTTCCCTGGGGCTTCAAGATTATCGATTGGTCGACTACTAAGGGGAGAGACGTCGCACTGACGGTACCGACAGTAGCTTCAAACCCCGACATTCCTCTGAGCGTGAGCCGGGAGTTTTTTGGGGCCGACTTTTGGCGTAGGGACGAAGAGGTGACCATGTGGGCGGTCAAATGTATGGCCAAGCGAAGACAATGCGAGATCGTCCTATTCGATATATCGATCCACATGAGCCATCAAGACGCCTGCGCCTCGGGCCTTTTTGGTCTTTTCGCCGAGGAGAGTACAATCCACGTCAACCTACAAGATGCTAGTCAGGTCCAGGAACTATCTGCTGCCTATGACAAGGCTTACACCCGGAAGAAACGGGGGAAATGCCAGCTGGATGGTAATCCCACCTAATTGCACAATGATTGTTGGCCACACAATGATTGTGGACCATACAATCATTGTAGCCCAGCACCATTTCCCACTACGGTAATTATGGTGCTTTGACTTTGGTGCCATGGCCACAGACATGTACATGGAAAGGGCTAAGTCACGTGAAAAGCCGACACCGGAGGTGACTCAAAAATCTCTTCTCAACGATATCAACACCACCGCCCCTCCTACGTTATATCTTGGTTACAACCAGTCAGTCCTTTCGCTATTTGTATAGGAATCCAAGACCGACTGGCTTCCTTCAATATGCAGCCTAAATCCTTGATTCCCGATCCCACTCGTGACTTAGATTGGGGCGGATTCCGTGGAGGTGAGCTGGCACGACTAGCATGGTTGTTGAACGACTTTCTGAACTGACGTCATAGCAATCCATGATATATTCGCGGCCCATGCACAGCGAGTGCCTGACAAGGAATGTGTCATTGAGACCCAGAACTCACAACGTCCCGAGCGCATCTTCACATACCGCCAGATCAACCAGGCCTCGAACCAGTTAGCACATCACCTGATCGCCCATGGCTGTAACGTGGGCGATGTCGTCGTTATCTATGCCTACCGAGGCGTTGACCTTGTCGTTGCCTACATGGGTGCCCTGAAGGCCGGCGCAACCGTCAGTGTCCTCGATCCACAGTACCCTGCAGAGCGCCAGAAGGTTCTGCTGGGTGTTTCGCAACCCCAGTTTCTCATTTGCATCCAACGAGCAATTGATGAGTTCGGTCATCTTCCCAGCCTTGTCAGCGATTACATTAATACCGATCTGGACGTCAAGGCCACCGTCCCAGCACTGCGCCTTTCAAGCAATGGGCAACTGACCGGAGGCACAGTCAAGGGTCAAGACTGTCTCGCCGCCCAGGCCCCTCTCAAAGAGCACGATCCTGATATCTCTATTGGTCCCGATTCTATACCAACACTCTCGTTTACCTCAGGCACTCAAGGCACCCCGAAAGGCGTGCAAGGACGCCATTACTCTCTGACCTACTACACACCGTGGATGGCAGACAAGTTTGGCCTTTCGGAGACGGACAGATTCACAATGCTCTCCGGCATTGCACATGATCCAATTCAGCGAGACATTTTTACGCCACTCTACTTGGCTGCTACGATCGTCTGTCCCCCGGTTGAAGTCATTACTTACGGGCGGCTGTCCGAGTGGATGGATAGGCACAAGGCTACAGTGACTCACCTTACTCCTGCCCTTGGCCAGATTCTCATCGGCGGTGCTACGACCCAGTTCCCCGCACTTCGAAGGACCTTCTTCGTTGGCGACCTCTTGACCAAGAAGGACTGCAGGAAGCTGCGCGATCTCGCACCTAATACGAGGGTTATAAATCTCTTTGGATCAACGGAGTCGCAGCGTGCCGTCTCCTTCTTCGAGGTTCCAAGCAAAGTTGAGGACACGGATTTTCTTGACTCGTTGCCAGACATCATCCCAGTTGGTCAGGGTATGTTGAATGTTCAGTTGCTGGTTGTAGATCGTCAAGATCGGAACAGACTGTGCGACGTTGGTGAGACTGGTGAACTATTCATTCGTGCAGCTGGTCTTGCGGAGGGATACCGAGGAGACGACGAGAGTACAATGGAACTAAACCGGTCCAAGTTCGTGTCTAACTGGTTTGTCGATCCTGCCAAGTGGATTCGAGAGTCTGAGCCCCAAGACGCTTCTATCAGTCACTATAAGGGGCCGCGAGATCGTTTATACCGGACTGGTGATCTAGGTCGGATGCGCGAGGATGGAAATGTCGAGTGTACAGGTCGAATGGACACGCAAGTGAAGATCCGAGGTTTTCGGATAGAACTAAGCGAAATCGACGTCTTCTTGGCCCAGCACCCATACGTACGGGACAACATCACAGTAATACGAAGAGATAGGAACGAGGAGCATACTCTGGTTGCGTACTTTGTCCCCGAAACAAGGTCGTGGTTCCAGCACCTCCAATTGCAAGACGATCCAGAAGTTATCGAGGAAGATATTGCGTCCGAAACGATGGCCGGCATGCTCAGGCGTTTCAAGCTGTTGTCTGACGACTGCAAGAAGTTTCTGGCAGGCAAGGTTCCTAACTACGCCGTCCCCAGCATTTTCATACCCCTGGCCCGGATGCCACTGAATCCGAATGGCAAGATTGACAAGCCGGCACTCCCTTTTCCCGACCCAGTGGATATTGTCTCGGCGGCCAAAAGGAGGGCCTCGTCAGTCGTCGCCAATATGACTGAAACGCAGAAGAGACTGGCAGCAGTGTGGGCTTCGGTTCTCCCCAATCGCTCCGCACGAATGTTCGTCCCGGAGTCCAACTTCTTTGAAGAGGGGGGGCACTCTATCCTCGCACAGCAAATGTTCTTCCGCCTCAGGAGCGAATGGAAGGACATCGACCTGCCAGTTAGCGTCCTATTTCGGTCCCAGACTCTCCATACCCTAGCCTTGGAGATTGATAGAGCCCTGGATCCTATTGGTCTGCGACTGGACGCTATGCCTCTTCCTGGAGATGGAGAGTCTGAGGATCAGTCGTACGCGGCTGACGCCCAGGAACTGCTGTCTCAGCTCCCAGACTGCATCACACAGGCGCCGGTACATTGGGACTATACAGGAACGCCACCTACTGTACTCTTGACCGGCGCCACAGGCTTCCTCGGGTCCTATATCCTACGTGAGCTTCTCGAGGGCCCAGCAAAGGCACGCGTTATTGTGCACGTCCGCGCGGAGGATGCAGAAGCAGGTCTCGCACGCGTAGAGTCCACGGCAGCGGCTTACGGCCTCTGGTCTCCAGAGTGGTCGTCCAGGATTGAGGCGGTGGTGGGTGACATCTCCAAGCCGTCCCTCGGCGTCTCCGGAGACACCTGGAATCGCCTCTCTGACTCTTTAGACCTCATTGTTCACAATGGGGCTCACGTCAACTGGATGCTGCCATACTCAAGCCTGAGGGCGACCAATGTGCTTAGTACTCTAGACTGCATCCGGCTGTGCGCCGAGGGGAAGCCTAAGCGACTGTGCTTTGTCAGCTCTACATCGACTCTAGATACCCACCATTACGTACAGCTATCACGAGACGTTGAGACCGGTGTGCTGGAGACGGACGACCTTGAAGGCAGCCGCAAGGGCCTCGAGACAGGCTATGGGCAGTCCAAGTGGGCCAGCGAATACATCATTCGCAACGCTGGAGTCAGAGGGCTTACGGGAGCCATAGTTCGGCCTGGGTATATTACTGGAGACCCGACGTCTGGCGTGTCCGTCACCGACGACTTCCTGGTACGGTTATGGAAAGGCTGCCTGCAGGTCGGCGCGCGCCCAGACATCACCAACACGGTCAACGCAGTACCCGTCTCGCAGGTCAGCCACATCGTTGTTGCCGCAGGAATGCTACTTCCTACCGTGACCGGGCAGTCTCTCAGCGTAGCCCAGGTCACTAGCCGTCCGCGACTGACGCTCAACGAGTGGATTGGCGCTCTGGAGCACTACGGATACCATACGCCTCTCGTACCGTATCGAGACTGGCGCACCAAGGTTGTCAAGTACGTAGAGGACAAGGCTAACGAGGAGCATGCCTTGCTCCCACTTTTCCACTTTGTGACGGGCGACCTGCCTGCCAATACCATCGCCCCGGAGATGGACAATTCACAAGCTACAGCCGCTCTAGAACTGTACGACAAGGGAACAAACTCTGGCGCCCCCGATAAACCGCTCGCTGTTGATATACGCACCATTGGCATATACCTTGCATATCTAGTGGCAGTTGGATTTCTGCCCGCACCAGTGGAAAATAGTGGGCAAGAGTTGCCTGAGGTGGACGCGAGTAGGCTACAGGCTGTGAATGTCACGCTAGGTGGTAGGTCAGCGAAGAGCTGAGGCCAGTTTGAAACCTTTAAAATGGGCGCTGTGCTGTATACTTGTTATCTCGTTCAGATGCGTCTAATACATGTTCCACGGGCTAGAAAATGGGGCCTCGCGAAAGATAGGAGTGCCTTAACACCAATTGATGTATTGTCAGGCTTGGAGCGCTTTGACCTGGTTGAACACGTCCTGCGTCAACTTCGAGTCATCTGGTATCCCCAGCCGGGTAGCTAACTCGCCATAGTGCTGCAAAGTTCTTGAGACATGGATCAATTCAGGAGGACACACCCGAAAAATCTCTTCGGAGAGTAAGCGGAGTTGATTATTCGTGATGGAAGTCTTGGCGCCGAGACACAGTGAGTTTCATGAAACAAGATGAATTGCGGTCGGAGTACATTATCTTTTTCGACCGACTCCGTAAAGACGAATAAGAGGAGTGGCGATGTGTCTGATAGGATAGCTCAGCGATTAACAAAGCGTTTAGATACTGAGCATTTACCGAGAAACTGATTGATGATGACGATGATGTTCCGATGGCCACTCTTGCCCTCAACTGTCCCATCTTGACGACTGTCTTTGACTAGGTACTTTGTTGAGAGCAGCTAGAATATGCGTTAGTGGGACGTAAGCGAGCCTTGAGTGGTATATGCTCTCTGGCTTTTCGATCATGCCGCCCAATGTCTTGACAACATCTCCTACACGGGGATCGGCATATGTGGCATCCTATGGCAACGTAGTATTTTTCAAAAGCAAAGTCCAGGTCTGGTATATGTTCCCGCAATTTTGTATGAAAAACTGCTTGCCGTCTTGCTTGATTAATCTGTGCGCAAGCGTGCTAGTGCCCGAAGGCGATCTCGCGAGGCGGCATAGCTGCCGATTTGTGTGGGCTTCACCACTCATGGGAGTTTGTCCACTGTCCATATTGAATAGGGATGAGCACAAAGGGTAAAGTAAGATACCTGAAAGAAGTCCTCGTGTGTGGTCGAAGCATCATTGGAAATAATCAGGTTGCTGGCAATGCCTAATCTCTCAAAGTCACAGGCGAGACCGCGTTCGTGGCTGTCACATTATAGCAGAAAGCCAGATACCAAACTTACGGCCACATCCAGGGAAGCCGGACTCGTGGCCGCCACACTTAGCGAAGCCGGGTTCACAGCAGTCACAGTCAAGAAAGCCGGCCTCATGGTCACTGCTTCGAAAGTGGATGTAGAGACCTCTTTCAAAGACGCAGGTCATTCAGGCAGGCTTCAATGCGTTGTGTGCTGTGCGCTATGTACTGTTTGTTATGCGCTGTATGTACGCTGTGTGCTATGGGCTTTGCGCCGTGCGCTGTGCGCAGGGGCGAGAATTTCAAGAAACGATGGCGCACGTTAGTCAGAACGCTGGACAAGCTTCACTACGATTACGGAGCCGACTTCCGTTTCTCAATGAGCAGGAAGCGACAAGACTATGTGTTGCGTCCCAGGAGGGGCATCTCTCCGCTATCACCAGACGATATTGGCATATGTTACCCTCCACAGGTCCTGATCATCGTGGCAGAAGAAGTCGAGAGTACCAGGAAACGTCAAGCGGAGGCAGGCTGGGGGGCTTGCTCAGAAGCCGCACTCAGTGCGTAGAGGGCTGCCAAATCGCCACATCAAAAAAAAATGAAATGACTCATTATTCCCATAGGACTCTGTCAAATCTTGATGTGACCATGCCGCGCTTCGTAGTTGTTCAGCGCATCCATTCCCACCAAATTCTTCAATGGCTCCCACGTCGGCTTCTCAAAGCCCGCCCAATGAACAAGTGCCTGGTGACCTCTCCCTCGCTTCCTGATCTCGACAATCTCCTCAACTTCCCATTCACTTTCTTCAGCCGACGGCATAGGATATGCGTCGTCACTGGGCGGAGAGAGTGGAACATCGTTGACACTCGGGGCTCGTCGCTTAGGTGGCGATCTGGGGCCAAACTCTGATTGCGAGGGTGCCGAGCGCGTGCTGCGCATGCTTTGCACAGTAGAGGTCCGCCTTGAATTGTAGCTGAAACGTTGTCACTCCATTCACTTTTGCGCTCCTAACGACTGCCGTCTCAAGTAGCCAATCCGCGAACCTTGCAGAGAGAGCTTGGACAGATTCCTGATGTCCGCCTGGAGCTTGTGCGAGCGATGGGCTGGCAACCTGGGCTTGTATCGACCCGATGCTTCCGCGGTCCTGAGGGATCACCACTTGGGTAGCTCTTGCGCGCGCAAGCCTCGGAAGGCTTGTTTTGCGACGCTTACGTTGTGATGGACGAGTATCCCACTCGCTGTCGCTCTCCTGGGATGACGTCACCACCTCTTCGTCACTGGCTGTTGGACGAAGACCGATGTTGCGTTGAGCGTCCACCCTACGGCGTTTGCGAGGCAGCAGGCGCACATCTTTGTGATTGCCAGGTCGCGCATTCCTCATATCGTCAAAGTCGTAGTTGGTATCCTCAGCAGAATGGAGGTGGTCACGGCGTACTGCCTTCGACCGGGTGCGGGGCTGCCTGATCTCGTTGTGATCGTCGTCACCCGAAGGGGCACGGCGCAGCATGCTCTTTTGATGGGGTTCATTCTCCAGTCGCTGGAGAAGGCACGGTAGGAAGGTTAGAGTCGCCAAGGCTTGAAGCGGCCACCTGTGGTGATGTCACGGGGGATATCTCTGCGGCATTCTTGCCATCGGAGGCCGGCTGCTTTGTTTCACACGAAGCATCACCTTCGATGGGAGGGTCATCCTGCTGCACGGCCGTTGACGACCTAGGCAATCGCTATGGCAGCGTTGTGGTAGGGGCCGCTAAAGTACAATCCGGCTCTTGTATTGCATCTTTTATTACGAATTAAATTAATTAATTATTTTATAAATAATATTAAATTTTTGTATAAAATTTAAAAAATATTTTATTTTAAATTATTTGAAAAATAATTATAAAATTCGAAATAAAATTAATATAAATAAAATTTAAATAATAAATAAAAAATATTTTTTAATTATTAATTAATTTAAAATTAATAATAAATTAAAATTTATAATAAATTAAAATTAATTAAAAATTAATTAATAATTTAAAATTTAAAATTAAAATAATATTAATAATTTAATTAATTTTAAAAAATATTTATTTATTTAATTAAATATATTTTTTAAATTTTATAAATTATTTAATTTTAATTAAATATATTTTTTAAATTTTATAAATTATTTAATTTTAATTATTTATAATTTAAAACTTTTAAATTTATAATTAATTTATAATTAATAAATTTAAAATTTTAATTATTTTTAAAAAAATTAAAATAATAAAATAAAATAAAAATAATTTTAATTAATTAATATTATTATAAATTAATTAAATTTATATATAAATATAAAATTAAATTAAAAGTTTATATATAATAATTAATATAAAAAAATTAAAGATTTTTAAATTTTTAAATTTTTAAATTTTTATAATATATAATATTAATAAATAAAATATTTTAATAACGATTAATAATAATAATAAAAATTAAAAAATTAAAAATAAATCGAAATAATATATAAATTATTTAAAATATATAAATTAATAATTTAATTAAAATTTTAATAATTTAATTATTTTTTTATTTTTTTTAAATAATTTTATTTTAATAATAAATAAATCGTAAAATTTTATAAATAAATAAATAAATTAAATTAAATTTTTAATATTATTATATTAATTTTTTTAATTAAAAATTAAATATATATATATTATATTTTAATAATAAATAAATATATAATTATTAATAAATATAAATATTAATAAATATAAATTTATTTATTTTATAATATTTTAAAATTATAATATTAAATATAAAAAATATATTATTTAAAATAAAATAAAATTTATTTAAATATATAAAAATCTTTTTATAATATTAATTTATTAATAAATTTAATTATATATTATAATTTTTTAATTTTTTAATTTTTTAATTTTTTATAATTTAAATAATTATATTTTATAAATTTTTATTAATAATTATTTTATTAAAAATTTATTATAATTTAATTAATATTAAAATAATAAAAATTAAAAAGTTAAAAAATTATATATATATTTTATATATTATTATAAAAGAAATTAATAAATAAATAAATTTAATAAACGATATAATATATATATATAAATTAATAATTTAAATTTAAATTTATAAAAATTATTTTTAATAATTAATTACGAATATAATTTCGAAAAACGAAATATTAAAAATTTTATATTTTATTTTTTTAATATTTAATATAATATATTAATAAAATATTTAAAATAATTTTTATAATTTTAAATATAATAAAAAAAAATTAATTAATAAAAAATTAAATATAATTATTTAATAATATAAATTTATAAATTTTATATTATATATAATTAATTATTTTATTTATATATATATTAAAAAATTTAATATTAAATTTTAAAATTATATAAAAAATATTAATAAATTATATAAAAAAATTATTATATATAATAATAATAATAATAATAAAATTAAAAAATTAAATTTATAAAGAAAATTAATTTAATAATAAAAAATTAATAATTTCGACATTTTATATATTAAAAGTTCTTTATTTACTTTTAAATATAAAACCTTTATAATTATTCCGTTATATTATTTCCCTTTATACGAACGAAGTATCTTGATTCGTTACCGACTTGTCTTTGTACTAAGGCAAGCCATAGCCCTAACTTAACGGACCTGGTGGCAGCTGCAGAACGTCTGTACGTACTTGCCAGTTACCCATCCAATCCGCCTCGCGCCAACTTAAGCACGCTAAACCCTTAAGCGTACAAGTGTTGCCAGCCGTCACTGCCGTATCACCGGCCCTGGCGCCAATGCGCTTTTTGACGACGATTGCGCATTAACCAGCTTATGCAATTGGTCGTCGCTAGCTGTAAGGAAATTAACCACTTGCCTTTGCAAGTGCAACGAAGGAGCCCAAGCTTAAAAAAACTAATGTTATTGCGATTTAAACCTTAAGTCTTAGCGCTCCGGTATATCCATAAAGTGCCGAAATAATGTAAAGCTAAAGCAAGGAATTAATAATTAAGCTATACAACTTTAAGATTAATGATAAAAGATTAATAATTTCGGCATTTTATATACCGAAAGTTTTTTATTTGTTTTTAAATACGAAACTTTCGTAATTATTTCGTTATAAATAAGTTTTTTATAAATAATAATAATAATATTTAATTTTAATTATAATAAATAAATAAATATATATATATTAATATTATTATAAAAACGAAAAACGTTAAAATAATAATAATAATAATAATAATAATATTAATAATAATAATAATAATAATAATAATAATAATTTAATATAAATTAACGATTTAATAAATTTAATTAAATTTAAAAATATTTATAAAAGTTTTATTTTTTTAATTATTATTTTTATAAAACGAAACGTATTAAAAAATTATTTAAATAATATAATAAATTAATTTTTAATATTATATATTAATAAATTAAATTATAAAATATTTTTATTTTTATTAAATAAAAAAGCATTAAAAAATCGTATAAAAAAATATTTTAAATGTTACGATTATTATTTATTATATAATTATTTTTTAAATAATTATTTTTTAAATATATTTTATAAATAATACGAAAAGATAATTATTATAATATAACGATTTAAATATTAATATTAATATTAATTTTATTTATATTTTAATTATTAATATCGTTATATAATAATTAATTAAGTTTAATAAATTTCGTTTAAAATATTTTTTAATAAAATATAATATATAAAAAACTAATTATTTAAATCGTAATATATTAAAATTATTAAATAAATATTTTATAATAATTAATATAAAAAAATAAAAGTTTTTATTATAAATTTTTAATAATTTTAATTTTAAAACTTTTAATTATAAATAAAAATAAAAATAAAAATAAAAATAATAATAAATAAATAATTTTTTAAATATATAATATTTATATATAATAAAAACGAAAATATTATTATATATAAAAATATTATAAAAAGAAATATTTTATAATATCGTTAATTTTATTTAATTAATATTAAACTTTTAATTTAAATTATTAAACGATTTTATAATATAAATTTAAAATTTAAAAATATTAAAATTTTATTTTATACGGTTTATAATAAAATAAAAATAAAAATAATTTTATTAAAAATATTTAAAAAGAATTAATTTATATAAATAAAATTATATAATATAATTTATATTATTATATAATATTTTATATAATAATTTAATAATAAAAATTATAATTAATATTATAATATAAAGTTAATAAAAATTAAAAATAATATTTAATAATATTTATAAAATTATATTAAAAAATAATTTAATATTTTTTAATTAATTTTTTAATAAAACATTTTTTTAAAATTAAACGATAAATTAAATTTTAATATATTTAAAATAAACGAATTTTATAAAAAACCGTAATATTAAATTTTAATTATTATTATTTTATAATTAATATTAAAATAAAATTATAAAACGTTATAATAAAATTTAAATTTAAAATTTATAATAATATATAATTTAATTATTTAAATTTTTAAAATATTTATAATTTATATAATATTAATTTATTAATTTTTATATATAAAATATTTAAATTAAAAAATATTAAAATATAATTTTTTTTATTTTTCGTTTTTATTTATAATTATAAAATATAAATTATATTAATTTATATTTTTATTTATTATAATTAATTATTAATAAAAATATTTAAAATATTACGATTTATTTATTAATAATTATAAAATATATAATTATTTATAATTATAAAAAAATATTTATTTTTAATTTATAAATAATATAATTATATTTAATCTTTAATTATTTATATTTATATTTTTAATTATTATAAAATTTATTTTTTTATTAATTTATTACGATTAAATTATAATGTTATTATTATAATTTTATTAAATAAAATTACGTTTTTCGTTAATTTTATTAAAATTATTATTTTCGTCGTTATTTTTAACTTTATTAAATATTTTCGATAATTTAATATTTTATTAATATATTAATAAAAAAATTAAAGCGTATTATAACGTTAAAATTTAATTTAAAAACTTAAAAAAAAATAAGTTTTTAATAATGAAAGCTTAAACTTAATAATAAAGTTTTATTTAATCGTTATTAATATTAATGCTTTTATAATTAATTATTAATTTTATATAAAAGTTTAATATAACGTTTTTAAATAAAAAGATAAAATAATAACGAAAAAAAAAATTATTTTTATAATTTTTTAAAAGTTTTTAATAATTAAAAATATATAAATAAAAATTAATAATTATTAAAATTAATTAATTTTTTATAATAATAAGCGAATAAAAACGAAATTTAATTTTATATTTAAATTTAACGTTATTAAATCTTTTTATTTACGTTATTATATCGATTTTATTATATTAACGTAATAAAAGAAATATTAATAATATAAAATTTAAATATTAAAAATTTAAATTAAAGTTAATATTATTTAAACGTAAATTTAAAAATGTAATTATTAAATAACGTTATAACGATTATAACGAAAAAAATAATAATCGAAAAATTAAACGAAATTATAAAAAAAAATTAATTAAAAACGATTTTTAAAAAGTAATCGAATCGAAATATAACGAAATTATTTAATTAATAAAAATTCGTAAATAACGTATAATTAATATAATAATAACGTAATATAAATATAAAAACGATAATAATTTTATAACGATAAAAAATTATAAATAACTTTAAATAAATATATAAAATAAATAAATAAATAAATAAAAGTAATAATAATCGTATTATCGACGTATATTTATGCCGTTAATATATTAAAAGTAATTATTTTAATAAAATAATTTTAAAAAGTTATAATTAAAATAATATAATAAAATAAAGCTTTAATAAATTAAACGTTAATATAAATTATATAAATAATAAATATAACTTTAATATTTTTTAACGTAATTAACGTAATAATAATATATATATTATTTAATAAAAATATTATCGTTATTTTTAAAAACGACGTTAATTAATATATATAAAAAGAAAATTAAATTATTAAAGCTTTCGAAAAAATAATTACGATTAAAAAGAAATCATAATATATATTAATAAAGTTTTAACAAAATCGTTATGCGATATTAATAACGATAATTTAATAAAATAATTTAAATAATGTAACGATAATATAATATAAATTAAAAAGTAAATTTTTAAACATTTAAAAATACATTTTATAATAATAATTTTATATTTTAATAATATAATTTAAAAAACTTAAATTTTTAATTATAATTTATATAACATTAATTTAAAAAATTTTTAATTTTTTAAATATTACGTTTTTAAATATATATAAACGTATTACGTTAAAGTTACGTAATATAAAAGTTATAATAATATAACGTATAATAATAAAAATAAATAAAACGAAAAATAATATCTTTAAAAAAAAACATTTAAAAAAATAATATATTATAATTATAACGAAAAATATATAATATAAAACCGTTATTATAAAATAACGAAAACGAAATAAACGTAAATTAAAAAAATATATATAATAAATTTTAAATAATTTAAAATCGAAATAATAATAATGTCGTTACGTTATAACTTAATAAAAAACGAAAATAAATTATTAATAATAATAAATATTATAATAACTTAATTTAAATCGTATTATAATCGAAATAAAAAAAAAGCGAAAAAGCTTTAATAAAAGCTTAAATAAAATTAATAAAAATAAAAATCGAATTCGATAAATAATAATAACGTAAACGTAATTCTTTAATCGCGTTAATAATAACTTATAAATAAACGAAATTTATATAAAAATAACGGAAATATTAACGAAATTTATTAATTTATAAAAATAATATTAATAATATATTAAAATAAAAAAAATAAAAAAATAAATTAAACGTTAATATTAAATAATAATAACGAATATAATATAATAACGAATATAATATAATAACGATATAAAAGTTAAATTAAAACGTTTAAACGAAAAATATATATTATTTTAAAAATAATAAATATTAATTAATATATAAATTTAATAATTATATTACATTATACGTATATAAACGTTTTATTATAATTAATTACGATATAATCGTAATAAAATAATAATATAATATAATCTTTAAAAACGAAAATAAAATAATTATGATATAATTTATATATATATAATTAAAAAAAAACTTTAATATTAAATAATAAAGCTTAATTATAATTAAAATAATAACGATAAAATTACGTAAATATAACGTATTAATAAAAAACTTTAATTTATATTATTTTTTATAAAATTTTTTTAAATAAATATTAAAAGAAAATAAAGTAATATTAATATTTACGTAATAATAATAACTTACTTTAATAACGTTAAAAGAAAAAATAATATAAAAATAATATAATAAAATATTTAAAATTATAAACTTAATTTAAATTACGAAAAGTTTATAAATAATATATAACGAAACGTTTAATTAATATAATTTCGATTATAAAGCGTAATTTATAAATATTAATATAATAACGAAAGAAAATTATAAAAAAATAATAACGAAATAAAATTAATCGATAATAAATAAATAAATCATTATAATAAAATTAATAAATTAGTTTTATAATACGAATAAATCGATAATAACGAATAAACTTAACGAAGCCGTTAACGTTTTAATTATAAATATTACGAAAATAACGAATATATTAATATTATTATATAAACTTAATATTAAAAAAAAATATAATTAATAAAAAAAAAATTAATAAAAATAATTAACGAATATAAATAATTATAACGATGTTATATTATCGCGTCGTTAATTAAAATTTAAAAACTTTATTATAAAGCGATTAAAAAGTAAAATAAAAAAGTTTAAAAAGCGTAATAATAAAGTTAACGATGTATTTTTACGAAAATATTAAATAATATAAAGAATTTATAAAACTTAAAAAAATAAACGAAATTATATAATATTTTTTTATATATAAACGTAAATATATCGTTATTAAAACGCGTCGAAAAAGATACGTTTTTAATTTTCGATTATAAAAATAAAGTTAAATTATTAATAAAAAGGTTTTTTTTTTAAATATTATCGATAAATTTATAAAATATATCGAAAAAATAATAAATTAATTCGAATTTAAAGCGTAAACGATGCTTAATTATTATAATAATTAACGCGAATAACGTAATAAAAATAATTAAATTAACGATATTTTAAAAAGCGTTAAAGTTAAATTAAGTTTTAATAAATTTATTAAAAATATACGGTTTTTTATTATAAATAATTTTAATAAAAATAATTAATATAAACTTTACGTTAAATTATTTCTTAAAGTATTTTCGTAACGTTATAATAACGATAATTTCGAAAATTAATAAAACGTTAATCGAAAAAACGATTTTTAATAAATAAAAGTTTATTACGTTATTAAATTTAATTAAAAAAGTAATAAAAACGATAATAATTAAACGTTTTATAATAATAATAATAAGATATTTATTATTATTAAACGAATAAATAAATAATAATAAAAGATTTATTAAATTAATAATTAAAATAATAATAAATATTATAAAAGCGGCGTAAACGTAAAGTAATATCGTTACGTTATTATAATTAAACTTTTCCGGCGTTTTTAATATAATAAATTATTATAAATTATTATATAATTTATAAAAAAAGAAAATATTAAAATAATTATTAATATAATTATATAATTATTTCGCCGGGCGAATAATATATATACGTTTCGATAAAAAAACGTTAACGAAGTTTTAAATTTAAATAAAAGTTTTATAAAAATTATTATTATTATCGATTTTTTTTATATTTTATTTAACGTTATTATATAAAAAGTTAATAAAAACGTATTCGTTATTTATTAACGTTAATTTTATTAATAATACGAATTTATTAATATATTATAAAAATTTAATAATTAATTATTCGAAATTAAAAAAAATATAAATAATTTATTTTAATTAAATAAAACGTTACGATATATAATTTAATTTAAAAAAAATATATTTATATATTTATTATTAAAACGCGTTATATATTAATATTATATACGTTTTAAAAATACGATTATAATATTACAAAATAACGTAAAATTTTTAAAAATATTTTTAAATCGTAAATTTATATAAATAATTTATAAAATTAAATTAAATATAAAAATCGATATATAAAAATTAACGTTTATAAAGCTCGTTATATTAACGTAAAAATATAACGTTATTTATATAAAAATGATTTATAATATAATAATTAAATTAATTATAAACTTTAAAATTATAATATAATATTTATTAAATTAAAGCTTTAAGGAAATAATTATAATATTATAAAAAGAATAAAAAAAAATATTTACGTATCGTTATTAAAGCATATAAAAGCATTTTTTTTAAAAATAATAAAAAACAAAATCGATATTTTTTTTATTAATTTATACTTTTCGAAAAAAGCCGTTAAAACGAAAATATATTATAAGTTTAACGATAAAACGTAACTTTTTCGTAATATATATAAAAAGATAATTATTTAATTAATATAAAAAAATATAACTTTAAAAATAATATAAATAAAAAAAGATTAAACTTAAAAATAATAAATATACGTTATAAAATAATAACGTTTATATAATTAAAAAACGATAAAAATAAAGCGATAAATATTATAAAATAAATCGAATATATAAATTCGAATAATAACTTTAAAAAAATAATAAACGAAATAAACGAAGTAAATAAAAACGCGATTAATATAAAAGTAATATTATAAAATAAAAATAAAGCTCGATTAAATATTAAATAATAAACTTTAAAAATATAAAAGTTTACGAAAATTTAAAGTATTATTTTTATTTTAATTTAAAACGAATAAAATTAAATTAAATAAATATTTTTTTAATCGATATATTTTTAACGTATTATTATTACTTTATTATTATAATAACGATACGAAAACCTTTTATTATTTAATATTATATTACTCGTTATAAAAAAAACGTTATAAAATATCGTAAAATCGCGATAATTACGTTATAATTACGATTTCGTAATTATATTAAACGATCGTATTATAACGGAAATAATAATTATATAATGCTTAAAAATCAAACGATTTAAAGAATTTAAAAAGATAAAAGAAATAAATAATAAAAGAAAAAGTTTAAAAAAATTATAAAACTTTAATTACGAAAACGTAATGCGTTATATATATATTAAATGTATAATATAACTTTATATATTTATATAATTTAACGTTAAAATAAACGCGAATTAATTAAATTATTAAATAAAAAGTAATAAAATAAAAGTAATAATATAACGATAACGTTATTATAAAAAAGCGAAAACGAAGCGTTTAAATTTTATTTAAATAATCGAGGTTTTTTAAACGAAGAAACTTTTATAAATAAACCCGGTAATGTTAAGCCTTTAACTTTAATTAAAAAGTATTTATTTATATATAATAATTAAAAACGAAAAATTTTAATTATAAAAGTATTAATTAAAAGTTTAATAATATTAAAAATAATTAAGATTTTAATAAATATTTTTTTAATCGTAACTTTAAATAATAAATAATATAAAAAATAAAATAAAATCTTTTTAAATATCGTTTTTAAAAAAAACGAATAAAAGATTATTTAAGATATAAAGAATTTAAAAAAAGAATTTACGTAAAAACGTAAATAAAATTAAGTTTGTAAATCTTTAAAAAATATTATTAATTAATATAATAAAAATTATAATAAAGTTTATATTATTATACTTTAAGTTATAAAAGTAACGAAATGTTTAATATATAAAGTTAATAATTATTCTTTATTATATTAATATATAAAGAAAAAAGTAAAGCTTTTATAAAACTTTTTTTTAAAAATATTAATTTTTATTATTATATAATTTCGATAATAATATATTTTAAAAATTTATAATTTATTAAAACTTTAAACGATTTAAATATATCTTTTTAAGAATTATATTTATATTATATTTATTATTTTATAAAATTTATTATATTATAATTAAATTAATTATTTACGACGTTAAAAAAGTTAAAAAATAATTAATTAAATAAAATATAAATTAATTTTTTTATTTTTCGTTATAAATGATATTTATTTATCGTTATTATTAACGAAAATAATAATAAATCGTATTATAAATTATTTTTATTATTTTTATTTATGTATTAAAATTAATAATAACTTAATAAGAAAATTATTTTTTTAATTTAAATTTATTAAGTATTTTTATTATTATTTTATATATAATATTATTTAATTAATTTAATTATTATTATATAATCATTATTCTTTAATTTCGAATTTATATATATATTATTATTTTTCTTTATTTTTTGTATTATTATTATTATTAATTTAATATTTTTATTATATATTTTATAAAACGATTTATATATATACGATTTCGATATAAATCGCAATATAAACCTTAATATAAATTAAATATTTAAAACGTTTATAATAAAATCTTAAATTAAAATAATTATTAAAAACAAAAACGATTATAATATAAATTTTTCGATTATATAAAAATTTTATATATTAATTAAATAAATATAAATATATTTATTAATATAAATTAAAAAGCTTTTTATATATAAATTTATTAATTTAATATTTAATTTTATATATTTAATTTTATAAATTATCGTTATTAAAAATTAAAAATAATTAAATTAATTTTAAAATTATAAAATTTAAAATTTAAGCTTTAAAGTTTATAAAACTTATTATAAAAAAATAAAACTTAATTTTTAAATTTTTAAATTTTTAAAAATATTATTTTTAAAAATATTATTTAAAATTTAATTATATAAATATATATAATATAAATTAATATTAAAAGAAATAAAAAAAACTTATAATTTTTAATTATTATAACAAAATAAAATACTTACATTTATATAAAAAAAGTTTTTTATGTTTATTTTAAAATATAATATATTATTATTTTTATACGATTATTTAATTTTTAATTTTTTTAATAATTAAATTAAAATAACTTTTAATTATATAAAAAGAAATTATAATAAAATTTAAAATTAAACTTTATAATTATATACAACTTAATTATTTAAATATTTAAAATATTAATAATTTATATAATATTAATTTATTAATTTTTATATATAAAATATTTAAATTTAAAAATATTAAAATATAATTTAAAAAAATACGTTATATTAATTTATATTATTATTTATTATAACGAATTATTAAATTTATATAAAAAAAACTTATAATTTAAATAATTTAAATAAATCTTTTTTTGTATTTTTAAAATAATTAATAAATTAAATTAATTATTAATTAAAAATATAATTTTTATTAAAATTTATTTAAAAAAATTAATTTTAACGATAATTATTTATTTCGTTATAAATATTTATATATTTTAAAATCGTATTATTTTATATTTATTAATATTAAAAAAATTTAATTTAAAAGATTAATTAAATAAAATATAATTTTTTTTAAAAATATAAAAAAAATTATTATATTAAATATTTAATATAAAAAAATATTTTTTTATATTTTTTAAATTATAATATATAAAACCTTTATAAAATTAAATATTTTTTAATTTAAAAAGTTTTATTTAATTATTTTTAAAATAAATTTAAATACGATTTTATTATTAAATTAATAAAAAATAAAAATAAAAAATGAATATTTAAAACGTTAATAATAATTTTATATATAATAACGAAAAAGAAAAGATTTATTAAATATAAATATAATCGTTTAAAAAAAACGAATTTTAAATTATATATAAATAATATTTTCGAAAAATATTTTAAAAATACAATTAAATTATATTAAATATAGTTTATTTTAAAAAAATATATTAATAAATTTAAAATTTAAAATTTAAATAAAAAATTTAAAATAATAATATAAATTTATTTTTATATATAAATAATATTTTTATTTAAAAAAAACGATATAATATTTTTTAAATTTGTTATAAAATATAAAATATTTTAAAATATTTTAAAACGTATAAATTAATAATAATAATATTTAAAAATAATTCGTTATTAAAAATATTTATAAAAAAGTTATTTATAAAAAATTATTAATTAAAAATTATTTATATTTATTTTATTAATAAATATAATATATAAATATTTAATAAATATTAAATAAATATTATAAAGAAATTATATTAATAAAAAAAATTAAAAATTTAAAAATTTATATATATTTTAATAAATTTATATAATAAAAAAATATTAATTATAACGAAATTATAATAATTAAAATTAAAATTATATTTTAATAAATTTTTATAATTTTTATAATTTTTATAATTTTATATAATTAATATATTATATAAATAAATTATATTATAACGTATTTTAATAATAAATTAAAAGAAATTTTATTTATAAAATTATTTTTATTATTTAAAAATTATTTAAATATATATTAAAAAATAAAATATAAATATTATTTAAATTATATTATTTAATTAATAATTTTTTTAAATAAATTTAAATAAATTAATAAAATTTAATAAATACAAATAATTTTTTAAAACTTAATAAATTTTATAAATTTAATTTTAAATAAATAAAATTATAAATTTAAATATTTTTTATTTTTTAATATAAATAAAGAATTTTAATAAAAAGAATAATATTTTAAATATTTATATTATTAAATTAAATTCTATTAATAATATTTATTTAAATTAATAATAATATTTTAAAAGATTATTTTAAATATTAAATAAAAAATATATAAAATAATTAATTATTTTCTTTAAATATAAATAATATATAATTTAAATTTTAAAAATATTTATTAAAAATAAAACGTTTAAATATCGTTTATATAAGGTTTATTTAAATTCGATTTATAAATAATTTATTATTAATATTTATAAATTTTATTAAATTTTAAATAAAAAATATTTATTTTATAAATATAATAATGTAAATTTAAATTAATTAATTATAAATTATATTTTTTATATAAAAAGATTTTTTATTATATAAATTTTTAAATTTTAAATAATTATTATTTATTATATAATGAAAATTAAATATATAATTATAAATATTATAATAATAATAAAAATGTATATTAAAAACTTTTATTAAAATTTTAATTTAATATTAAAAAAATTTATTATTTTATTAAAAAATAATATAAATATAATAAAAAGATAAATAAAATTATAATATTAAAAAAATATTAATATATAAAATACGATTAAATATTATTAAAAAGTTTAATTTTATATTTATTATTAAATATAAAGATTTTTATTTAAATATTCGAAATAAATTAAGTTATAATTTTATAACTTTATTTATATATAATATAAGTTTTAAAAATTTATTAATTTTTAATAAATATTATATTTATTATTATTATTATTTTATAATAAAATAATTATTATTTTAAAATAATCATTTTTTTATTAATATTTATTATTTATTAAAATATTTTTATAAATTAAATTTATTTATAAATTAAAGATTTTAATCGAAATAATAATTTTATCGTTATTAATTAATACATTATTTTTATTTTTATTTTTAAGTAATCTTTTTATAAATAATCGTATTTTTTATATTTAAATAACGCGATTAATTATTTTTATTTTATTTAAATTTATTATTTTTAAAACTTTATAATATTAATTATTATTTTAATTTTAAAATTTAATAACGAAATCGTTATATATTTAATTTATTTTTACATTTAATATTTATCGAATTAGTTTTTTAATCCTTAATTTTTAAATTATAATATTAATAATATTTTTATTTAAAAAAATAATTATTATAAATTATTAATTTAAATTCGTTAATATTTTAATTTTAATAATACGTTAAATTAATCGTTTAAAATTAATAATATAATTTAAAATCGTTTATTTTTTATTTTATTTAATATATTGTAATTATATTTTTAATTTTAATTTTTATTTAATGTTAAAATTTTCGTATAATTATTTTAAAATTATATATATTTTCGTTTTTTTTTTAATATTTATAATAATAATTAAAATGTTATCTTTAATATTATTAATAATAATACTTACGATTTTAACTTTATGAACTTTAATAAATTTATCGTTATAATAGTTTTAAAATTTAAAATTTATTAAAATTATTTAAAAAAATCTTTTATATTTTTTAATTATTATTATTTTATAATTAATTTTCGTTAATTATTTTGAAAATAAATTTAATTTAATTTAATTACGTAATTAACTTTATTAATTTCTTAATTTCGTTTTCGTTTTCTTATTATTTTTTATTTTATTTTCGTTAATTAATAATTACTTAATTTAATTTTATAACTTTTTAATTTATTATTTAATTTCTTTTAATATTATTATAAATCGTATTATTAATATATTATTTTTTATAATAAACTTTTTTATTTCGAAAACATTTCATATTTATCGTTTTAAATACGTAAATTTTAAATATATTATTAAAAAAAATATTATTATATTAATATATAAAATAAAATAAAATATTATTAAAAATTTTAATTTTATATTTATTATTAAATATAAAAATCTTTATTTAAATAATTAAAAGAAATTAAATTATAATTTTATAATTTTATTTATAAATAATAAAAGTTTTAAAAATTAATTATTTTTTAATAAATATTATATTTACTTTTATTATTACTTTTTATTATTTTAATTATTAATAAAAATGATATATATTAATCGATTATTATTATATACGTTAAAAGAGTAATAATAATTATATTAAAATTTAATAAATAATATTATTAAACCTTTTAATTAAAGTTTTTTTAACGAATTTATAACGAGTTTAAATTTAAAATTAATTTAAAAATAAATTTAAATAATAAAAATTATATTAATTAATAAATTAAATAAATTAATTAAATTAAAAAAAAATATTAAATATTAAATATTAAATATTCGTTAAAAAAAATATTATTATTTTTTAAATTTTATTTTATTATAAGATTTTTTTACGATTATTATATTTATTCGATTTAAAAACTTTTTTTAAACATTTAATTTAAAAAAGTAAAATAAATTTTAAATTAAATTAACTTTTATTAAATGAATTCGTTTTTATTAATTAATTTTTTTAATATTTATAATATATATATTACAATACGTAAATAAATATAAATCTCGAATAACTTTCGAAAAATAAGTTATATATTATTATTTAAAAAAGTTTATATTAACTTAATTATAAACTTAAATTATATATTAATCCTTATACTTTAAAAATCGCACGTAATATTTTTAAACATTTTCGGTATTTAACTTTTTATTATCATTATAAATCGCTATTAAAGCACTTTATTTGTTAATAATATAATATATATATAAAAATTAAAAAATTTTAAAAATTCATAATATATTATTTAATAATATCGTAAATTTTATAAATAAAATTAAAAACTTTATTAATAAATAATAATTTAATTAACTTATATATATATATATTAATAAAATTATTAATATTGCGATATAAATAAAATAATTAATTAAATAATTAAATTACGAAAAAAAATATAAAAATTAAAAATTAAAATTTAATAATTTTATAATTTAATTTTATAATTTTTTTAAAATCTTTAAAAAATTAATCGTTTATAAAAGAAAACATATTATTAAATAAAATACTTTAATAATAATTTATAATAATAATAAAATATTAAATATTAAAAATATTTAAAGGTTTTACGTACAATTTTTAAAATATATAATTTAATTTATAATTTAAATTAATATAAACTTTTTTAAATAATAATATATATTTTATTTTTTAAAAATTATTTAAAATTAATATTTATTATAGAAATTTATAAATAAAAATAAATAATTTAAAACTTTAAATACTTTTATTATTATTAATTATTTTTAATTTAAAATTAAAATTTTTAAATTTAATATAATAAATTATAATTTATAATTTTTTTTTTATTAATTTTAAAAATTAAAAAAACAATTTTAAATTTTATAAAAAATTATATTTTTTTATATTATAATAATAAATACAATTTTATCTTTATTTTTTAATTAAAAAATAATTAATAAAAATATTAAAAAATATTAAAAATTAATTATAAAATGTAAAACTTAATATAACTTTATATAAATTAAATTAAATTAATAATAATTTATTAAAATATAATGAATTTATTATTATTTTTAATTATTCATCGTAAATATTAATTAAATAATATTATTATAATATCGTAATATTATTTAAATTATCGTAATATTATATATATATATAAATTATATTAAAAATTATAATAAATTCGTTATATTAATATAAAAAAATGTTATTTAAATAATATTATTATTTAAAATAAAATAAATCGTATTTTTAAATATTTCTTTCGAAATAATTACTTTAATTTAAATTTTATTTAATAATTTTATTTTTAAACGATTTTTTAATTTTATTTTATAAAAATTATAAGTTATTAAAATTATATTTAATAACGCTTTTATTATTAAAAAGTTTTTTAAAACTTTTACGAATGCCGTTATTATTACATTTAATATAACTTTAATAATAAATTTTTTTAATATTTACGAAATAATAATTCTTTTCGAAAAAAGAAATTAAATAATAATTTAATTATTTTTTATAATATTAAATTTAAATTTAAATTTAAATTTATTAAATTTATTAAGATATATTTATTTATTTTTATTTATTATTATACGAAATTTAATTCTTTTTATAAAATTTTATTATAATTATTATTATATATATTATTATAATTATACTTTATATAAATATTTTTAAAAAAGATTACGAAATAATTTTAATAAAAATTTTTAAATAACGTTTTAAACTTTAAATAAAAATAAAAATAATTCTTATTTTCGTACTTTTCGATTTATTTATAACTTTACTTTAAATTCGGTTTAAAGTTATTACGATAACGTAATAATTATTATAAAAATAAATTTTAATAATTAATATATTCGAATATATTTATATTTATTTATATTTCTTTTTATATATTTTTTATAAAAATAACCTTAATTTTTAATATTACTTTTCGTTACTTTTCGATTATTAATTAAATTACTTCGTTTTTTTATTTCTTTTATAATCTTTTAACTTTAATTAAAATTAATTTTTTTATACTTAAAAAAGCTTTTTTAAATATTTATTTTCGTTTAGTTTTTTATTATTATTTTTTAAAACCTTTATTATTTTTTAAAACATTTATTAATTATTTAAAAAGTTATATAAATAATTAAATTAATTATATAAATTAATTATATAAACATAAACATATATTAATACGTTAGTTAATAATTTAATTAATACGATAAATTAAAGTATTATTAAATTATATTATATTATTAATTTATCGTTTATTTAAATTAATAAAAATTATTATTAAACGAAGATATTTATTAAGTATTTTATTCGGTTCGTATAATAATAAAGTTATATCTTTTTAACGATTAAATATATTAAACGAGATTTTTTTTCGAGCTTTTTAATAATATAATAAAAACTATTTATTATTAAAGGTTTTTATTTTAAATATAACTTAATAATTAATAATTTATTTATATACTTTAATTAAAGAATTAAAAATATTAATATTAAGCGATTATAATATATAAATAATATATAAAAAAAGATATAAAAACCGATTTTATTATTAATATAATATTTAATAAAGTTATAAAATATATAATTTATATAATTATTAATAATTAACATTTAATATTCGCTTAAAGTTTAAAGCTTTATATAATAATTAAAATATTTTAATTAATTAATTTATTAAAATTAATTTAAATAACGAAAATATTATTAATAAATTTATTAATTTAATTATATTATATACGTTACTTTTAAAAAATAATATATAACGAAAATAAAAAATTATTTATTATAAAACATAAATAATTATAAGTTTATAACGTAATTATTAAATAATAATAAAGTAATTTTAAAAAGTAAATATAATAAATTACTTTTAATTAACGATTTTAATTAATTAAAAAAAGCTTTTTATATACTTTAACGCTTATAAGTCGTTACGTAATTATAAGTTATATATTTTAAATAATTACATTTTTTATATTAAATATATTTCTTTATATTTTTTTTAAATTTTTAATTTTTAATAGTTTTATATATTATTTTAATCGAAGGTTATTTTATATTAAATTTAAATTATTTAATTACGTTATTAATTACGTTATTAAATAATCGTTAAATACATCGGAAATACATATTTATTAAAAAAAAACGCTTCGAATTAATTAATTTTTAATTAAAAATTCATTTAATCTTTTATATTTAAGTTTAATTAAATGCATTTATTTCGAAAAAACTATATATAGTTTATAATTATAATTAATTAAGTGCATTTTCTTTTTTTAATTTATATATTTAACGTTTTTCGATTTAACTTTATAAATTTATAAACTTATAAACTTATAAACTTATTAATTATCTTTTAAATTTATTAGTTATTTTTTAAACTTATAAGTTATTTATAAATTTATAACTTTATAATTTATAAACTTATAATTTATAATTTATAACTTATAAACTTATAATTTATAAACTTATAAAATAACTTATAAAGTAACTTATAAACCTTTAAATCTTTAAATTTATAATTTATAAACTTAAATAATTTAAGTAATGTTATATTAATTATTTATTTAATTATTAATTATTTAACTTTTAACTTAAATAATAATAACTTTAATTATTTACCTTTAAAATTAATTATATATAAATAAATAAAGTATAAATTTTTAATATAATAAGCTTATAATATAATAATTAAATTTATAAATATAATAATTATAATTTAAAGCTTTTAAGTTCGAATTTTATTTAATAAAGTATAAAATTAAAAACTTACTTTATAAATCACTTAACTTTTAATTAAATAATTTAAGTAATAATAAGATTTATAATATATAAATTTATAAACTTATAATTTATAAATTTATAAAACTTATATATATAAAAAAGCGTTATAATTTAAAAGTAAATCGTAATAATAATGTAAAATTTAATTATAAAATAATTTTCGATTAATTTTAATAATTTAATCGCTTTATACGTAATTATAATTTTAATCGTAATATAACGTAATTTATACGTTATTTAATAATTTTAATATTTTAAGTTATTATTATAATTACTTTATATATAATCTTTATTTAACGTTATTACGATATTTTTAAGCGATATTAAATATTTTAAGCGATAATTATTCGCTTTACGTTTATTTTTAAATTACGTTTTTTTAAAATAAATTATTATTATTTCTTTTAAAATTTATAATATTATTTTATTTCTTTTATAATGTCGTTTTTATTCGTCGTTTTTTCGTTATTTATTCCTTATTTTTCGTTAATTATAATAATATTTATTAAATATTTTAAATAATAAAAATAAATGCTTTAAATATTCGAAAAATGCTTTAAATATTTAAAGTTTTAAAATTTATATATAAAAGGATTATTACGTAATTATTAATAACTTAAACATTTATATAATTAAATATAATAACGAATATAATTATAATTATTATAAATTAAATAATAATATATTATAATTACACTTTAATTTTTTATATAATAATAATTTTAAAAAATTATTAAAATATTTAATAATCATTTAAAAGCGTTTTAAGTTATAAAGGTTTAAAGACGTTATATTACGCCGCGTATCGTTATAAATAAATAATAATAAAAATTATTTAATTATAAATCGACGTAGCCATTATGGATTTTGTTTATTTACATTGTTATTATCCTTTTTATTATTAAATTACTTTATTATTAATATCGAAACATTTTACTTAAAAGTTTAAAATTATTTAAAAATACTTAAGCGTAAAAAATACGTTATATTTAACGAGCGAATATTATATTACGTATAATATAAAACGTTAAAGCCGAATTATCGTTACTTTAAAGAAATTTAAGTGTAAAAAAGAATACTCGTTTAATAAAATTATTAAACGTTATATTACGAATAATAAAAATCGTTAAAATATATTATTATTATTATTTCGAAGAATTTTTATATATAAATATAAAAGCATTATATTGTTCGGTTAAAAATACTTATAAAATATAAATAACGATAAATTAAAATTAAAAATTTACGATAAAATAAATAAAAATATTAAATATTAAAAAAGAAATAAATAATAATAATAATAATAAACGAAATTAATAAAATTAATTTATATAATACGTACGTAATATTTAAAATTCGTTAATAAAATAATTAATAATAATTATTAAATAAAATAAACTTTATTAAAATTATTAAAATAATAAAAATAATTATTATTAATAAATTATTATTATCGTTATTATTAATTATTATTATTATTATTATTATTATTATTATTAATATTATTAATATTTATTTTATATATTAAAAATAAATCGTTATAATATATTATTAAAATATCGTATTTATAAAAAAAAAGTTAATTAAATAAATAAATAAATAAAAAACTTTAAAAATATATAAAATAATAAATTCGAAATAAATAAAAACGTTATTAATAAAATAAAAAACGACGTTAATAAATAAAAAAACGTTATCGTTAATATAAAGACGTTATTAATATATATAAATATAAATACGAATATAAAAAAAAATACGTTAAATAGTTTTAAAAAAATAAAACAATCGTTAAAATAAATTTTACGATAATTTTACTTTTTTAAAATATAAAAGCGTATTAATAAATAAAATATATATAATACTTTAAATAATAAAAATAAATACTTTAAATATTTAAAAAATGCTTTAAATATTTAAAATTTTAAAATTTATATATAAAAAAGTTATTATATAATTATTAATAACTTAAATATTTATGTAATTAAATATAATAACGAATGTAATTATAATTATCGTAAAGTAAATAATAATATATTATAATTATATTTCGATTTTTTATATTTTTTCGTAATTTTTAAAAAAGTAATTTTTAAAAACTTTATTAAATTCGAAAAATCTTTTATTTTAATATTTTTCGAAATTAATTATAAAATTCGAAGTAAAAATAAAATTAATACGAATAACGAATATTAATAAAAATATCTTTTTAAAATTCATTAATTTTAAATTAATAAAAACTTAATATTAAGTTAATTTAAAGTTAATTAACGTTAATCTTTTAATTAATTTTAAAAAAGATTTAATATTTTTATTAAATATGTTTTTTAAATTTTATAAGCTATTTAATTTTAATTTATAATTATATATAAATAATTATAATAATTAAATTATTATAACTTATAAACTTATTAATTATTTATTAATTACTTTTCGAACTTATAAATTTATAAATTATAATTTTAAAACTTTAATTATTTAAGGATTTTTAAAATAATTTAATTAAATAATATAATTAAATAATGTAATTTTAATTAATTAATTCGATTATAAATTAATTAAATTTACGTATAAGTATAAAACTAAATATATATATATAATTAAATGGAAAATTTATATATAATAATTAATATAAAAAGTTTATAATGTAATAATTAAATTTATAAAATCCATAATATATAATAAGAAATTTATAAAATTTAAAGTTTAAATTTTTTAAAAAAAGCAAAAAGATTTAAATTTTTTAATTTAAATCTTTTAAATCTTTTAAATCTTTAAATTATTATAATATATAATTTATTATAAAGTTTATAAGTAAAAATAAATATTACGATAATTTAAATAATATTATTATTATTTATTATTTTTAATTTTAAATAAATTCTTTTATTAAGATTTTCGAATTTAACGTAATAAATTATAATTTACGAAGTAAAATTTTATCGATTTCGAAAGTTAAAAAAAGTTCTCGAAGTTTAACGAAAGGCCGTATTTTTTTGTATTATAACGATTAATAAAATTTTATTTTATTTTTATTTAACGTTATTAATAAAGAATTTTTAAAAATAATAATTATAATTTAATTATATATTCGTAAATAAAAATACTAATAAATAAATCTTATATAAAATCGAATATATAATAATTAAAAAAAATTAAATTAACGAAAAGTTAAGTTTAAAATATTTAATATAATAAAGAAATTATAATTTAAAAAATTATAAATAATATTTTCGATTAATTTTAAAAAGAAATACGATAAAGTTAATTAATAATTTTAATAAAAAAATTCTTTTTTTATAAACGAATTAAAATTAAAACGAAAAAAAAAACGAACTTATTATTTAATTTCGCTTTATTTAATTTTAATAAATAATCGGCTTTTATTTTTTAATATAATAATATTTGTAATTTTATCGATTAAAAAGTTATAAATATACTTTTTAAGTTTAATATTAAAATTCGTTTATTTAAATTATAACTTTTAACTTTTAAAAAATACGCCGAAATTCTTTAATTTATTTTCTTTTTATAAAATTTTTTAAAACTTTTTATATTATTTTATATCGTAAAGTATTTTATTTATTCGAATAAATAATTTTAAGTTTAAATTAATAATTACGATTAACGATTAATAAATCTTTAATTTTTTTTAATTTTTTTACTTTTAAATTTATTTATTTTTACTTTTTATTTTTTTTTATTTTAAATATTTTTCTTTCGATTTTCTTTTTGTTTTTACTTTTTTATTTTTTTTATTATAACGTTTAATTTTTAATTTTTAATAATTTTTAATATTAACTTTTTTATTTTATTTAATTTTAACTTTTCGTAATTTTTTAAACGTAATTTTTTAACTTCGTTTAATTTTTCTTTTAATTTTTATATTAAAATTATAATAATTAAATTTCGAAAGTTATAAATGCTTTTAATTTTAAAGAATAACTTTTAATATAAAGCTTTTTTAAATATATAAAACAACGTTAATGTTAAACTTTAAGTTAATAAAAACGTTTAAAAAGTTTTAATTTAAATTATAAATAAAAGCATTAATAAGTTTATTAAAAGTTAAATTTAAAATGTTAAAAATAAAGATTATCGTTAAAGTATAAATTAACTTTTTAACGAAAATAACCTCGTATTCGTTATTTAAGTTACGAATATTAAATACTTTTAAAATTTAATTTTTAAAAAATATTTATTTAAAGCCGAAAACTATTATAAAATTCAAAATTATTTCGTTAAAATTAAACTTAACGTTAAGGTTTTAAAAATTAAACTTTATATTTTATTTTATAATATTTTTTAAATTATTTAAAAATAAAAAATTAAAGTTTAATTTAAAGTTTTAAATGTTTAATAATTTATTTAATTATCGAATATTATTTTATTTATAATAACTTATATTTATAATAATAATTAAGAAATTTCTTTTATATAAATATTATATTTAATTAATTTTTATAATTTCGTTTAATTAATAAATAAAATTTAAACTTTATTAAAATTTTAAAATTAATATTTTTACTTTTAATTTAATTTTAATTTTTTTTTTAAAAATTTTATTATCGTTTTTTTTTAAGTTAATCGTTATTTCGAATTTAAAAAAAACGTTTTAAAAACGTAACGATAAAACGTTTAAAAAGCTCGAAAAGAAAAAACTTAATAAGCTTTTTTAACGAATTTCGATATCGATAACGAGATTTTATAAAGTTTAATTTCGAAAAAACTATTTTAATTTATTTTTATTTTATTCGTTATAACGAAAATCTTATAATTATATTTTAAAGTTATTATTAAAAAATTTAATAATGTAATTTATATCGTAATTTTAAAAATTTTTTTAAGTTTTTTCGATTATTATTATTTAATTTAAAACTTTTCGTATTATTTTTAATAAAGTTTTAAATTTAAGTTTAAATGTTTTTTTTAAATTTTATTTTAAAAAAATTAATTATTATTAATAATTTTACATTAAAAGTTTTCGAGAAAAAATTTAAAGTTATTATAATTTTTTTAACTTTTAATTTTTTTAAAGTTTTTATAATATTTTTTTTTAAATTATTAAAAAGGGGTTTTTTAATTAAATTTATTAAAAGATATTTTTAATAAAAAATAAAATATTATTTAAAGTTTTTAATTTTTAAAGCTTATTAATTCGAATATAATTATAAATGTTATTACGATTATTTTTAATATTAATATTAAATTTATAATTAAGTTATTTAATTTAATAATTAAAAGCTTAGTTATTCTTTTTCGAAAGAAAAAAGATTTGAATTTTTTAACGATTATCGCTTTTTGATTTATTGCTTTTAAAAATCGAACTTAAAGTTTTTTTTATAATAAGTGCTTAGCGTTAACGATGCGATTTCGATTACTTTTTAATAAAAAAGAAAGATATAACGCGATTAATAAGATTTTATTAATTGTTAAATTTAATACGTTATATCGTTATTAAGTTTAATTTATTTACTTATAAACTTAGCCTTTTTAACGTGTTATTACGCGTTAATTTAACCGCGATTTAATTATATAAAAAGCCTTTAAGTGTATTTTTTCCTTTTTATTTATCGAAAAGTTCGAGCTTTATAACGATTAATTAAATAAATTAATTTTCGACGAGATTAATATCGTTAATTTGATAATAAGCCGTATTTAAGCCGCGAAATAACTAATATTTCGATCCAATAATTTAAGTTTTTTTATTAATTATATTATCGATATAAAAAAGTTAAGCTTATTAACGCAAAAATTAATAAAAGCTTAATCGAGTTTACGAATTAATAAAGATAAAAAGGTAGTTTTTACCCGAAAATCGAAGTAATTATTAGCTCGATTCGACGGTTTTTACCTTTAAAGCTTATTATAATGCGTATTTAACGATTCGGCAATTCGATTACAACGGTTTAACTACGGCTCGTTTAAGATTAAAAGGGCGTTAATCGTTAAATTATAACTTATTTTATAAGTTTTTATAATATTTTAATTATAATATTAAATATCGAATATTTAATGCGTAAAATATAAATTAAAAGTATATTATATACTTTATATATAATATAAATAAGTTTTATAACGTAAGAAAAATAATAATAATAATAAATTTATAATTAAGTTTATTTCGTTTTTTACGAACTTTTATAAAATTAAAGTTAAAGATTTTATTTTTATTAAAAATAATAAAAAATTAATAGTTTTTTAATTTTTAAATTTATTTTAAAAAGTTTTTAAAAGTTTTCGTATTAAATTTTAAAAGTTATAAAAGATATTAATTAAAAAGTCGCGAAAAATATCGGTTAAACTTTTAATTTTTAACCATTTAAATTAAGATTATATTAATTAAAGTTTTTAAACGTTAAAGGTTTTTTTTATTTATTTTAATATTAAGTTTTTAAAGTTTATTAACTTAAATTACGTAATAAGTTATATTATTTAATATTTTAAAACCTTTAAAAGTTATATTTAAATATTCGATAAAATTATACGTAACGTTTTAATTATTAATTAAAAAATATTATTCGAAATTAAACGCATTAATATAAATATAAAGTTTTATTTTTAAAAATTAAAATATTTTATAATTAAGTTTTTTAATCGAAAATTTAACGAGCTTTTTTTTAAAAATTATTAATTAAAAGTTTTATATTATTTTAAAATATATTATTTATTATAAAGCTTAATTAAATATTAATTAAATTTCTTAATAAAGAAAGGTTTTTTTAAAAGCTTTTTCGTTTTTAAAAATATTTTAATTATTTTACGTAAAAAAATCATTTAACTTTTGTTTATAATTATTTTTTCGTTTTTATTTATAATTTATAAAAAGAAATTTTTTAATTCTTTTTTAATTAATTTAATAATTTAAAATAATAAATCTTAACTTTTTAAAAAGCTTTAAAAAAAGCTTATAAAAAACTTTAAATATAAAAAGCTTAAAAATTAAATTATAAAAGATTTAAAAACGAACGTTTTTATTTCGAAAAAAATAATTAATATAAATTAATACTTTTTAAAAGAAGTTTTATAAAAGCTTTACTTTTTTCTTTATATATTAATATAACGAAAAATAATTATTAACTTTATATATTAAATTTTTCGTCGTTTTTATAATTTAAAATATAATAATATAAACTTTATTATAATTTTAATTATATTAATTATATTTATAAATTTAATTAATATATTATAAATTTATTATATTAATTATATTAAAGATTTATATTTTATTTATTTATATATAATAAATAATTAAATAAATAATTAATATAATATTATTTAAATTATTTAAATTTTTACATTTTTAAATTTATAAAATTAATTTTATAAAAAATAAAAATATAAATAAAATATAAAATATATATTTAATTAATTATAATAATAAGTTATATAAATATATTTTAAAATAAATACTTTTAATTAAAAATTATTAAAATAATAAAAATATTTTTAAAGTATTTATTACGTAATTAAATTACGTAAATTAATAACGTAATTAAAAAATTAAATTAAATATAAAATAATTTATAATTTAATTAATTAATTTAACGTTTATATATAAATTTAATTAATTTATAATTATATTATTTAATTATACTTTATAATATTTATTTAAAATAATTAAAGTTTTATATTTATAAATTTATAAAATATTTTTATATAATTATTATAATTATTTATATATAATTTTAAATTTTTTAATATATAAATGTAAAAGAAATTATATAAAATTTATAAATTATTATTATTATTATATAATTATTATAATTATTTATAAAAAATATAATTAAAAAATAAAATAAAATTATATTTTTTAAATTTTACGATTTAATTTATAATTAATTAAAACCGTATTTATAATGTAAATTTAACGTATCTTTTATTATTTACTTTTTTATTTTTATTTTAATAATCTTTATTAATAAATATAATTATTTATATAATAATTATAAAAAAGAAAATTTTATATAAAAATAAATATTTAAAACTTTTAAAATTATAAATTTTATATAAATAAACTATTTTAAAATCATTTATATTTAAATATTTATATAATTATATTATTAAAAAAATTATAAATATATTAAATTAATATTTAAACATTATATTATAAAAATTAATATAATAATAATTTAATTATATTTAATTAATATATTTATTTATAATATTATTAAAATATTTATTATTTTTAAAATCATATAATAGTTATATTAAAAGAACCTTTAACGAAAAGAAATAATATAAAGAAAATTATAATTTAATTATTTAAAAAATAAAATTAAAAAAATAAAATTAAAAAAGTAAAAATTAAATTAAAAATTATTAAATTAATAAAAATTTATCGTATAAAATAATAACGATATTACCATTTATAATAACATTTAAAGAAAACTTAAATAATAAATCAAAATATTAAAATAATTAAATTAAAACATTATTAATTAATAAAATTAATAATAATAAAAAACAAAAATTAAAGCGAATATAATTAAAATAAATTAATTATTAAAAAATAATAATCAAAAATATAAACCTTTTTTATTAAATAACTTTAATAAATATCGAATTTTAAAAAAATAACGAAATTAACTTTATTAATATTAAAAAAGTTAAAATCGTAAACGTTATTATTAATAATTTTAAAAATAATTTTTAAATTATTATCGTTAATATTTAAAAAAAACGTAATTTTAAAAAAAACGTAAAAAAATCGTAATGTTAAATAATAAATATAATTATAATTATAATTATAATATAAAAAATTAAATTAAAAACGATTAATATTAAATTATATCGTAAAATTTAATCATTTAATTTAATATATTATCGAAATTAAAATATTAATTAATTAAAAAAAAGAATTCGTTATATTTATTAATTTATTTAATAATATTATTATTATTTAAAAAGTATATATTAAAGAAATAATTTAATAAATATTAAAAATAAAAATAAATAAAATATACGAAAAGTTTAAAATATAATTATAAATATATTTTAAAAATTATAATATAAAAAGTAAAACTTAATTTAAAATATTATATAAAAAAGCTTTTTTTATAATTAAATTAAAATATATAATTTTAAAATACGTAATAACGTTTTAAACTTTAAGTGAAATTAAACAAGCATTAAAATTACTTTTATTTTCGTACTTTTTGATTTATTTATAACTTTATTTCGAATTCGATTTAAAGCTATTACGATAACGTAATAATTATTATAAGAATAAATTTTAATAATTAATTTATTCGAATACATTTATATTTATTTATATTTCTTTTTATACATTTTTTAAAAAAGTAACCTTGCTTTTTAATATTGCTTTTCGTTGCTTTTCGATTATTAATTAAGTTACTTCGTTTTTTTATTTCTTTCGTAATCTTTTAACTTTAATTAAAATTAATTCCTTTGTATTTTAAAAAGCTTTTTTAAATGCTTGCTTTCGTTTAACTTTTTTTTATTATTTCTTAAAACCTTTATTAATTACTTAAAAAGTAGTTTAAGTAATAAATTTTATTAAATAAGTTTATTATATAAAAACAACATTATTTTTATATAAAAATAAATATATATTAATAAACTAATTAATAATTTAATTAATACGATAAGTTAAAGTGTTATTAAGTTATATTACGATATTAATTTATTATTAATTCGAATTAATAAAAGTTATTATCGAAGCTTTTTTAAAAGTAAAAGGTTTTTTAAATAAAAATATTATCGAACGAAAGTATTTATTAAATATTTTATTTAATTTTTATAATAATAAAGCCGTATTTTTTTAAGCATTAAATATATTAAACGAGATTTTCTTTTAAGCTTTTTAATATTATAATAAACATTATTTATTATTAATTATTTTTATTTCGAATATAACTTAACGATTAATAACTTATTTATATACTTTAATTAAAAAACTAAAAATATTAACATTAAGCGATTATAATATATAAGTAATATATAAAAGAAAATATAAAAGAACGATTTTATTATTAATGTAATACTTAATAAAATCATAAGATATATAACTTATATAATTATTAACAATTAACATTTAATATTCGCTTAAAGTTTAAAGCTTTATATAATAATTAAAATATTTTAATTAATAAAAAGTAATATCTTAATTAATTTATTTATTAAAATTAATTTAAATAACGAAAGTATTATTAATAAATTTATTAATTTAATTATATTATATACGTTACTTTTAAACAATAATATATAACGAAAACGAATAATTATTTATATTAATACCTTCGATAATAAATATTTATTCGCGATTATTAAGTTAATTAATAAAACCTTATTAATTTTTTTTAAATATAATAACTTTAACATTATCGCCGATACTTTTTATTACTTTTTTTTCGTTTATATTATAAGTATTTTTATTAAAAATATCGTACTTAATATAAATAATAAAAAACAACTTAAATTATTATTTTTAAATTTAATAATTAACGTTATTTTTTTATCGTTAATTTAAACTTCGAGCTTTTTTTAACTTAATATTAAAATAACGTTAAAAAAACTTTTATATTAGTTTTTTTTAAAGGAAAATGTATTATATTTAACTTTAAGAAATTTAATAATTATAACTTTAAAAGCATCGATCGTTAAAAATTAACTTTATACATTTAATTAAAGCTTTGTTTATATAATGGCTTTCTTTTCGGTTAGTAATAATCGTTAATATTATAAATAAAATTCGATATAAGTTTTCTTTTCGTTTATTCGTTTTTTAAAAGTAAATTTAAATATATCGAAAGCTTTTATTACTTAACGCTCGGAAATATACGCACTCGTCGAAAAGGCTTTAATAATTAATTTAATTTAACTTTCTTTATTAAGGTTATTTATAATTATAAAAGATTCGATATAAAAAAATAATAATATAATGTTAATAAATGAATTTATTATTATTAAAAGAAAATTAACTTTAAAAGTAAAATTTTAAAAAAATGGATTTAATTTTTATTTAGTTTTACTTAAAGTTTAAAACATTAAAGCATTACGTTTTTATATTAATAATTATCTTTTATTTTTAAATAATAAATTAAAAACTTAACTTTTTTATATAATTTATTTTTATAAATTAATAATATTTTTTAATTTATTTAATATTATAATTATATTTTATTATATTATTTTTTCTTTTTAAATTTATTTTTTTAAATATATTATAAAAATTATTAAAAAAATTTCGAATGTTTTTATTATAATAATTTTTAAGCATATTATTTTATAGTTTAATAATTTACGAATTTAAAATAATTATAATTATATTTTTTATTTCGTTTTTTTATTTATTTATTACGTTTTTTAATTTTACGTTTTTAAAATGTATTTAAAATTATTAATTAAGTTTTTTTATACGTTAATTTATATTTTTATTATTATTTATTATTATGTTTTTATTTTATTATTTATTTAATTAACGAAATTTAATATTCGAAATTTAATTATTTCGAATTTGTTTTTTATAAATTAAAACGATTAAAATTATTCTTTTATTTTATTTATACGTTTAAAGTAATTCTTTTATTTTTTACGATAATTTTATTATTTATTTTTATTATTTTTATTTTATTATTATTATTATTATTATAATATATTATTTTTATATCGAAAATCATTTTAATTAAATGTATATTTATAATTATATTCGATTTTCTAATTAATTATTTCGATTTAATTAAAATATAAACTTTAAATTAAAAATATCATTACGAAATTCTTTTTTTATTTTATAATTATTTTATATTAATATTTATTATATATATTATTGTAATTTTTAAAATAACGTTTTTAAATTATATTTATTTAATTAAATTATAAAATTTTAAAATTTTCGATAAATCTTTTCGTTTATAAGTAAATTTATTATGTTTTTATTATTACGTAAGGATTTATATCGTTTTTTATTAAAGTTTAATTTATTTATTTTTTAATTTATAAATTTAATTTTTATTTTAAAAAAATTATTTAAATTGTTTTTAAATAAATTCTTTATTTTATTTTATTTAAAAATTATTATTTAAAGATTATCGATATTAAAATTAACGCTTTATTTATCGTTAATATTAATATTTAATTGTTAATTATTTTTTATATTTAAAATTTACGTATTTAAAGTTTTATTTTTATTTTTATAAATATTTTTTAAAAATAAAGTTTTATTAAATAATTTATTATTATTTATTTATTTTTAAAGAAAAATTTAATTCTTTAACGAATAAACGATTTTATATTAATTTATAAAAATATTATTAAATGATTTATATAACGAAATATTTAAAAGAAAATTATATAATTTAAAATTATTTTTATTAATTAATTTATTATATTAATTTAATTATAATTATTTAAATATTAATCGTTATTTTCGGTTTTTTTAATTAATTATTATTTTTAATATTTTTATAATTTATAATTTTATTCATTTTAACTTATTAAAAAAAGTAATAAAATAATAAAGTTTAATATTTATAAATAAAGTAAATAAAAAAATAACGATATTAATAATTTATATAAATTAATAAATTTTATTAAAATATATTTTAATGTTTTTTAAAAAAGTTAATAACGTTAATTTATTATTTAAAAATAACCATTAAATTAAATTATATTTTAAATTTTTATGTTAATTTATCGTTAAAATTCGGCGATTATATTATAATTAAAACGGGTATTTATTAATATAATATTAATTTATTTATAAATTTAATTAAAAATTACGTTATTAATTTTATTTATAAAATTATTATTATATATAATTTTTTTAATTATTAAAAATGATATTTAATTTTAATAAGTTTTAAAAATTAATTTTGTTATAAAATTTATATTTTAAAAAGATTTAAATTTATTTATAACGAAAATTATAAAACGATTTAATATTAATAAAAACGATATTTTTCGTTTTTTATTTAATAATTAATATATATTAAATTACGTTTATATTAATATTTTTATTTATATATAAATAATTAATTTAATTTTAATTTTATAATAAATATTATATATATATAATTTTATTTATTTATAATTATAATAATTTATTTTAAAATTAAAAATAAATATACGTTTAAATAATTATTTTTAATATATTTAAAATGAACTTTAATTTTATTAAAACGTTATTTTAATTTAATATATATTTTTAATTTTTAATTTTAATTTTATAAAAAATAATATGAATTTATTAATGCTTAACTTTTAAAGAAATAATTAAATATAAATTTAAATCGTTTATAATTATTTATATCGATAATTTATTAAAAATAAAAAATTAGTTTTTTTACGATTAATTTTATTTAAAATGTTTATATAAAATTTTAAAATAAAAACGATTATCGTTAAAATAATACTTATTATTAAAATAATAATTATTTAAATAATAAATATTATTAAAATACTTTTCGTAATAATCGTAAATAAAATTTTTCTTAATCGTTACGTTCGAAAAAAACGATACGGTTCTTCGCTTATAAATAAATTACGAGAATCGTTTTTTTCTTTCTTTAAGCGAATTTTTTTTTTTGCAAAACTTTAAGTTAATTTAACTTGTTTAACTTTTATAAAACAATTTTACTTATCGAGATTTAAACCTTAAGCTTTTATGTATATATATTAATATAATTTATCGATAAAAGTTAAGCTGTTAAAATTTAACCGAAAGTTATTTTATTATTAAATTTAAATTATTTAATTACGTTATTTACTTAAGTTATTTAATACTTTTATATTTACATTTTATAATTTTCATTTTGTTATTTATAATATTATGTTTAATTTTATATTTTATAATATAATGTTTAACATTATAATTTTATATTATACTTTATATTAATATATTTAATATTATAGTTTTATATTATACTTTATAATATAATGTTTAACATTATAATATAATATTTAACATTATAATTTCATCTTGTATTTTATAATATAATATTTAACATTATAGTTTTATATTATATTTTATGTTAATATATTTAACATTATAATTATATGTTATACTTTATATTAATATATTTAATATTATATTTATATATTTTTTATTATATGTTGTTATAATAATATAATAATTTTAATATTATTAATATTATTAATTTTTATAATTTAAATATATTTATTATTACGTAATATTATTAACGTTATTTAAATTTCGAATTTATTAATTATCTTTTTAAAACATTATTTTATTAAATAAATAATTATAATTTTTTATAAATAAATTAATATTATTTTTTAAATTTATTTATTATAACTTAATATTTCTCTTATATATATTTTATTTTATTTAAAACTAAATAAAATATAATTAAAGTTTAAATGTTAAGTTTCAATCGAGTTGCTTTAATTAAGGATAAAGTGTTTTATACTTCTTTATTAATTAATTTATGCAACTTAATATTTTTTAAAAATAAACGAAGTATAAACCTTTTTTCGAAGTTCAAATTGATTCGTTATATTTATAATTAATATATAATATTTAAACGTATAACTTAAAGTTAAAGTTAAGAAAAAGGCTAAGAGTTAAAGTTAAAATAAAGGTTAAAGTTAAAGCCGAGAAAAAAGTTAAGATTAACGTAAAGAAGACAATTAAGAAATTATAAATTTAAATTAATAATGTTTATTTTTAATTAAAATATTTACGTATTAAAATTATTTATTTTAAAATTAAAATTTAAGTTATTAAAAAATAAAGCATTAAGTTAATAAATAAAAAAAAGCGAATAATTATCGTAAATTTAAAGATAATTAAAATAAAAGGCGTTTTTATACCGAATTAAGTTTTATATTTAAAAAGCTTAATGTTAAAAAAGATAAATTAAAAAGTATAACTTTATTTAAATTATTATTAATAAATTTATAATATTATTATCATTTAATGGTTTTTTATTAAACGTTATTAATATTTTACTTAAAATTAATCGATTGTATTTTTTTTATATTAAATTATTAAGGCTTAAATATAAAATATTCGCAAATGGTTTTTTTTTAAATATTAAATATATTAATCTTATAAGTTATTTAATTTAAACGTTATTATATATTAAATAAATTAAGTTATCGAAATAAAAATATTATATAATACGATATTTATAAATTATAACATTAATTATTAACTTGTTATAATAAATATATTATTCGTATAACTTAAATTAAAGTATTTAATAAACTTAAATTTTTAAATTATAAATTACGATATATTTTAAATATATTATAATATACTTTATCGTTATTAAAGAAATCGAATATTAATAATAATTTCCGAACTCGTTAATGTAATAAATTAACTTAATGTTTATTATTATTTATTATACATTATTAAATTATTTAAATAAAACCAAGCTTATAAATATTAAAATATTTTTTATTTATTTTTCGCATTTTTACGCCGGGATTTATTATATATATATATAAAACCGCTTTTAAAAAAATACGTTATTAAGTTATTTATACAATATCGTTAAGTTAACCTTTAATTAAATATTTTTTATTAACTTTAATAATAAACGTATTTTATATTAAAAAAGTTATTTTTTTATATTTTTTTATATTAAATTTAAAAGATATAATTAAATTTAATTATATTAATTATTATTAATAAGATTTTTATATTATTAAATTAAAATTATATATTATAATTTTAACATTAAAAAGTAAACATATATAAATTATAATTTTTATATAATAAAGTTATTATTTTAAATTTTAATATCGTAAATCGTAATTAAAAGATCTTTTAATAATTTACGATTATATAAAAGCATATTAAAGTAAATAATTAATATTATTATTAATAATATAAAAAAAATATATAATTAAATAAAATTAAAAAAGTTATTTATTATAATTATATAAATTAAAAATAATAAATAAAAAGTTATAAATAAAAAATAAAAAGTAAAAAATTATAAGATTAATGCATAATTATTAATAAAGATTATATAAATAATTATTCGTTATGTATTAAATAGTAAATATTTTATTAAAAAAAACTTATAAAGTAATTATATATATTTTTAATTATTATTAAAAAATAAAAATTATAATAAAAGTTTTATAATTATAATTTTATTTAAATAAATATAAAGATATATATATAAATAAATAAGTTAATAAATAACTTATAAAAATTATATTTTTAAGCTTAAATAATAATATATTAAAATTATATATATTTAAAGTTATTTATTAATAAAATAAATAATATATAAATTTAATTATTTTATTTTATTATAATAAATAATTATAATTTATAATTTATTACTTTTATTTTATTATTTATACTTTATTATTTACATTTTATTATTTAATTTTATTATTTTAATTTTATTATTTATTAATTTTTAAATATAATTTATAAATTATTTTTTTATTATTATATCTTTATAAATTATAATTTATATTTAAAATATTTTATATTTTAATTTAATATATTATAAATATTATACATTATAAATGCTTGTAAATTATAACGTAAAGTTAATTTTATTAAAAATGATAATATTTAATAATTAATTTAATAAACTTTTTATATTTTTATTTTTAATAATAAAATATATATTTTAAAATTAATGCTTAAATTTAATATTAAAGTTATATTTAAAAAGTTTTAACTTATTATTAAACATTAATTTATATATAATTTATAATTTTGCTTAATACTTATTAAATTAAATTATAAAAGTTAAACGAAAAATAATTTTATAAACGTAATAAAGTATATAAAATTTATGAAAAAATATAACGTTTTAAATATAATATTTAAACATTTTTAAAAAGTAAAATACCTTTTTAAATATATTAATTAAATATTATTAATATAATATAAATACTTTTTTATTTAAACATCGTTTTTTTCGAAGTTTTGCGAAAAAGCATTACGTTTAATAAAAAATTATAAATAAAAAGTTTTAAACGATAAAGTTAATTAAAAAACTATTAATAATGTATATATAAAAATACGATAACGCGTTAACGAGATATAAAGTATATATTAATATTAAAGTTAATGTTTTAATAAATAAAGTAATAAAATAAATTATAATATAAAATAACGTTATAATTACTTTATATATTTAAGCTTATAATTAACCGAATTTCGTTTTATATAAATAATATAAAGTTAACTTATTTAATATGTTTTTTTAAAAAAATATTAATTAATAATTAACTTAAAGTTTAACAAATATAATTGCGAATATTATTAAATGTTAAAAAAGTTATACATTTTTAATAACGAAAAATTTAATAATCTTTAAATATAAATTAACGAATACTTTATTATTAACTTTAAAAATATTAAAATATATATTTATATTATATTAAAAAAAAATCGAACTTATTAAATATAAATTTAAAATTTTAAAAAAAAATTATATATTAAAAATAAATAAATATAATAAAAAAACGTAAAGTTAAAAATAAATTAACGGCATAATTATTAAGCGAAATAATAAAGGTAATAAAAAAATAAAAGTTCGTTAAAATAATAATATTATAATAAGTTTTCGTTTAATATATATAAAATTATATTATTAATATATTATATTATATTAAAACATTTAAATTTTAAAAATAATTATTAAAAACATTTAAGAAATTATAAAAATAATCGATAATATTTAAATTATAAACATAATTATTAAAAACATTTAAGAAATTATAATAATAATTAATAACATTTAAATTATAAAAATAATTATTAAAAACATTTAAAAAATTATAATAATAATTAATAACATTTAAATTATAAAAATAATTATTAAAAATATTTAAATAATAATAATAATAACGAATAATATTTAAATTATAAAAATATTTATTAAAAATATTTATAATATAAAATTATTTTATTTTTATTAAAACTAATAATAATTATTAATAAAATTACCGTTTAAAGCGTATTTATAATTAAACATTTTTAAATCGATATTATATAATATCTTTTATAATGTATTAATAAATCGAGATTTATAATCGTTAATTCGTAATTATATAATTAAAATAAGTTTCTTATAATAAATTCGATTTCGATCGAATAAAACATTAAATATAAGATTTTATAATAATGTTACTTTTAAAATCGTAATATATATTAAACTCGATATAAATTTTCGTTATAAAATATTATAAATAATTTAATTTAAAGTAATACTTTATAATTTATATATCGTAATAATATAAATAATAAATAAAAGAAATTATTTTCGAAAATAAATAATATTTTTAATAATAAAATCTTAACGAACTTAAAGAAAAAGAATAATTAACTTGCTTTAAGCATTATAAAGTTTTTCTTTATTCGGTTTAATAAATATAATAATAATGATTTATTTTACGTTTAAGTAAACTTATTTAGTTAGCTATTTAAGTAAGCCTTAAAGGGGTCGATATTATCTAGATTTAATTACAAGGTTCGACATTATTTAATGTATAAAACGGCTAAAGTATCGAGGAAATAAGCCTCGAAACAAAGCACGAGCGTGTTATAATCGGTTTAATAAATAAAAAGTTATCGTATTTATTAAAAGCAATTATAATAACCTTTAAAGTATTTTTTAAAACTTATAAACTTTACGTTTAAAAAATATCGTAAATAATACTTTATGCTTTATTAATTAAATTAACATTTCTTTATAAATTATACATTAATATAACTTTATAATTAATATAAATAAAAAAGCTTTTAAATAAATTATTTATAACTTAAAAGTTAACTTTATTAATATTAATATTTTTATTTTTAATATAAACTTAAATAATCGAATTTATTAAGCTTAATATATATTTATAATTATAATTATTAATACGAGCTTTTATAAAATAAATACGCATTATATCGGCAAAATTAATAATTTTAACATCGTTAAGTTTTATTATACATTTAAATAAAAGTAATTTTTAAAACGTAACGAATATTTTAAACCGTTATAATTTTATTAATACTTAACGAAAAAAGGCTTACTTAACATTTTGTTATTATTAAATTGTTTTTAAAAATACGAAATAAGTAAATTTATAATATATATTACGTTTAATTATTTCGTATTTCTTTAAATTATTAATAAAGATATATAATAATTTGTTTATTATAAAAGATAATTAAAAGAAGTTATTAATTAATAATATATTTATCTTTTCGAAAAGTTCGTTTTTACGCTTAAAAAATATTTTTTAAAAACGTTTATTAATTTAATTTAAAACTTATAAATTAAATATATTTTTCTTATTAATAATTAAATATTATACATCACGAAAACAACGTTATAAATTATTAAATAAAACCGGCTTTTTAAATAACGACTTATACTTATCGTTAATAAATAAACGAAATAATAAATATAATATTTATCTTTTAATTTAATTATTAATTACGTTAATAAAAACAACTTTTATAATAAATAAGTTTTCGATATTTATTAATTTTTATAAATAAAAAAATATAACTTTAATAAAATATAATTTATTAATTTCGCCGTTATTATTAATTTATAAAAGAAATTATAAAATTATAATATTTAACTTAAAGCGTAAAAAATAACTAATAATAATATTATAAATAATACGTTACTTAAAATTTAAAATATATATAACGTAAAATAATAAAGATTTTATATTATAATTTTTAAAAGATTTTTTTTAACGCTTTGCTTAATAATTATTATTCGTAAATTCCGCATAAATATAACGGTTAATATAAAACGTTTAATTATAATTAATGTTAACGTCGTAACGTTCGAATAAGTTTGTATTTTTTAACTTTAACTTTAACTTTAATATTATATAAGTTATTTCTTATTAATTTTTAAAAATAATATTTTTTACATTAATAAAGTTAAGCTTAAATTTATTTTTATTAAATTAAAAAGTTTCGATATTAATCGTATCGTAATAATTATTACCGTAATTATAATTCTTTTAACATTAAATATATATTAATATATAATCGTTAAACGTAATGTTATTTATAATTAATAATTCGATAATATTTTAATAAAAATAATTTAATTATAACTTAATGCGATAAAAATCGAAAAATTATTAATAAATACGTAACGGCTTATAATAAAAGTAATAATTTAAAACTTTAAGTTTCGTTAAGAAATTATACGTATATTATTTATTAAAGTTTTAAATTAAAAAATTTCATCGTTTAAAAAATTTAAAATACGATATATTATTTATTTCTTATAATTAAGCTTTATATTTCTTTTATAAAGTTAAATTTTCGTTAATTTTATTACTTAATATTATAAGCTTTAATAAACAAATATAAGCGTTAATTAAACGATAATTTACGTTATAAATAACTTAATTATCTTTTTATAAAGAAAGCTTTAATAAATAATAATATATTTTTTATATAAAATAATTTTTTTTATTAATAAATTTATTTATAATTTTAAATATAAACGATAATATAAGGTTTTAATTAAAAACGTAAGGTAAAATAATCTTAATAATATTAATATACGTAATATTTAATTATTTAGCTTTTTCGTAATATTTAATTATATAATTAATAATTACTTTTTCGTTAATATATAACGAAATGTTAAAATTAACAAGTTAATATAAAGATATTAAAAAGTTATATTAATTTATATATACGTTATTTCGCTTTATATCGAATAATTATTATAATTTATCTTCGTATTTTATAATTTAAAAAGCTTTTCGATTTTCGTAAAAAAAGTAAAAGCGATAATTAAGATTCGACTTAAGTTTTCTTTTTTTTTAAGCTTTTTCGGCGGCTTTTTTAAAAACGTAAAAATAATAAGTCGTAAAGCATTTATAACGTTAATATTAATTTATAATATTATTTAATCATTATTATATAAATTTTAAATAAAAAGAGAAAATTAATAAAAGGTTTTTTATATTATTATTTTATTCGATTTTTACGAGCTTTAAATTAATAATTATAATATAATAACTTTAAACTTTTACGTATTATTAACGGCTTTTTTAGTGTTTATATTAAGCGAAAAAAAGCTTCGAAATTAATATAATTTATGCACGTAATTATTACCGTAATCTTATTATTTAAAGCGATATTAAAAATTATTAAGGTTAAGTTTCCGCTTTAATATAATATTACGAAAATACTTCGCTTTAAAATAAAAATGTTAAGTAATAATATAAAGGTTTTTTCGTAATAAACGCCGAAATAAAAACATTTAATAAGCTTTATTTAATTATTATTATTAATTAAAATCCGATATATATTAATAAAAGCTTTATTAATAAAGATTTATAAAACTTAACGTAATAAATATAAACGAAAAATCGAAGTAATAATTAAAAGCTTTTAACTTTCGCTTATATTTATATTAAAAAAAACGTATATTTTTAATAATACTTATAAATTAAATGATATAATTAAAGATAAATTAAGCTTTAAAAATATTAAAATACTTTAATACTTTTTATAAATTTTTTTTAAATATTAAAAAACGTTATATATTATTCGTATAATATTTATTATAATTTTAAGTTTATTTATATATAAACGTATTTAATACGATATAATGAAAATTATAATATTTAATAAAGCGATTATTTTTTTACTTTATAATATACGTAAAGTAATTTTAATAAAAAATAAAACGTTATTAAAGTTTTATAAAATTAACTTTATTATAAAAATAAAAAATAAAAAATATTAAAAATAATAAAGTTATAAATTAATTAAACTTATCGAATAATATATATTATATCGACGGTATATATAATTAATAAGTAATATTAAGTTTTATATAAATAATATTAAGTTTTATAAATTATAACGAAAGGTTTTTAATAAAAAAACGAATCGTTAATAACATTTCGTTATAATTAACGAAGTTTTAATATCTCGATAAATATATTAAGAATTATAACCTCGTTATAAGCATTAATATTTTTCGAAAGGTTTTCGTTAATAAAACTTATATTTAAATTAATAATAATATTTATATCTTTTATTTTTTATATATAAAATTAATCGTAAATATCGTTATTTTTAAGTAATTAAGTTAAATTATTACGATTTAAAGTGTAATTTACGTAATTTAAATAATAATATTAAAAAAATAATAATTAATCGTATATAACTTAATAACGTATATTAAATTTATTACGAAATTATTAAATTATTTATTAAACGTTTTTAAAACTTTATATATAAAAAATAATATTAAGATTTTAAAGTAATAAAGGTAATTTGTTATATATTTTTTTAATATCGCGTAAAAAGTATATTATATGCTTTTAATATTTATATTATTAATCGCAAATTTAAATAATATTAATTTTTTTTTTAAAAATAAAGTAATATTTATAATAAAAACATTAATCGTAACGTAAACTTTAATAATAAGCATTTTTTTAAAAAGTTTAAATTTAAATAAATAAGTAAAAATAAAGTTAAAATTAAAATAATTAACAACGAAAAAATATTTAAACTCGTTTATTATTTTTTTATTATTTTTAATATAATACGTAATATAAATATCGTTTAATTTTAACTTAATATTAAATTATTTATATTTATATTACGAATAATAAATTAACTTTTTAACTTTTAACGTTTCGTTAAAGTTTTTTTTAATATTAACGTTTTTAAGAAATAAAGTAATTTCTTTATTATTTTTAATGTATTTTAAAGATATTTCGTTAAAGTTACGAAATTATTAAATCGGTCGTTATTTAACTTATAAAGATTAAATAATAATTATTAATCGTTTAAAAAAAGAAATTATATAATTTTTATAAAAAAAACGTTAATTATTAATATTTTTACTCGAAGTATTAAAAGTTTAAATTAATTACGTAAGCGGTAAAAATATAAAGCGATTACGAATATAAAACAAAAAAAGAAATTATAAAAGCGATAATAACGATAATATAAATTAATTATAAATATAACATTAATTACGAAATAATAATATAAGTCGATTACGATTATAAAGTTAATTACGAGATTATAATATAAGCTTATTACGATTACGAAATCGATTACGAAGTCGATTACGAAATAATACAATTAATAATTTAAATTATCTTTATTCGCGCTTTAATTTTTACTTTAAAAGTCGATTACGAAAACGTTTATAAAACGAAATTAATATAAATATAAAAGAATTTAACGAATTATTTATTATATTAATTAAAAAAAGTAAAAAGGTTTATATATTAAATTATAAAATAACATTAAAAAGTATAAATTATAAATAAAATAACGTATTATTATAAGAATTTAATTAAGCGCGTAAATTATTAAGATTAAATATTTATAATAAATTCTCGTTATAACGTTTTTTAAAGCGATATTACCGTTAAATTACATGTTATTTATTACGTATAATTATTATTAAAAATAATTCGTTATTATTATAATTATTAAAATAATATATATTATTAAAAATAATATAAATTAAATAAAAACGACGAATAAATTAAATAAATAATGAATTAAGTTACGAAGATATAAATAAGGAAATATTCGAAGCATTTATCGTTAAAAAATAATAAAGTTATAAAAAAATAAAAAAAATAAAAAAATAAAAAGAAATAAAGAAAACTTAAAGTAAAAATAAATATAATTGTATAAGATTATAAAGTTATATGTTTATAAATAAATAAAGTTAAATTTAAATATAAAATATATAAATCGAAAAAAAAAATATATTTAATTAAAAATAAATAAATAAATTAATAATTTAAAACTAATTAATTCGAAGTTATTATATTAATAAATATGTATTTTCGATGTATTTAATGGTTATTTTATTACGTAATTACTTACGTAAGTTAATAATGTAATTAAGTAGTTTAAACTTAATATAAAATAACCTTCGATTAAGATAATTATTATTATAACGGTTTTTATAAACGTTAAAATTTAATAAATAATTATAATTAATTTTTAAATTATTATTAAAATTAATAAATTCGTTTAAATTAAAACGTATAAATTTAAGTATTATATTTATAAATTAAATATTTTATAATAATAAATAATTCGAAATATAAAGTTATAAAGAATTAATTAATTTAAAATAATTATTTTTTATTTAAAGATTTTAATAATAAAAAAGGTATTTATTATAATAACGAATTTATAAATAATAAAAATATTTTTATTTACGTTTTTTTATTAATAAAATTTTATTATTAACGTTTAAAACGTTATAAATTAAAGAAATATATTTAAAATATAATTAAGTTTTTTTATTTTATAATATTTATATAAAATCTTTTTTTTAACTTTTATATTAATGTATTATATTTATTTAAATCGGTTTTAATAAATGTTTAAAATAACGATATATTTATATTAAAAAATAAATTCTTTTTTTTAATATTTAAAAAAAACGTTTTTTTATAACCGTTAATAAATTAATTTTTAAAAACAAAAAGTTTATATTACGTAAATTATAAAAATAAAAATTAAAATATTATTAAATTAATTATTTAAATTAATACATTTTTATTTTAAAATTTAAATCTTTATAATTAATCGATTTATTATTTTAAAATATATTTATATTGATTTTTTAATAAAATAATAAATAAAAATTAATTATAATAAGTTTTTTTAAAAAACGTAACGAATTAAAATAATATTAATTACAATTATAAATATTAATAATTTTATTTCTTTATTTAAAGAAATTTATTTAAATTTAAATATTTTAATATAAATTAAAAAGAAAAAAGTTAAATTATTTATATTTATAAAAGTTTAAATTTATTATTAAAAATATATAATTAAATGTATATAAAGTATTTATTAATTATTGTATTAAATAAATAAAATTAATATTTTATAAAAAAGTATTTATTTTTTTTAATGTTTTTTATAAATTTATTTATATTTAACGTTATATAATATTTAAAATTAATATAATTATACTATTATAAATAATAATTATTATTTTTATTAAATATTTTAAATTTTAAAAGTTTAATAAATATAAAAACCAAAAAAAAATATTTTCTTTATTTTTATATTTAAACGTTTTATATTTTATAATAAATTTTAAAATTTTAAAAAAATAATATTAATAATTAATAATTTAAATATATTTATATAAATTTAACGAAATTATAAATTTAATTAAATCGTAAATATAATAAATAATAAATATATATTAATTAATTAAATATATATATTTATAATTTAATTTATTCTTTAATATATAATTTAAATAATATCGAAAATTTTAATAAAGTTTTAAAAGTTTTTATATTTTAAAATATTATAATAATAAATTAATTAATTTATATTTTATTTATAAATAAAGCGATTTTAAAAAATATTTAAAAAACATTTAATAAGTTATATATTTTATTTAAATGATTTTATTAAATATAAAAATAAATTTAATAATATATTTAATTTTATAAATTTTTTAAATTATATAAAAATTATAATAAAAAATAACGTTATTATAATTATAATTAACTTATTTTTAATAAATAAAATTAAAATCGTATTAAAAAAATATAACGTATTAAAAAATAAAAATATTATTTTTATATTTAAAAACGGAAAAATATATATTAATTTAATTAACGATTAATAAAGTTTAAATTTTCGAATTTAAATTTATTATTTAAAAATTAAAAATTAAAAATGCTTTAATAATATTTTTCATATAATATATTAATAATTAAAATAATAAAAAGTAATAATAAAAATAACTATATTATTTATTAAAAAATAATAAGCCTTTAAAGCCTTTATTATATATAAATAAAATTATAAAGTTATAATTTAATTTATTTCGATTATTTAAATAAAAATCTTTATATTAAAAAAATTAATATAAATTAAGCTTTTTATAAATATTTAATTATATTTTATATATTATTATAATAATAATCTTTTTTAATAAAATATTTAAAACGATAATTATAAAAAGTTTTCGAAATTTATTAATTTAATTTAATCGAAATAGATTTAAATCGAAGTTTAAATCGAAGTATTAATAATACAAGTTATATATTAAAAAATTAATTAATAATGTAAATTAATATCGAAACGATAGCAAAATTAATTTAAAATAAAAATAAAATAAAATTAATTTAAATTATAATTAAAAACGATAATGAAATTAATTAATGATAAAAGTTATTATAATAACATTAAAAAAGAATTTAAATAATAAATTAAAAAATTAAAAAATTAAATTAAATAAGTATTAATTAACGAAAAGAAATTAATAATAATGAAAAAAACGAAAACGAAATTAAATAATTAACGAAGTTAATTACGTATTTAAATTAAATTAATTTTATTTTTAAAATAATTAACAAAAATTAATTATAAAACGATAATAATTAAAAAATATTAAATTTCGAAATAACGATAATAATAAATTTATTAAAATTAAAGAAATTAAAATCGTAAATATTATTATTATTAATATTAAATATATTTTTTAATTATTATTATAAATATTAAAAAAAACGAAAATATATATAACTTTAAAGAATTATATAAAAATTATAACATTAAATAAAAATAAAAATTATAAACGTAATTATAATATACGAAATAAAATGTAAAAAAATAATTAATTTTAAATTACGTTGCCGAATTTAAACGGTTAATTTAATATATTATTAAAGTTAAAATTTTAATTAATTTAAATTATAAATTATAATATTTATTACTTTAATTAAAAGTATTAACGTTACGGCTTAAAAGTTACGTATTAAAAAATATTTCGATAAATATTAAATATAACGATTAATTAAATATATAACGATTTCGTAATAAAATTTTAAAATAAAAAACAAAAAAAACGATAATAATTATAAAATTTAAAAAAATAATAAATTTAATCGAAACGATTAAAATAAATTACGTTATTATAATTATAACGAATATAATTATTTACGAAAGAATTACTTAAAAAAACGAAAACAATATATTTAATTTTAAAAATAATAATATCGTTTTAATTAAATTATTAAACTTATATAAAAGATTAATTTATAATATATAAAATAATATTTAAAAAAAATTAATAAAAATAATAATTATTTTATTATAAAAAAATATTAATAAAAAATAATATTAATTTTTAAAATATAATATTCGTATATTAATTTTATATATTCGTAATTATATTTTAATAATATAAATATATAAATATTTAAGTATAAATAATTACGAAATAATTTATTTATATATAATTTATAACCTTAAATGCTTTAAGGATTTATTTCTTTAATAATTATTATTTAAATTATAATAAAAATCTTTTATTAAGATTTTTTTAATAATATTTTTATACTTGTATTTATTTTTTTAAAAACGTTTTTACGTTAATAACGCCTTTATATTTTCGAATTCGTTTTATTTTATTTTATATAATAATGCCTTTATTTTAAAAACGTTATTTTTTTATTTCGTTTCGATTTTTTAATAATATTATTTAATTTTTCCATTTTAATTTAAATAAATTTTATCGTCGTTTTAACATTAATTTATATTATTAATTTGTTTTTTAATATATAATTTATATTATTAAGATTTTAATTTTAATTTAATGTAAATTTATTTTAATTAAATTAAATTAATAAATTTTTTTAATTATTTCATCGAATAATATTTAAATATATTATTAACTTTTTTATTCGTTTATTATTATTATAAATCGTTTTATTTATTTCGTTATTTTGTTAATTATTTTATTTTATTATTTTTTACATTAAATGCGTTTTAAATATTACGTTTAAAAGTTTTTATAACGAAATGTTTTTTAATATAATTTATTATATATAATTAAATTATTTTTAAATTTTTTAATATTATCGAATTATTATTATATTAATTATTAAAATATAATATTTATATATTAATTTTATATATTTATAATTATGTTTTAATAATATAAATATAAATAATTACGAAATAATATATTTATATATAATTTATAATTTTAAATACTTTAAATATTTATTTTTTTTAAAAAGATTTATTCTTTTAATAATTATTATTTATATTATAATATTAACAATTTATTTAATAATAAATAATAAATTTTTTAAGTTTTTATTATATAAAAATAAAAATATAAAAATATAATTTATTTTATTTTAATTATTTAAATAAAACTTTTTATAAATATTTAATTATAATTTATATATTAATATAATATATATATAACGTTAATTATAATAAATAAAAAAAGATTTTTTTAATTTTTTTATTATTTAAAAAATTATAAATAATATATATAAAAACGAATTAAAATTTTTCCTAGCCGCTACGTTCGAAAAAAAAAAGGTACGGCCTTCCGCCTGCAAGCAAGCTACGGGGACCTTTTTTTTTTCTCTCTTCGGGCGGAAAAATTTTGCTGCGCAGCAAAAGCTAATATAGCCAACTTGACCTTTAAAAAACCTTTGACTTACTGGGATTCGAACCCAAAGGCTGCTATACGTATAGGGCGGTCAAGCTGTCAGAACTGACCGGAGGTCATTTTGTGGCTAAGTCCTGCACCACTATTACGACCTACCCCTAAATTGTAACGCTTTTTTTTATATATAGGTTTTGTAGGTTTATAAGCTGTAGGTCTGTAGGTCTATAAGCTGTAGGTCCTGCCACCACCTAGACCACCTAGTCAAAAGCTAGGTGGTCTACAAAGTAAGTTATTTAATTTTATACCTTACTAAACGGGATTCGAACCCAAGGGCTTCGGATTACAATTACTACATCTACAGATTTAGCCACTACACTACAGGCTCATTACATTAAAAACCTACACTTTATCCATCTACATATAGCTAATTCTGAAGGTAGGTAGTTAAAGCTGCCACCACCTAGGTCAGAAGCTAGGTGGTCAGCAGCTAAGCTAGGTAGGTGGTCAGTGCAGCACCACCTAGGTTATCTAGGTCTGTAAGCTCTAGGTCTGAAGGTCTGTAGGTTACCCTGTAGGTCTGTAGGTCTGTAAGCTGTAGGGCTGTAGGTCTGTAGGTCTGTAGGTCTGTAAGCTGTAGGGCTGTAGGTCTGTAGGCTGTAGGGCTGCAGGTTGTAGGTTGTAAGGCTGTAGGTCTGTAAGTGGCTTGTAGGTCCGAAAAGTGGCTTGTAGGTCCGAAAGGTGGCTAGTAGGTCTGTAGGTCTGTAGGTCTGTAGGTCTGTAGAGCTAGGTCCAAAAGGGTTAGGTATGTGGACCGAAAAAGAGGATGCACCCAATCAGCTGCGATTATGGGCTGTATGTATGTTTTTCGAAATGGATGCACCTAATCAGAAGCTATTGTAGCAGTAAATATGTATTTTCAAGGTATTTATTACGTAATTAATCGGTATTTAATAACGTAATTAAATCACGTAAATTAATAATGTAATTAAATAATTTAAACTTAACATAAAATAACCTCCGATTAAGATAATATATTTTATATTATTATTAAAATATTTTTTTATTTTTATTAAAAAAAATAATAAATTATAATTTTAAATATAATAATCTTTTTATTAATTTTTTTTAAAAAATATAAAAATTATATAAAAATTATAATATAATATTAATAAATTTTTAATATAATTTAAGTTTTATTTAACGTTTTTTAAATTAATATTTTTTATTTTATAAATCTTTTTATTAAATATATATAAATTATATTATAATTATTAATTATTTTATTAAAAAAAATATTTATTTAATATAATTTTATTAAGTTTTTTAAATTAAAAATTAAAAATTATAAACTTTAAATAATTTAAAATAATTTATAAAATTAAAAACTTAAAAACGTTATAAATTTTTTAAAAATATATTTATATAATAATTTAATTACGAAAATATTTTTATTAATATTAATAAAAAATAAAACTTTTATAAAACCGAAAAATAAATATATTAATAAATATATAAAAATTAATTAAAAAATTTAAATTTATTATTTTTTAAAAAAAGTTTTTAATTTTTATAAAATATATTTATTAATAATAATTATTTAATATATTAAATTTTATTTTTAAAAATATTTATTAAATTAAATATTAATTAATAATATAATATTAAAATTTTAATTTTTTATTAAAAAAAATATAAAAAAATAAATTTATATTTTTAAATAAAATTAAAATAAAATTATATTTTAATAAAATATTTATAAAATTTAAATAAAAATATAAAATAATTAAATAAATAATATTTAATTTAATTTAAATTTATTAATAATTATAATTATAAATTTAATTTTATATTAAATAAATTATTATTTTAATAAATTATAAAATTATAAAAGAAATTATAAATTAAAATATTTTATAAATATAATTAAATATAATTTATATTTTTATTATAATTTTAATTTATTTTAAAAAATATTATTTTAATATACGTTATATATTAAATAAAATAAATTTTATTTATTAATTAATTTTATTTAAAAAATAAATAAAAAATAAAAAATAAATTTATAAATAAATTTATTTATTATATAATAAAAATATTAAAAAAAGTTTTTAAAAAAAAATTTATTATAAATTAAAAAAACATTAAATTTAAAATAATAATTAAATAATATAAAATAAAAATATTAAATTTTTATAAATTAAATTATAATTTTTTTATATAAAGTTATAATAAAATTAAAATTAATTTAAAATAAAGAAATTATAATTTTTATTTAATAATACCTTTTTTAAAAATATTTCGAAAAATAATTATAAATATTTTAATATTTTAAATAATTATTATAAAATTTCTTTTTATATATTTTATATTAATAAATATTATTTTAATTTTATAATATTATTATAAAATTATAAATAATTTATATATTTTAAAAAAAATTACAATTTTTAAAATATATTAAATATTATTCGATTTATTTTTTAAATTATATTAATTAAATTTAAATTTTGAATTTTTTAATTTTTTATAATTAAAATTAAATTTATTTTATATAATAAATTAAAATATTAATTTTTATTTTTTTATTTTTTTAAAAGTATATTAAAATATAAATTTTATAATTATTTATTTATTATTATATATAAATCTTTTAAATAATATATGTTAATTTTCGAAAATATAAAATATACGATTTAAAAATAAACGAATATTATATTATAAATATAATAATTATTTAATTAAAAATTATTTAAATAATTAATTTTAAATAAAGATTTAAAAATAATTTTAAAATTTTAATAATTTATTTTATAACGATATATTAAAAATAAACAAATTAAATAAAAAATTAAAATATAAAAATAATAATATATTATTATATATTTACATTTAAATTATTTTATATAAATATAATATTAACGTTTTAATTTATTATAAAAAACTTTAAATTAATCTTTTTAAAATAATTATTTAATAAAAAGAAATTTCATTTTAAATTATTATTATTTATATTAATTTTAAAAGTTTTATATATATTTACAAATTATAAAATATTTCGAAAATTATATTTAAAAAATATACATTTAATTTTATATTTTATAATAATAAATAATAAATTAAAATATAATATTTATTATAAATTAATAAAAATTAATATTAAAAATAAAATTTATTTAAAATTATATAAAAATATACTTTTTAAAAAAAAGTATTAAAAAAGTAATTATAATAATAATTAACTTTTTAAATCGTAATTTAAAAAAAAAAAAATTAATTTATAAATTAAATCTTTTTTATTTTTAAAAAATATATAAAAATATATTAATAATATATATAATTTAAAATTTCGAAAAATAAAATTTAAAAAAAATTAAAATTAAAAATAAATAAAAGTAAAAAATAACAACGAAAATTAAACGTTTTACGAAATTAAAATCCTTGATAAAAAACGAATTAATTATTAAATAATATTAATATTAATATATATATAAATAAAAAATAAAATAATGTTAATAATATTTAAAATAAATTTTATTATAAAACGTTAATTAATTAATTTAAATTAATATAAAATAATTTTATATTATTAAATATCATTATTAATATAATTATTAATAATTAAAAAATAATAAATATTATTTTAAAAATTAATATAAAGAATATAATTATTTAAAATACGTAATTTATAATCACGTAACGATTTATAAACGTTAAAATATATAAAAGGTTTTTTTTAATTAATTAAAAACGTTAATTAAAAATAATTTATTATATTTATTTTTCGAAATTATTTTATTATTATTTAATAATTACGTTATAAATTTATAATTAATTTTTTAATTTTTTATTTAATTATTAACGTAATAATTAATAAAATTAAAAACGAATTATAAAATTATATTAATAAATCGTTAAATAAAAATCGTTACGAAAACGATAACAAAAATAATAAATTATAAAATTAATTTTCTAAATTTATAAATTTTTTAATTAATTATTATCTCGTTAATAATTTTTAATTTATATTTAATAAAAAAATATAAATATTATTAATAATATTATATATAAAAAATAACGAAATAAATTTAAATTACAAAAACGAATTAATTTTATAAAACATAAAAAATAAACTTAAATATAAATAATTTATACGGTAAATTATAAATTAATATCTTATTACGAAATTACGTAATAATTCGGAATTATTAAAAGATATAAATTAACTTTTTATTAATAAATTTATAATATAAAAAAAGAAATTAAATTACGTTTATTATTAAAATTAATTAAATTAAAAATAATAATATATATATTAAATTATTAATTATATAAATAATACTTTTTAAATAAAATAATAAATATATTATAATTATATATAAAAACCTGTTATAAATATAAAATTAATAAATTTATAAATCTTTATTAAAAAGAATTATATTAATTTTAATTACGTTATACGAATATTTTAAAATATTTTTAAAAAGTTTAAATAAAATAATACATTATTAATAATTTTTTTTAATACGTAATAAATATATTTATTTAATATATAAAATTTAATTATTAACTTTTAAAGAAATTAACGATTAATATATTATTTTTATTATTATTTATTATTTATATAAAAAACGAAATTATTAAAATAAAAAGTTATTTTAAAAAGATTTTTTAAAATAATTATAAAAAATAATTATATTTAAATCGTTTAATAAAAAAGTTAAGTTTTAAAAATTAAAAAAAAGTGGTTATATATTAAAAAAACGATAAAAATTAAATTAAAAAAAGTTAATTAATCGTTAAATAAATTACGAATATAATAAATTAAGTTAATTAAATAATTAAATGTTATTTTTAATATTAATATTTCTTTATTAAAATTATAACGAAAAGAAATATACGTTTCGTTATTATTTTAAAATAAAAACCTTTTTATTAACGAAATGATTTTTTTTATAATTATTTAATTAATAAATTATAAAAGTTTTAATATAAATTTTAAATCGAAAAATAATTTATTAAAATAAATATATATATTTAATTTATTTTAATAAAAATTTTCAAAATAATTAAAATAAATTTATTATTTAAAAATAAAATAATTATATATTTAAAAAAACAAGTTAGTTTTAACTTAAATTTAAATAAATTTAAATACGAAAATTAAAATTAATAATTATAATTTAATTAAGTTTTATTAAAATTAATAAATATTTTATTAAATATTATAAAACGTTTAAAATAAAAATAAAAATAACAAGTATTAAAAAAAAACGTTTATAAATTTTTTTAATTTTTTTTATAATTTAATATAATTATAAAACGTTAAACTTTTTATTATTTAAGTTGAAATATAAAACGTTTAAATATTATTTTAAATATTATTAATTATTAATAAATTTTTAATTATTTAAAAAAAAAACAATAATAAAAGATTTATTAAATTTATTTTCGTTAATAAAATAATTTATAAAATAAATTTTATAAATTTAAAAAATAATTTAAATATTTTTAAATTTAATAAAAATAATAAATTAAAAATTATAATTTTATTAAAATATTTAACGAAATTTCGTAATATATATTTTAAATAAAAAATGATAAAATTTTTAATATTAAATAAAATTAAATATATTATTAAGTTTATTTCGAAATAATTTTTAATTATAAAATTTATTTATTTTACGTTAAAATATTAATAATAAACATTTAAGAAATATTTACGAAAATATTTTTATACAAAACGAATTTATAAATTTAAATTAAAAATGATCGTTTTAATATTATTCGTTTTAAAAAAATAATATTATATAATTTTACGTTAATTATTAAATATTAAATAAAATTATAATTAAAAATTATTATTTTTAACTTTTAATTTTCGAAAAAATAAATCGATTAAATTTCGTAAAAGTTTTTTTAAAATTAAAATTAAAAAATACGTATTATTAAATTTAAATTAAAAAAAGCGATAAATAAAAAATTATTTTATTAAATATATTACGATTAATTTAAATATATAATTATATTATTCAAATTAATAAATACTTTAATTACGTTTCGAATATATATATATAAAGTTTTAATAAAATTAATAAATAAAATTTATATAATATATTTAAACGATATTGTAATTTGTTTAAAAAATTAAAAGAAAATATATAATATATTTTCGTATAATTTATAAACGGTTAAAAACTATTAGTTTTTTACGAAATTATTTAAAGATAAATAATTTAAATAAAACCTTTTTTAAAAATTTCTTATAAATATTTAAAAAAAAAATACAAATAAATTTTAACGAATCAATATTATATAAACGTAATTATATTTTAATTTCGTAAAAAATATATAAAGCTTTTTAAAATTTACGAATTTTTATAAAAAGTTTATTTTGAATTATTTAAAAATTATTATTTTAATTATAATTTTATTTAAAAAAATATTAAATAATAAACGTTTCGGTAATTAAAAAATATTCGTAAAACTTTTAAAAATTTATAAAAAGTTTTTATAATAATAATTATATTTTAATATTAAAATTATATAAAAATTATAAAATTAAAGATTAATGTATTTTAAAAGTTATTTTAAAAGTTTTATCGTAAAAGTATAACGTTAATTTTTTTTAAAAATACGAAATAAAAGTTTATAATATTTATAAATTATAAATTATTTTAAGAAATAATAAAAACTTTAACGAACTTTTTTTAAAAACGATTAATTTAATAAATATATTAATTAATTTAATTTAATTTTAATTTATAATATTAATTTAAAGTTATTAATTTTATTAATAATTTAAATTAAAAATTAAATTATATATTAAAATTAATTTATTATAAAAACGTATTTTATATTTTTTCGAAAAGTTTTATTTTATAAAAAATATTTTTATTAAAATAAAATAAATATTAATTAAATAAAAATATAATTAATTTAATTATTAATAAATAAAATAATTAATTTAAATAAATTAAAATATTTTAACCGTTAATAATTTAATAAAATATTAAATAATTATCGTTTAAATAATAAACGTAAAACTTAAAATAAAAAGAAATTTTCATTTTATATTATAATAAAATTAAATATTTAATAAATATAAATAATTTTAAAAAGTTAATTATATAATAATAATAATTTAAATAATTTAAAGGTAATAATAAAGCAAAGGTTAAATTGAAATTAAATTAAAATTTTACCGATTATTATAATATAAAAAAAGTACGGCTTTTTATAAGTTCCGAGGATTTCTTTTTCGACTTTCGAAATTAATAAAATTTTATTTCGTAAGTAATAATATTTATTAATTCGAAAGTTATATTTCATATACGTAAATAATAACATTTATAATAAAATACGTCTTTAATTTTCGACTTCGAATTAATTATAATAAATTAATTTAAATTTAAAATCGAAAATTAAGTTTTTATAAAAATATTCAAAAGTAAAAAGATAAATTTTTTTTTGTTTTACTTTATACGGGATTTAAATTTTAAGTTTTACGGATTTATTATTACGTATTACGAATTTTACGAATTTAATTATTACATTATAAGCTTTTTATATTACGAGTTATATTAATTATTATATAAAAATCTTATATTTTATCTTTATATATATAATTAATTTTACGCTTATACATAAGTTTAATTAACTTATAACCGAATTAATTAATTAAAGATTAAATAAATAATTAAAGTTATTATCATTTAATTATATTATTTAATTATATTATTTAATTATATTATTTTAAAAAAAATCTTTAAATAATTAAAGCTTTAAGTTTATAAGTTTATAAATTACTTTTATATAATTATTATAATTACTTATAATTATTATAATTATTTATAATTATAATTATTTATATATAATTATAAGTTTATAAATTTATAAAATAATTAATAATTAAATTTAAAAAATAATTAATAAATAATTAATAAATTTATAAATTATAAATTTATAACTTTTAAGTTTATAAATAATTAAAGCTTTAAATATAAGTTATAAAATAAATTTATAAGTTATTATTATTATCGTATTATTATTATTATCTTTATTAATTATTATAATTATTTATAATTATTATAACTACGTATATATAATTATAAATTAATTATAAGTTTAAAAGTTATAATATAAAGTAAATTTATTAATCATTTAATTATTATTATCGTATAATTATTATTATTTTCGTTAATTATTATAACCTTTATTAATTATTACAATCTTCGTTAATTATTATAATTCTTATAATTATTATTATTATATAATTATTATAGCTATTTATACTTATAAGTTTAAAAGCTATAGGTTTATACGTTATAAAGTAAGTTTATAAGTTATTTAATTATTATTACTTATAGCTTTTAAATCTTTAATTGTTATAATTACTTACAACTGTTATACTTACTTATATATAATTATAAGTTAATTATAAAGTAAGTTTACAAGTTACTTAGCTGTTATTATCGTATAGCTATTACAGTTACTTATAATTATAAGTTTAAAAGTTATAAAGTAAGTTTATAAATTATAAGTTTAAAAGTTATAAGGTAAGTTTATAAGTTTAAAAGCTATAAGGTAAATTTATAAGTTATAAATTTAAAAGTTATAAAGTAAATTTATAAAGTTATAAATTTATAAGTTTATAAGTTTATAAGTTTAAAAGTTATAAAGTAAGTTTATAAATTATAAATTTATAAGTTTAAAAGTTATAAATTATAAGTAATTAAAGTTAAGTAATTTATAAAACTTAAAAGATATATTTAATTAAAATATTAAATCTTTTTCAAAATTAATTAAAAAACTTTATATTAATTAACTTTAAATTAACTTAATATTAAATCTTTATTAATTTAAAATAAATTAATCGCAAAAAGATATTATTATTAATATTCGTTATTCATATTAATCTTAATTTTATTTTAAATTTTACGATTAATTTCGAAAAACGTTAAAATAAAAATATTTTTTAAATATCATTAAATTAAAATAATAATAAAGAAAATATAAAATTATTTTTTAAAATCGTTTTTTAATAAATAAGTTAATTTTAAAAAGAAATAATTAAATATTAAAAACGTTTTATTTTTTTTACGAATAAATTTAAGCTTTTTAAAATAAAAATTTATATTTTTAAATTTTAATTAAAATAATTCATAAATATTTAAAAATTTAAAATAATTATTAAATAAATAATTAAAATATTTTATTATTTAAAAATTAATTTATTATTTTAATATAATTTATAATATAATAATAATTAATTCGTTAATATTAAAATAATATTAAAATAAAATATATAAAAGATTAATATATAATAAAATTATTAAATCGAAAATCTTATTTAAAAAATATATTAAAAAATATATAAACGTATATAAAATTATATATTTTTTATTAAAAAGTTATAAAATTATAATATAAATTTTATAAAATTTTATAAGTTTTATTATTATTAAATTAATCGTTTTAAAAAATTAATATAAATTTTATTACGAAATTATTTATTAATTTTAAAAACGATAAAATAAATTATAATATTATTTTAATTATTATAAATCGTTTTATAAAAAATCTTTTATTTATATTTATTATAAAAATATTAATCGTTATAAATTTTATTTAAACTTTATATAAAAAAGTTAAATATTATAAATAATAAAAACAAATTATTTATTAATAAGTTTTAATAAACGTTTTATAATATTAACATAATTAAAGGTTAATTATTTATTATATATTATTTTAAAAAAATAAATAAACGAAAAATATAAATTAAATCTTTAAAAAATATTTTTAAAAATATTAAAGTATTAATTAATATAATTAAATTAAGATTTTTTACGAAATTACATTTATTTATAATAATTATTATAATACGTTAATTAAATATTTATCGTTTAAAATATTACATAAATATTATTTAAAAATAATAAAATATATATTAAATTAAATTAAATTATAAATTAAAATAATAATAAAATAATTAAAGTTTAATAATAAATATATATTTATTAAAAAATATTAAAATGTAAAAAAAAACACATTACGATAAACGTTATATTTTAAAAAAATTAATATAAAATAATATAATAATATTATTTATTAAAAACTTTCGATTTAAAAATAATATTAAGTTAATATTTACGTATTTTAAAATTAAAATAATTAAATAAATAAATAAATAAATATATTACGTTTATTTATTTATAAAATATTAATAAGTTTATAACTTTTTTTAAAAAAAATTAATAAAAGTAATAAAAATTATTAATAAAATATTATTATTAAATTTTAAAAATAAATAAAATAAATAAATAATAAAAAACGTAATTTAATATTAAAAGTATTAAATATTAAGGAAATTTTTAATTAAATAAAAAAAATAATTAATAAAATATAATATTTAAAAGATTTTAATACGTTACGAAAAGAAATAACATAAGCTAATATCTTTTAAAAAAAGTTTTATAAAAGCTTTACTTTTTTCTTTATATATTAATATAACGAAAAATAATTATTAACTTTATATATTAAACCTTTCGTTGCTTTTATAACTTAAAATATAATAATATAAGTTTTATTATAATTTTAATTATATTAATTAATAATAATCTTTAAAGATTTACGAATTTAATTTTATTTACGCTTTTACGTAAATTCTTTTTTCAAATTCTTTATATTTTAAATAATCTTTTATTCGTTTTTTTAAAAAAATAATATTCGAAAAGATTTTATCTTACTTTTTATATTATTCGTTATTTAAAATTACGATTAAAAAAAAATATTTATTAAAATCTTAATTATTTTTACTATTATTAAACCTTTAATTAATATTTTTATAATTAAAATTTTTCGTTTTTTATTATTAAAAATCTTTAAAAAATTATAAAAATAAATTTTTTTTAATTATTATTTTATCCTTTTATTTAAAAGCATTATATTAAATTTTTATATTATATGTTGTCGAGATTTTTATATAAAATTAATAATTAATTACGAAAGTATTAATATTAATAATAATTAAGTAAAACTTTATTATTAAATTTAAGCTTTTGTTATTAAAAACTTATTTATATCTTAAATCTTTAAGTTAAATTTTAACGTTATAATACGCTTTAACCTTTTCATTAATATATTTAATAATAAAAAACGTAATTAATATTTTATTTAAATCTTTAAAATTTAATAAATTAATTAAGCTTAAAGTATTAATTTTAAACCTTATTTTAAGGATTAACTTATAAATGTACTTTAAGCTTATATATAAACTTTAATAATAAATTTATATTTATTATCTTTAAACCTTAATTTATACGCGAGTTTTTAACTTTTAACGCTTCGCTTTATTATATTTTTTATTAAAAGTTTAAGTTAAATTTTTATAACTTTTATAACATTTATTAATCGTACTTTTTAACTTATTTAAAAGCGGTTTTACGTTTTTTTTAATTTTTCTTTTTTATATTTTTTTAATTTATTAATATCGCTTAAAAGTTCTTTTTATAAATTATTATTTTTTAAATATTTATTATAAAGTATCTTTGTTATAAACTTATTCTTTTTTTTTATTACGATAAGTTATTTATTATTATTAAAGAATCGAATTTTAATTTAAATCTTTTAATAACTTTTTATTTAATTATTTTTTTCGTAAAGTTTTATATTAATTTTTAAAAGGTTTTTTTAAAAAAAGAAATTATTATTAAAGTTTATTAAAAGAATTATTTTAATAAAACGTTAATATTAACTTTTAATTAATGAATTTATCGATAATAAATTAACTTTTATTTC